>CM017482.2:5311726-5855034 GCA_007827005.2 Populus simonii | reverse complement strand
TGATGACAATGGAAGACATTTGAATACAGGGAAATCTGATCTTTCATTCATTCCCATCATGGGAAAAATTTCTAATTCCTAATTTCCAATTCTCTGCCATGGAAATATTCCAAACTATCAGTGCTTTCAACCCTCCTCTTTTTTGGAAAAAAAAAAAGTTGAACCAGGCATGTTATCTGGTTATGATTGCTTTTAGTTGATGATTGTCTTTTGTAATGCCACACGCCAATAAATGGCACGAAGCTTGTTGAAAAAAGGAAGGAAAAGAAAGATAAAAGAAAAGAAAAGAAAAACTTGTTCAAAGAATGTAATGGCACAATGCCGCTCTCATATTTCATCATGAAATATTCTCGGGGTCCATTCTCGGGGTCCGGAGCTCAAGTACAGACTCCATGTTTTTTTGAGCTCGGGCACATCATTTAGTTCAATGCTTCACTAGATCTAAGACAGGTGACATAACTTCCAATAAGCACAATTGACCCAACTTACTCATAATTCACTAGTCTTTAAAATAGATCTGAGATCTCCACACAGCCTAATAATAAGGGAACGCACCCTGGCAAAGGGACAAACTTCCCCAAAGGCATAAGCTTGGATGTAAACATATTTATTCTATTTAAGACAACGTGAGTTTAAAGCATATTAGATTTAAAAGAATTTGGACTTAGTTATCCATCAAGTTCAAGATAGTGTGAGTCTGACAAACAAAAACAGATAAAAAAAGTCTAACCATAAATTACTCTATCTATTTTTGTTATAATCGGTACTTAACATTAAATATTCTTACATTCTCATGTCATAACTAGACCCACAACACAACGTTAGAGATGCCTATATTTAAAGGATAAACCACACAACAATATTATTTTCACTCAATAGTGAATTAACAACCATTAGGAGTTATTACTATAAATGATTGTCACTGAATCAGGTATTATACTATTTTTCTCGTTTGTCTTTATCTCTATGAAAGTTGACGTGGTTTATGAGTATAAAACATCCATGAACCACCAGGTAAGATATGTTCTGATTCCATAAGTTCTAATTTTCAAGTTTATCAGTGCATGCTTCTATCATTTTTCATTATATTCTTTGCAAACATATACACCAAACAACTTTTTAAGGCTCTATTCCTCTCATATTTGTGCTAGTTTTAGTATAAAAGGGTCTTTTAAGTGTAACACAAGACTTGTTTTGTAGGTAATCATGATTTTTAGTGATCTCTAAGTCCACTACTCCATCTTCACCACCCTACGACATTTATCATCTTTGGAAAGGCCTTGAATTATTTGGGTTTGTATTAGAACCTTTTTAGTAGATAACCAAATGGGCATTTGGTAAGTATAGTTTTTGGGTTGCCTTGTGTCTTAAAAAGGCATACAACCCAACCTAAAAATATTGCAAGGGATTGCAAATATGTTTAACCTAACCATAGTGAAAGATGTTGAATGCCTTTTAGAAAGATAATTTTCCTAAACAAATTCATATATAATTTAGGAGAAAGATTTCTACCATTCTTTAAAGTTTAAAAACAATAAAATAAATTATTATGAACACTTGAATTTCAAAAGGCTTTTAAAAAATTTAAAGAATCACTTAACTTCTTAAAAATTACATCACAACTGCATACAATGAGAGAACCCTTAAACTCATTATAAAGCACCCATATAGTTTGGGAAGCGCATGATTAGGAGAGAACAAGTACAATTGAGGATGAAACATGCATAGGTGAACGATAAGAGATATCATTGGCATAATTATCAAACTTGTTTCCATAGGCCTACCTAGTGACTTGGAGACTCGAGACCTTGCCCAGGTTAATTTTGCTTTTGAACTACTTAGAGAGTTGACCCAATCAAATTTGGGTGACCTGATAGGTCAACTCGTGACTCGGGTGATTTGGTCAAAATCCAAGTAAGACTTGGTCAAAACTTGAGTGGGACTTAATCATTGATTTCTTAATTTTTTTTTGTTCAAAATGATATCATTTTACTAAAAACAACCCAATAGAGTTGGGTCATAGATGAACCTCTCAATCCGTGAGTTGACTTACCGAACCAATGACCTAAACCTTAAGTTAAGTCGTATGTCGAGTCTTATAATTATGATTATTGGAAGGAAAATTAAAAGATAAAAGATATAAAAGTTATAAGAAAATTGCAAGCAACACACAACAATAAAGGTGTGTTTGGGATAAAAGTGTTGTGAGGTGTGGTTTGCTCTTTTTTTACAGGACCCATAAAAAAGTCAGGAAAAGCATGTAAAACTTGCTTTTGTTGATGGTTTTTTGTGTATTAAATGAGTTGTACATAAAAAAAAAATCACCACACTACACTCCCAAACACCCTTTAAAAAATCAACAACTCGGTTGCAAATTACAACTTCATTTTATGCATCTTTTAAGGTTTAGACATCTTGGAATTTTAAGTTATAACTCGTAGGCTATAATTTGTAGGTTGTATGCTTGTAAGCTATAGAAAATAGGCAATAAAATGGAACATATAAGCAACTAGTAAGCTATAGAGTTGTTTTGTTATTCTATTTGGTTCCTCTTCATGCTTTGTTGGACTATTCAAGACGATCCATATTGTAAATAATGTCTAAAAAGATTTCAATTTATATATATAATTATAATGCCATGAATATAGGTTTGAGTTTTATTTTACATGTTGTTTTGTGTTTGATAAATTAAACTTTAGAGTCTTAGTTCTATGTTGTTAGTTTACTTACTATTAAAATAGTTAGTAAATTGTTTTGGATTGAATTAAATAGTTAAGAACATAGAATTGTAATTTTTACAACTTTACAATTCAAAGTCCACATCACTCTAACTTTGATTAAGTAGAGGTTTGAAAAATTAGTTTCTTTATTTTAACTTAATCATTCATAAAAAAACAACAATAAAGACTTTATATGTGTATGAAATAGAATAGAAAGCTACCTGATTGAATTTGAAAAGATAGAAATAACAATAGTAGACTGTTATCTAGGCTTTGGCTTGTACTATAAAAAAAATTGAAGGGGCTTAGAGAAAAATTGTGTCTTTTGAGGATTCATTGTGGATTCACATAATATTTTCTCTTTTTTAAAAAAAAATTTTAGCCACATATTTTTTTTCTCAAATTGATCCGTCTATATCTAGTTAATTTAGAATTGGATTACATAATTTGTTTTGGTTAACTTTATAAGGGTTTCTCATAGTGTTGAAAAAAGATTCTAACATTAAATCAATGCTTGATTTGAAAAAATCAAATCATTTTTTATTAATTATACATAATTAAAAATACTTAAAGGCACAAGACTATATACGTGAGGCCCATCTACAAATTACTCCACCTACTATCCTTATGGTACTTAACATTAAATATTTTTGCATCCTCCTATCATAACTAGACCCATAAAATAATGTTAGAGGTGCCTATATCTAGAGGATGACCAACATGACAACATTATTTCATTGAAAATTGAACTACCAATCATTAGGAGTTGTTACCTTAAATGATTATCATTAAATTAGATATCACAATATTTTTTTCATTTTACCTTTATCTTTATACAAGTTGACATAGTTTATGGTTGTATAAATGGACATGAGTCACCAAGTAAAACATGTTTTGATTTCATAAGTTTTAATTTCTAAATATATCAGTGCATACGTTTATCAATTTTCTCATTATATTTCCTACAAATGTATATATTAAACAACATTTAAGAATTTATTCCTCTCACATCAATGCTAACTTTAGTGTCATAGGGTCTTCTAAGCCCAACATTAGACTTATTTTGCAGGTGATCATGATTCTTAGTGTAAACCTCGATCTAAAACTTAAAGCCATGATAAATAAGTGTTGTAAACCCTAACAAAAAATAATAACCAATTGGTATATAAAAAATATGCACAATTAAGGACTTGATAAAAAACTAAACATGTGTAACATTTAAACAAGGGTGGAATGGTAAATCGAGGAGCAGAATGCAAACTCTGATAAAAAAAAATATTAATAAACATTGTTATCTATATCATACTCTAATCTATACATTGTTACTCGAATGAATGATAAGTGAAAACGTGATTTTACTTTAAAAAAATCAAGATGATGTTTTTTAAAAAAACATTGAGACGATGACATATTGGATTGATCCGAAGCAACCCAGATTAACCTGTCAAATTCACGACTCGAATCATGAACTTCACTGGGTTTAATAACTTTGTTTTATTTTGTTAAACTATTTTTATGTAATTATATGATAAAAAATAATATCTCAAAAACTAAAGCACCAAACCAAAACTGAGATGCTTGTTTGAGATTGCGATAACCTTATAGAAAGCAAACCATAACAAACTATAAAATATAATTCTTAAATATTTTTCTTAATTGAAAAACAAAAGAATTCTATTTATGCTTTGTTAAATAAATTAAAAAAATATATAAACTGATAAATAAAAAAAACATTGTTAACACAGATTAAATATTAAAATGGGAAGTTAATCTTTATAGTTGAAATAAAAGATAGATGAAAAAAAAATGTTTTACATCGAATGACCTTTTTATTTTAAATATTTTCATTCATTTTATCTTAGCAACTATAGAAATCAAACCATAACAAACTATGAAACTCAATTGTTAACATATTTTTCTTAATTGAAAAACAAAAGGATGATATTTATGCTTTGTTAAATAAATTTAAAAATATATAAACTAATAAATCAAAAGGAGTTGTTACCACTAATTAAATACAAAAGTAGGAAGTTAATTTTTAAAGTTGAAATAAACTATAGATTCACATATACAAATATTTTACATCGACTAAACTTTTTATTTTAAATATTTTCATTCATTTTATTTTAACGATTAATCATTGTTGCTAATAACAAATGATTTTTATTTTTATAAAACAATATACAAATACAACTAATTCATATAAAACATAAGATGAAAGAAATTCAAGACAAATCAAACTAATCTCTTCAAAATATCATACAACTAAAAAATATGTAAAAAATAAAACAATCAATCACTATTTTAAAACAAAGCTAATTCAATTGAAACAATTAATAAAAATGGATAAGAAAAAAAAAAGGCAGACGTTGATGAGTCAAACCCAAATGCATGGTCTTAAGCAAAAAAGCCAAGGCTTGTCTGGGCCTAAAGTGTTGCCTGCTTTTTAAAAAGAAAAACAAGTGACAAGTCACTTTTAATAGCACTAGAAAACTTGTCGCTTACTGTTATATTTTTTAGTTACCTCCAATGATCGAAAAATTAGGGTCTAGGTTTCTAAACCTAAAATTCAAAATTTATTTTTTTTATTTGAAAACACTATAAAACCCTTTTGAAACCATTTACCAGCCCCAAAACATTCCAAAATCACTCAAAAAAAGATCAACTGGATAAGAAAATCTAAACAGAACCCATTCTACTTTTTTTAGGCATGTTTATAGGAAAAACACCACAATTGAACTCTCTCTTAGGAAATAGAACATGTGGACACAAAGAATGACGAGTTTTGTTGTAAAAGAAGTGATTATTCATTAACTTTCTCTTTTCTTTGCTGTTTTCAGATGACTTTCTCTTTTCTTTCAAATTTAAAGACTAAAATGTTAAGATTATAAACTCTTAAACCAAAATTAAAATTGCAAAAACTAAAGAGACTGTAGAGTAAGAAAAAGAAAAGAAGGTGGACTAAACATGCTTTTTCTAGCAAATCTGAAATTGACCATGATATTTCTCATTGTTTTATACTTTAGTCCTTTTTAGTTGAATTGTTTATTTTCTTAATAATTTTTAATAAATTGATCATCAATTTAGGCATAGAAAGTTATGATTGAAGAAAAAAAGATTAATAACAAAAATGAAGAAAAAAAGCAACTACAGTGTTTAATGCATGCTTTGTAATGTAATTGTAATATTCTTAGAACAAAGGCTTTGATTTCATTCTTGAACAAATATTATTAAAAAGGATGACATGCACACATCTAGCTTCCGGTAACCAAATAATTTAATTCAAAAAAACGAAAGAAAAATATAAAAAGTGACAGCAATTGATTAAAGATTCCAACCATCAACATTTTAAACTATATCGTGTTTGGTAACCATATTTCTTAAAAAATTAAATTTTTAAAATAAAAAATTTATATTTTTAAATCTTTTAAATGTACTGATATTAAAAATAATTTTTTAAAAATTAAAAAAAATTATTATGATACATTTCAAAGCAAAAAATATTTTGAACGAGAATTACTACTATACTCTAAATACCCACATAAATGAGAAGTTTGCCACTAACTGGGATTTGAACTTGAATTAAGGTGTTTTATTAGTCAAATATCATATTTATGATGACATTATAAGCTTTCCATATAAGGGAATAAGAGAGAGTGCGGCTGGGCTGGCTAGCTGGGACATATCACATCCAAGAGAGGAGGCACAAGTGGGTGTGTTGTGCTGGTAGGAGATTAAAGGGTCCGCAGTTGAGAGGCTTTTTTGAATTCGGGTTGCTTGCTTCTTCTTCTTTTTTTTTAGTGGGGACCACCCCAATAATTGAGAGAAAATCACATGAATTACTAATTGTTGACATTATTATTCCTGTCTAATCTAACTTGTTCTTATTTCTATATGATAGTTTTTTTTTTTTTTTTTTTGTGTTAGGAAGTAGTAGTTGGTAATTGTCTCGATGGTGCCAACGTCCAAATTGCTGTAAGGAATGAGGTAGGGATGACATCTATATATATATATATGCATGCCATCTTCTCAGGATAATTGATTAAAGCAAGCAGGGCTTTCAACATGGCGTGAAGAAACTTGGATTTTCCTTCAAGAGGGTGATGGCTATAATGATTTTGCAAGTATCTGTTATCCAGGTTTCCCAGTCAGCAGGACCATTCTGCAAAACCATATGAATGAATGAATGATCATCAGGCAACAAGTTCTGAACAGCTAATCAAAGCAACAGTGGAGATTTATTAAATGAATTGGCAGAGTAACCAATGTCAAAAAAGCCAAGAGTAATAGATGTCCAAGGTATCTACAAAAATCAATCTATAGAAAAAGGGATGTTAACAAGGCTGTTACAAATACAGAACCCATCAATGACAGGGTGAGAGAGGAGGAAGATGAAGCTACTATCTGGATGGTGAAATTGCAGTTCCCTTGAGAAATATTCTGTTCGGTAACCATGGCCAGGCCCTCGAAATTACAGGCGAATTCATCCTGGTTTTGCACCTGGTAGTACATATTGAATGCATATGAAGCATTCCCATTGGTGTCCAGGCCATTACAGGAAGAGCCATATCCAAGTGCCGTGCAATCTGAACGGGAGCAAGCATAATTTATGTTATCTGCAAGCTTGCTAAGATCCTTGGCGTTTGGATTAAACATGCACCATTTTGACGGTAGATATTGAACATTCTGCGCACCCACTAGCCACTTGTTTGCAACCTGACCAGAAAGATCCATTGGAAACTTAGGCTGCCCATCATATCGAAAGATTCCCCAATGGCGCTCAAAATTCCCAGGAGCGATGCTCTTGGCATCCTCGTCAAGAAGACCAAACAAGTAAACTTCTATGTAGCCAGGCCGAAGTGGGGTGCCTCTGTTGCCTGCAAGTCGTGGTAAAAGCCCATTGTAAAATCTAATAGCATTACCTATGTTGGCATTCTTGTCCCCATCTGTTGGCCAACCTACCTCACCTACTATAATGGGCATATCCCCATGGCCCGCTGCTTTCAAGGCCGAGACCAAGGTGTCGAAGTTAGCATCAAAAACATTGGTGTACTGAATCCCAGTACCTCTATCTACAACAGGTTGAGGAGCCCCGTCAAAGAAAGCATAATCAAATGGGAAATCGTCATTCCCATAGAGACTCAAGAAAGGATAGATGTTCACAGTGAAAGGTGCGTTGTTCTGACCCAAAAACTGAACCATCTCGGTCATAATGTCATTAATATCACTGCGGAATCTTCCAGAAGATGGATAGGCTTGGTCATCTGGGGAGTTATAGACGTCAGCATTAAAGGGTACAGTGGCCTTTATGGAGTCTCCAACCCCAGCATCATTGAGGGCATTTTGTATGTTTCGAAGTGCTGGGAAGGTGGTGTTTAAGAATGAACCATTGTAGGATTTGAGAAAAGGCTCATTACCAACTGCTACATACCTGTGAAGAGACAGCAAATATATTAAGGAATGCAGAAGTTAATAGTGAGTTTTCATTCTCAACAACACCGGACAACAGCAACATAGAACGTATTTAAAACCATATAATGAATGTAAACCTTCCAATTCATATGCTATGAAATGAGATAATGTGTTTCTGAATTTGCACAAATCCCTCAATTCAACAGACAATCCATTGAATGTAGATATAGAATTCAAACACAACACACACACCACACACAAGGAACAAGTCCATCTCTTGTAGTTTTAAGAAGATAGAAATGTAAAGTTGAATTTTTCAACCAAGTATCGATATGGAATTAAAAAACAAAGCACGATGTTCTGGAGCTCTAATACACAACTCCAGATGCATTCTCACAGAAAATAGAGCACAACTTATGAATGTCAAAACAGCAAATCATTCAGAAAAGGAATTTCCTGAAGGAAAAAAATGGATATTCTATTTTCTGTTTCTCAAAATTGATCAAAAGAATAGAAAATGTAAGGTAGAATTTTAAATAACTACAATGAACTTAAGTGGCAAACAGGGCATTAAGTTGAGGAACTCTACTACGGACTCCTTTCAATTTAATTCCCACGTCTCATCAAGCATTGGATATGGAGAAATTGTGCAAACAAGTCTTGCAGAACATTTAATTCTTTTGTGCTACTTGTATCCCATTCCAATTGGCTTTTGGAGTGGGCAAGGTTGCCATCTTTTTCTCCTTTCCAATACAAAGTTCTCTCAAAAAAGTATGCCACCGAGAATATGATTCTCCAATAGGTTTTTTAACGCGTACGAAAAGGAAACCAAAAGTTCATACAGATAAAAATCGGAGGAGTGCTTGGTAAGAATCCAAAGCCCAATCTCCCATTTTATTTTCCTAGAAACTCTAAGCATATGCTATCATATTCTACAGAATAGATACGCAGGTATAGCTCTGAGTATAAAAAAAAAACGGAATGCCTACCTTTTTAAGTAAGAAGTAAAACTCAAACGCATCGCATTAATTCCTACCAGGCTGTTAGCTTCTCCAATTAAAAAATCCCAACTGCCATCTTATGGAAGATTCAAGAACCAAGCAAGCATTTTAGCAAAGTCCAACTGTGAGGCCATATTATATATTTAATAGTTGAATCTCGATACATCAAGAATATTACGCAAGCTTCTCTTTTCCTAACATTGGATGGGGATAAGAGAAGCTGAAACTCTCGTACAAACGCGTAATAAAGTATAACAATAAGGCCATAACTTCATCCAAAATCAATAGAATTATCAAAAGATATCCAAAACAATAATCACAACTCTTACTACAAACCCACATTTTTAAATTTCTTGAGCACAAACTTGAACTTGAGAGATCAATTTAAAGTCAACTCCTAGAGAACACCAACTTCTCAACTGCGTTAATGGTGCCTTAGGAGGTCATGATTACCAGTTTATTAAGAAAAGGCAAACAAATTTTACCTACAACAAAAACGAGAAACTCCTAATTAACAGAAAGATTTTACTTGGACAAAAGAAATTAACTTCCTAGACGGAAACTACTCCAGGACAATAGCTTCTCGGGCCAAATAATTGAAATTGACAATTTTCCTACACACAAGATGGAACAGCTAGATCAGCTTCCAGGAAATTATGAAGTTCAATACCAACCAAGATAATCATGCCACCATATTGCAATCCTAACTTGGATATGGATTACTTCCATCGATTTAAACTCCATTGTTTATCTTGATGATAGAAACTCAAATTCAGAACCAATCAATCAAAAAAAAAATACAGAGAGAGAAAACTCTGAACTTACTTGATGGTAACTCCTCCGTTAAAATCATAACGAGTTACATTCCTCTTTACCCAATCTTTAGCACGATTATAATCACCCATCACAGCAAGCTGGTCATTAGGAATAGCAACCATAACTTCAATGCCAGTACCAGCAAGTGAAGTCATTGTATTTTGGTCTGCATCAAAAAGCTTCACTTTTTGGATCCCATTATCCTTCAACATTTGAACAACTGTTTCTGGTGGCAATTTACGTATAGCCATAGTTCCCCAATTAACACCAAGACCATCAACGCAATTCCCTAAAAGGCCTAAAACCAAAACCAATTTGAGAAACCAACAGGTGCCCATTTTTAGTTTTGGTTTCTAAGTAAAAAAAAAAGAACTCAAACAGAAGAGAAGAGAAGACAACGCAAGTAAAGTCGAAGGGTTTTTGTTTATTGCTGTAACTGAAAACTCAGTTTCTTTCCTTTTTTTTATTAATGAGAAAGAGAGGGAAGGCAACGTTTTTTGACAAGTGGATGCACTAAATCAACGAAAAACTAGCGATTTACGGGACACGATTCTGAGATCGTGATTTTTATGATAGTAGGAGAGAAACATGCAAGAATCCCATGTATATTTCAAAACTGAAAAAAAATACAACAAGGAAAAGAGAGAGAAAAAAAAAGAATATGAATATGAATCAAAACCCAAAGTGTAAAAGAAACAAACTTTTTTATACCCTTTTGGGACGTGAATAAAGAGAGAATCAATAACCAAGAATCCACCTTTTTCTTGAGAAATTAAAGAAACAGAGCAAAAAAAACAGAGCAAGTGGATATGAACAGAAAGATGGATACTTTATGACGATTAAAAAGAATTAACTGCCAAAGAGGACGAATTGGTGGGTTTTAGAAGATGGGTTTTGAAGGAAACAAGTAAAACCAAAACTTATTAGTGTGGAAAGATCAAAATCATTAGATTTGAAAACAGGGGATTTTTATATGTTATCCCTTTAGGGGGGAAAATATAGGAATAGATAGGAGTGTACAATTAGAAAAAGGAACACACAAGAAATACCGCAACTCTGTGTTTTCAATGTGATATGTATTATTAGTTGAGTCAGAACAAAATACAAGAGACAACAGAGATACAGATGGTTTTTGACAATGAAAAGGTCGAAGAGGGGAACAAAAGAGATAACAGAGAGACAGACGGTTTTTGACAACGAAAATGTGAAAGACTCAAAGAGGGGGGAAGGGGTTTTTTTAAAAAAACCTATCATATTAAATTAAAAATTTTATATGAGTAATATAAATTTGAAAATTTTTAATAAAACAGTATATTTCTATCTTGTTATACTTAAATAATAATATTTAACATGTTATGTATTTAAAGAGTGACAATTGATTTGTTAATTTGATACAATTGTATAACTAGTCGATTGTTTCATAAAAAAACAATAATTTTATAATTTTGTTTAAATATATTTTATGAGTAAATACACATACTCCAATTAAAATCTTAAAACAACGTAGATGATCTAATTGATGCATTTATAGACTAATAAAACAGGTCTAGATCTAAGAGAGAGTTTAGTTGTGTTATATTATAACGGTAGTTTAAAAGAATCATAATTTTTTATCCGATCATTGGGTCGCGCTTAAATTTTTATAAGGGTTTTTAAAACTGTTTTTCTTAGGGCAGCCATGAAATCGTTGTTGAATCTTTATATTTTAAAAATCTCATTTCGGGATCCTGATTTTAACAATTTTAATAGTATTGCGATCCACTAATTTAACATACTAATTGACTAATTAATCCTAAATTTAAATAAATATCAATTAAAAAATTATCATAACATAGCATCTAAAGATATCCTATCTTACCAAAAACGTTTTACTTAAAATTTATCTTTTCGGTATTTATTTGCATAATTTATCCGGAGGGGCGAGCCAACAAGGAAATGACAAAGCACCTGCCTGCCA
The DNA here is from genome assembly GCA_007827005.2 of Populus simonii. NCBI lineage: Eukaryota > Viridiplantae > Streptophyta > Magnoliopsida > Malpighiales > Salicaceae > Populus > Populus simonii. Next base: position 5,843,128 of record CM017482.2, on the reverse strand, counting down.
CCAAGGGAATTTGTGAAGAGACCAGCTCTCTGATGGGTTTTGTCTCGACCTGGTATTATATTTAAAGGAATGGCTCCTAACGGCTAGAAAGTTTCAATTTTAGCTGTTTTTGTAAAGGTTTTTTTTTTTTTTTTTTTTTTTTTTTTTTTGTAAAGATTTCTAAGAACATTGGTAGCTACCTGGGGTCCTGCAATGAAAATGAACGCATAATTATGGTATTAGTACTAATTATTAAGATTAAGAAATTATTATATTACAGCATCTTCAATGAAAAAGCTAAAAAAAAATTTTTTTTTAATTTTTTATTTTTATTTACGACTCCAATAAAAGAGCCAAAGAAGAGCTAAAATTATTTTTTTATCAAAGAAAAGTTATTTTTACATATCTATTAAAATAATGACAGCATTAAAATAAAATATTTAAAGATTTATTCTTTCATTATATTTTGGGTTATTATCCTAATATCCTTCATGTTGGGTTATTATCCTAATAAAAATAAAAATAAATAAATAATTATAGGAGTAAAATCTTGATAAATTAGAAGAAAAAAAAGCACCAAGTACAAGAAAATAAAATAAAAATGTATTTTTTATAGGATTATATTAAAAAAAAATTAAATATAGGATTAAAAAAAAAGATTCTCAAATAAAAGAGTTAATGCTACAACTATCTCATAAATTGTTATAGCTTCCATAGAAGTTGATTAAGCAATAAATTGCCTCATATTTTTCCCTAGCAATACCCTCTACAACTTGGCTCGCAGTAATACCTTCTTCACCAACCCTAGTTCCAATGAAGCAAGCCCAACAACAATAATAAAAATGGCATAAATGATGGATTTATGATAAGTTCCTAACATAAAAAAAAAAATAATGATATAACATAAATTATGACCTAATTATTCCATCTATAATATTTTAATTGAGCTAAAGTTAGGAGTGAGAAAAAAACCAAAAAACCAAAAAAAAATAACCGAAAAAATGAACCGTGAAAAAAAACTGATCAAACGAATTAAAATTTTGAAAAAACTGACCGGTTCGGTTTGGTTTTATAAGTCTAAAACCAAAAAGCGAACCAAACCTAAACCGAAAAAACGAGCCAAACCGGAAAAAAAACGAGCCAAAACCCAAAAAACCGAGCAAAACTGGTTTGAACCGGTTTTGATCCTAAAAACCTAACCGAACTGATTTAAAAAAAAATCAATTTAATTACTTTTTTTTTATAAAAACAAAACCAAACAAAAAATAATCACTCGTTACCAAGGTAATGCAGCTAATAGCTTCCAATTTAAGTAACAGTATTATTGAATTATCAAAACTATTCTGATATTTATTTTATAGCTCCTATTCATATAGTTTGTAGACCCTTATCTTTCTTTTATTATTTAATTTAGCATTATCTCTCATGGAAATAATCAACCTAAATTGGAGAATTCTTTAGTCTAAATCAGTGCATAGAAATATGAGTTTTTAATTGATCTAAATTCATTGAATTTATTTTTTATTAATATTTATTTTTGATTAATTTTTGAAATGAATAAAATCGATTAAAATGGGAATTGCTCTATAAAACCTAATATTTTTTTAGTATTTTAGCAAGCAAATGAATAATTTTTATTCAAATTATGACTTCTAAGATTGGAATTGAATGAACAAAACAATCAAGACAATATAAAATGAATATTCATTAGAAGAAGATAGAAATGAGCAAAATTTAAATTTGAGGAAAAATATATAGAAAATCTCTTTCCTTTTCTTTTTTTACAACTCCCTAATATCATAATCATTTTTACTATTCTTCCATCTCATAGACTTATTTTTTTTCTATTTATATGTATGGAATTTTTTTGTCTATTTATATTATATTTATGTCTACAAAAAAAATTATCTCAAGCAAGGCATAGATTACCTTACACTAAACTAAAAGAGATTATTTCAAAACTTAGTCAATAGTGAAAAAAATCAAGAAATAACCTTTCATGTACGAAATAAAGGATCCCTTTAAGATCAAACAATTTAATCAAATTGAGTATAATTGTATGTGTAGGAGCATCTAGTATATCAAGAATATTAATTAACCTAATCATTGAAATTGTTTAAGATATCTTTTTTTTTCGCTTTTAGAATCAAATTGAGTATAATTGTAAGTTTTGCAAGCCATGTTTTCAAAAAATTTAATTTTTTTTGGCTAAAATTTAATATGATTTATATGTTTGGATCGTTTTGATGTGCTGATGTCAAAATAATTTTTTAAAAATAAAAAAAATCATTGGCATGCATTTCAGCACGAAAAATCATTTGAAAAGCAACCACTATCACATTGCCAAACATAATCTAAGTCAATTATAGGTATAAATTTTACCAATTTTAAACCCAATCAAGATCTTAGATCATCTGAATCTTAAATTAACTCGATAAATTAAGCCGGGTTTGATAAATATAATCAGACTAATTAATTCAAGTATCAATTGACTGCGTTATTTAAATTTAATATCTCAAATAATTTAAAATAAAATCAGATCCGAGCGATTTTATAAATTACTGTCAAGCAGTCTGGCCTATCCCAGTTTAATAAAAATATACATGTATAAAGTGATTTATCACGTGGCAATGACGTGACTCCCACTCGGTCAAGTAGAGTCTGACAACGCACGTTGGCTTCAAGAAAAAAGGTAATTGGTCGGAGGTGAAAATAACAAATAAGCACGGGAGCCAAGGCTATCAACCATAGGCTAATTGTCATTTTTTTTTTAATTTTTTTTATTCAATTCTTTATTTCTTTTTTTTTTTCTCCTTAATTATCAAACTCTATATTTCTTTCTTTTTTTCCCCTTGACAGTGGTGCACATATGGTTTAACGGTGACGTTTCCCCACTTTCCATGCTTTGAAGAGGTCGGTCACCGACAGAATATATGAGATGAGGACAGGTGGATTGTTGCCTTTTCGAATTCCCCTTTTCCCACTTTTCAGAAGCTTGGAGAAAGAATTTATTATTTTTTAATGAACAGTAATTATGAATCTTACGATGTCTCGCTTTACTAAAATTCATAGATGTAATCACAAGGATATACTTAATTCTTCATATTTTAAATTTGTTTTTTAAAAAATAAAAATTATTGGTTTGATTTTTATAAACTTCAGGACTACTAGAGGTTTACATAATCGTTAATTTCAGGATCCGTGAGATTAATCAAGGTACACGCAAGCTAGCTAGACATCTACGTTAATAAAAAAAATTATAAATGTAAAATCTAGAACGGTCTGCTGGGTCAATTATGATCCCTGCTAACTCGAGGCTAGGACCGATGTGGGTTAAAGAAAAACAATTACAAAAAAAAAAAATCTAATTTACTTTATTAAAATCTTAAGCCGGTTTATGATCCAGTCAATCCAAGTTTGATATAGTTAAAAATTAATTAAAATCGAATCTCTTGATCCGTAACTCAAACTTTATTTTGATTTGGGTACTTGTTTTAGCATAAAAATCTTATTTTTATATATTTTATACTCAAGTAGACTTTGAATTGTAATCAAGAATGATTTAACCAGAAAACTATATTATAAAATGGATTGCAATTCACGAAGAGTTAACACCATATTGTTATCTATTTAACATATTTCTTTTCATTTCTATCTCTCTCTCTCTAAATGATTAAAACAGAATTAAAATTTAATATTTATCATGCTTTTACAGGAGGATTTACATATTAATGTATTCCGATATATATTTTTGGGTCGGCCTAACTCCCGGAGAGGGGAACCCATCTCTTCTTCTGTCGAAGGGGACCCAGCCAGGGGGGCTAACTCGAGCAGACCTCACTGGGTCAGCCTAGGTCTTGACCTCACCGACCATGCTGCTGCATGGAGACATGAAACTCTCAAAATCGAGTGAAGGTTGCTTTCTATAATGGAAAAGCATTTAAATAATTCAAAATCACAGATTTTGAGAGTGAATCGATCGTCTTGTCTCTGTCTGCATGCAGCTATATGAGTTTTAATAATATATAAACAACTTTGAGCTTTAGGTAAAGAGATCTTCTTCTTTAACACCTTCATTTTCTACCTTCAGCTTTTAACTATGTAAAAATATGGTTTTGATCTTGTGTTAAGGCTAAATGTGTATTTGAGATTATGGTGTAGTGCATGTCCAAGTGTGCGATAAAAGTTGATTTTTAAAGTTTTTTTTTACCTGAAAACACATTAAATAATATTTTTTAAAAAAATTATTTTTAATATTAGCACATTAAATTAAACGATCCAATAACATCAAAAAAATAATTTGAAACTAAAAAAGAAATTCAAAAAAATTTAAAAGCGCGATTGGACTATAATGCCAAACAAGTAGTGTACTTTTAAAATAATTTTTTGCTTAAAAATATATCAAAATATTTTTTATTTTTAACATCAGCAGATCAAAATCATAAAAAAAATATCAATATGATGATTTTTTTCAAGTCAAAAACACTTTTAAAAAATATATAAAAGAAAAAATAGAAACACTCCTTAAATCAAGTGGGGTGTTTAGAAGTATGGTAACAGTTGCTTTTTAAATTGATTTTCATTCGGAAATACATCAAAATAAATTTTTTTATTTTCAAAAATTAATTTTGATATCATTACATCAAATCAAAACACAAATAAATTTCAAGTAAAGAAAATATAAAAAATTATTTTTTTAAAATAATACTTTTAGAATACAAAAACAAACAATGTCCTAAGATCGTGCGGTGGGTGGGGTGGTGGTTTCGATCAAAAGCAAGCGGTGATATCCTTTTCTTTTCTATTTTCACCTTTCTATGGTGGGTTTTTGGCTTGCACATTTTGAAACTATAAATTGATATTCTCCGGTTGCTTCTAACTAGGATTGCTCGTGGCGTGTTGCTTGTTAAGAAATTAACCACCCAAATGCTTGCCTTCTTCCTTCCTTCCTTTCCGTTTTTAAGATTTCTCATTTATGTGTAAAATTAATTTAATTTTATACATGTAATTTAAATTTAATTCATAATTTATTATAATTTTAAATATATTTTTATTATTTAAATACATTACCCAGTCTAGATGAAACAGAATCACGTATCACATGAAACTAAATTCAATTAATAATCTATTATAATTTTTATATTTGAAGTAAAATATTAAATTACATAATTAAATTTAATTATATTGTTTAGAATATGTGTAAAAATAAATTGAATTAGTAATATTAATTATAAAAGGTTTGTTCTTACCGGAATTCCTCGTAAGCTTCTGGGATAGGCGTCGCAGTCTCAATGCTCACTTTTTAAAGACCCTGTTTGTTTTTACATTTTAAATTTTTTTTTTTTAAATCAATTTTAAAATACATACTTTATAGCATAGTTATTAAACTCTTCTTCATTAGTAACTAAGTCCAAAGCTTGAATTGTGAGTTGAATAGTTAATCTTTTAAAAATTAAATAAATTAAATTAAATTTTAATCGAGTCGATCAAATAAAAAAATGATCTGTCAAGTCAGACTTAACTTAAAAATTGACTTGGATCACAAGCTCGGTTGGAGAGTCATTGGATTGACCTGTAAAACCAGGCTGAGTTTAACAATGCTGCTCTATAGTTACAGTGATGGGCTGGATGGAGGAAGAGATTTGGAAGCAATATAAGGTTGTTTGATTCCTGATCATCAGTGTAGCCGAAGAATATGCGAGGATTGTTGCCATACAAAATAGCAAGCGTTCCCCCTTTTAAAGCACCTTTATTTTTAGCGTTATTCATCAATATTTTTTATTTAAAAATATATTAAAATAGTATGAAAATAATAAAAAATAATTTAATTTAAAATAATTTTTTTTTTATTTTTTTTAAATATCTTTAAAACAAAAAAATAAACAAAATGAAAATTGAGAAGTCCACTTAGCAGTGCACCAAAGAACCAAAAAGAAATTTAATCCTTGGAAAAATGCACCAATGGCTCAGCTTAAGAAATTGAAATCTTACAGGCTACCGATTTAGCACATCGCTAGCTCCAAGGAGGACAGGCTTCCATCAGAAAGACGATGCTGGGGATGCTGATTTAACCCTACCTTCTTCTTCATCAGCACACTGTCTGTATCATTTTGGTGATTTGCAAATTCATGCAACTCTCCTCACTATACACCCAATGGCTCAGCTTTTGATCGGTTCTTGAAACTGATCGTTGTCATATCCTTGTTCTAAAAACCAGTGACGGAACTAGAATTATTTGTTAGAAAGGGTCAAAATTAATATAATAAGATATAATATTTGTTTATCAGAATATTCAAATCACATATAACTTTTGATCCAATGAGACTAAATCGAAGAGGATATTTTTTACCAGTCAGCAGATATTCAGACATCAAAAGTTGATATGGTCCCAGATTAATGTATGACCTTCGAATTTCATCTTGTTGATTAACCGAGTATTCCTAAATTTAAGGATGATTACTTGGATTTCTAATTAAATGAGTAATGTCAATTCTGATAAGAGTTGCACACTAATCAACACAGATTTTTTGTAAATTGAAGCACATTGGAGCTGCTCAACCATAACTTCAACATTACATATTAGAGTTGGTTCACTAGGTTGTGAGTCATTAATATTTTTTTTCAAAAAAAAAAAATTCTTCTTATTTTGTTCATGGTTCAACCTAAGATCAAAACATATATCGTAAGAAAAAATTGATAATTTTAATGACTCTGCTAAAAACAAAACATAAAAAAAATCCAAACATAATCTAAACAAACCAATAAAATATATCTAATTAATTAGAAAAAAAAATAATTATAACAAGAATTTAAAAAAACAATTGGTAGAACTAGCAGTTTTGAGAAAAAAAAGAAGCAAAAATAGTAGAATTATAAAAAAAACCTCATCAAATTATTAACAAACATCTCAAAACAAAATAAAAATAGATTTTAAATTTAAATTACCTTATTTTGTTTGATGAAAGATAAATTTATTGATAACTCTGCTTCAATTTTTTTATAATTTTTTTTCACTTGTAATTTATGTTTTTATTTTTATTTTTTTGATCGGTCACAAGATTTATATTAGAATAAATTGATGAATACTTGGCTTTGTTTTTTATTTCACAAAACAATTTCTTTATATTGTTTTCTTTCCACGTATGCCAATATGCCAGGATAAATTGGAAATCAAAAGTAAAATCATTGTAACAAGGACACCTTAATCTCTGTGTAATGATAAAAAAAAAAAAAGTTTTAGGGGGGCCCCGGCCCCTGCTTGCCCCCCTTCCTTCCGCCCGAGACGACAAACATCGGATCTAATGACATTTACATGAACCTGTGCAGACAGAGATGGAAAATACGATCAGTAGCAATCAAGTAAGCTCAAAATGCTTACAAAATTAAAACAGTTTGAAATCAATTGTTTTACAATGTCGATTTACTGAAACAGCTTGGCAAGCAATATATCTTGCAGAAGGGCAACATCATTTGAGAGGTTGATGACTGGGACCTGGAGTTTGATTGCAGTGAGCAGCATCTTCAAAAAAAGATAAAAAAAACCTGAAATTATAACTTATTGGAAAGCTTGATACGTGTACCAAGTAGGTTTCAACTCAATTTTGTATGTTTAATTATAGGTCCAAAACGAACTTGGATTTCTATCCATAATATCTTATTGGAAAGCTTGATATTTATACTTCAATTTTTATTCAGCTCATATTCATATTCTGAAATTATAACTTTGTTAAAAACCTATCACAAGAAGCAAGGTCCGAAACATAAAATGCATAAATTATTATCTATTAACAATTAATTCATAAAGTCTTTTAAACATTTCAAACTCATAAAAATAACTTTCAATAAGCTCAAAATACATTAAAAAACATAGTGTAAAAGGAATAAAAACATATGTATATTTTACACTTATTAATGACAAACCGTGTTTAATTCTATGGTAGCTTTTGTTTTTTATCTGATTATAAAAAAAGAAGTTATTTGGTTAGTTAAATAACTTATGTTTGTTGCATTAAACCTCACATATAGTTGTATTTCAAACCTTGATTTTGTAGAAGTTAAAATAATTTATTTTCCATTCATGAAGACCTGCTTTTCATTTATTTTGCATGAAAAAAAAATCCTTCTCACTGTAATTTTAATAAAATATATATTTTTCTTAAAAAAATCTATTTTTAAGATCGTAATTAATTTTTTTTGTATATATATAAAAAACTTACTTTTAGTCTAGCTCAATTTTCCTTTAATTTTGCTTTGTGGTAAGGATTGAATCCTATTTTTTTCCTTGATTTATGAAATTTATTCATTAAAAAAAAAAGGAATGGCAAGAGAATGTTTGGATTGTAAAATTATTTACTTAGCTAGTGAGTTCCAATTTTTACTCTTTTTTTTTTTTTTCTCTTTTGTTACACAATGGGTTTTTCTTCTTCTTTTTTTTTGTTTTTTTTTAATCCATCAATGGACACCTTATCAAAGCACCTTTAGATGTTGGTCAAATGAAGCCTTGATAGGCACATATCCTCCATTGAAGTAGAACTAAAGTATTCCACGTTCTTGTGTAGGACTTTTTAACTATGATCATGTATAGTGTCCTTTTCCAAGTCAAAGATTATGAGGCTGTTTAAAATTAAAAAAACCCTTTTTTAAGAAAAAAAAATTAAATTCTGGAAAAGAAAAACTAGAAATTTCTGTTTAAATGCAATATTTCTCTATCCAAAAAACTTTAAAATTTATATTGAGTTTAGAAGACATAATTTAAAAGTTTTCCATATATATTTTTCTAATGCAAGTTTTTCATATATATACAAGCATTGATTTTTTATGCAACATAATTATAATCTTGATGTAATTCTTTTTTTTTTTTATATGGAAAAAGCCTTTTTTGTTTTCAATAAATGAATATGTTTTCTAATTTTTTACCGGAAAAGAAAAAATAAAAAAAGGAAAGGAAAAAAGAAAATAATTTTCTGTTACTGAATACATTCAAATGCAATATTTCTTTATCTAGAAAACTAAAAAAACTAGTTTTTTAATGTCGTAAATTTATACTGAGTTTGAAAAGACAGAATGTTTTTTAATTCTTTTATATACAAGAATTTTTTAACAATGCAAAAATTTAAAATTTAAAATATATATATTCCATATTTAAAGCAAGGTTGTGTGTGTGTGTGTGTGTGTGTGTGTATTAATTTGATATATATGATTTCAATTTAAATTTAAAGATAAATTAATAAAAATAGAGATTAATTTTCATTAATTTGAAATTAACAAGAATAATTAGTAAATATATCTTTGATCGAGTTTCTTAATTTGTTGTGGTTATTAGTTCCAAAACAATTTAGTAGTTGAAAGATGATATATGTCTACGTAATAACTTTTTTTCCCCTATCAAGTCTTCTAGTCAATGTAAAAAAAATAAACAAGCGAGTCAACGTTCGATGTAGGCAATGCAGGGAAAAATCTAAGAAACACAACTTTTATAATTTCAGGTAATGAGTATGAGCAGCGAGGATTTGTGCAATCTGAGTATGAGCTAATTAGAAAATGAATAGAAAAAAGAAAATACCAATAATTATAGGCTCAATTTCATAAATTTCTCCACATACATTCTTATAATATACATTGAAAAGATCAAAAAAAATGAAAAAGATGGGAGGCTAGGTTTTGGTTTAATATGCTTCAGAAGCAAAGATCATACCTGCCTCGAACTTCAATTACAAATTCCTGAAAAATGAAAAACATGGAAACCAATAACCAGTGTACCGCAGAAAACAGAGCACAACCCGGATTCGGAGTTTTCGTTGAAGCCAAACTCAATTGTATTAACTAGTAGCTACCAGCGATCATCTGCAAGGAGAAACACCAAACATTTTACAAACTCAACAATGTCAAATGCTAACAAAAGTAGCAATTTCATAGAAGGTATACAAAGTAATTGTAAGAGAGCATAAAACAGGTGCAACTGCTATATTTTACACGAGAAACACAGCATTAGGGAAATGCTTTGCTATTTACTAGGCTGGATCGATCAGCCAAAAAAGAGCAACCATGTAGTGCCATAAATTTACTCTCGAAGGTGACACGACATATTTGCTACATATGGCTCTTAAAAGTTAAAGGAGCCCAAATGCCAGAACTGCAAGAGGTCTACATCTAAGGAGAAATTTTAAACATGGAGACTGATTGTTGGCATAGAAATGAAACAGTTCCATTATTCGGTTTTACCAATTACAATATTCAGCTGAAATAAATTCAATAACCACATTGAATTTTGATCAGTATGGAAAACCGCTACCGATCAGCGAATCTGGGGAACCCTCTGCAGGATTCGGTATCAACATGGTTTTATATGATGGATGAAAATCCATATAAACTATAACTTCATCCACATAAATTATAATGGAAGGGGAACGAACACAAGATTTAAGTCTCTGTCCTCACCTGCACACACGCGCGCGCGCGCGCGCGCACACACACACAACAATATTCCAATAGTCTTGAACTCTTAAAAGACTAAAAAACCACATTACATACAACAGTGTTCATAACAACGAGTAAAATCAGTGTAGCACAAACCGGGAGTTAAATGGCAACATTTTTCTAGTACTGCTCATTTTCTAGACAAGTTCATCTTCAAGATAGTTATACTGAAAAGTGAACTCTGTCTTGATTCTTTGGCACCTGCACATACAAAAAACGGAGATCATAAGAACCACAAGCACAGTCAAATTCGGTTGACACGAACCCAATTTTTGATGAAGATGAGATGCATGTATAGAAGGGATATGACAGATCGGACTAGATTGAAAATCAAATGGATAACAAATTCTTAGCTACATTGCCCTATTGAGGATTTAGAAAAGAACATGAAATAATTTCACATAAACTTGTATGTAAGTATTAAAATCACTGTAATATATAAGGGCAAATAATATAGAAAAAGTTTATATGCCAAGGTAGAAGCACGTTTGCACAACATTCACCCATGTTGCCCACAACCTAATGAAGTGAACCCCTACTCTAAAAATCTTAAATGAAGAAGCAAATTCTTTTTCATCCTCTTATATAATGAAACGATTCTGTCTCATCCTCACCTCTTGACAATGAAACAACTCATACTTACACACAAACAATATAATTTGACTACACATACAGTACAAGAGTAAGGTTATACAGAGAAATTGTACCGAAAAATCTTTCCAACACAAAACATTCAATGTAATGATTTTATAAGTAACTTACATGGCAGTAAATCACTTATACAATATCATGTCACTCATCACATCAGTTAATAAGATTTTTATGTATGATTTTCTGTTTGTAAAGAGTTTTCCTACAAAGTTCCACAATAAGGGCAACTACACGGATAGTTAAAAACAAAATCAGCATACCATCCTTGTTTGTCCTCATTGCCAACATGGAAATCAAAATACACATACGTCCCCTGTTCATATTCATCAGTAGTAACTTTTGGCTCCTCATGCCGTTGAAACCAGGTGTTGTATTTTCTGTGGTATCTCCAAGATTGCTTCTTCAGTTCTTTTGCAGCCAGATATTGCTGATATGTATTCTGCACACAATGATTGGCTTAACATATGACAGAAACCAAACTACATAATAATGAAACAACAGAGGATGTCACATCACCTGTTGATAGTAAAAAGCAAAGAACAAGGTGTCAGTGCCAACACTATCCATGCTTAACCGTTCCCAGAATGCAGGATTACTTGCCATTGGTGCCTGAACTTGAGGATAGCTAGGGGGTGTTGCTGCAGGGTGCCTCTGTCCAGACAAACAAGAGACAAATTACTCCATAAACAAGATTTGCCCATAATTTGAAAGGTGCAATAATATGAATATGATTGCACATCCATACCGGAATATAGCTCCTAGCTCGTTCTGAGTCTTTCGGTTGAGGAAGCTTGTGATATGCAGCATCAAGCATCTCAAAATTGTATGACTGATTATGCATTGCCCCAGCATTTATAGCAGAACCATTGATATTATCACCAATGGCACCAAGGTCGGAGACGCTTCTCCGGCCAATAACACCTAGGCTGCTAGATGGTTGACTGGATTGTAGGGGTTGCCCTGGAGAGAGATCTATATCTCTTGGCACTTGTACAGACTCTGTCAAGGAACCAGATGCTCCAGCCTGCAGCTAAGACATTTAAAACCAACTTTAATCACACTACCTTCAACATCAAGTTGCACAAACTACCGAACTGTCAACCACAATAAAGTGCTTACAAGGAAATTAATGGAAGAGAATTTCAAAAGGAAAATGAAATGGCCTCATGAAAGAGACCTGGCCCAGCACATTGTGACTTTAGTGAGGCAGATCCACGATAAACGTAGAATCCACACGGTAATTCACAAAAGCTGAATCTGGGACAAGTCATCTCAACATATGAGCCCCTTTACTGGAAAAAGGTATAGAAACAGCAAAACCTTGAATGGAATAAACACAGCCACCAAAATTAAAAGTTACAAATAAGCCTTCTGTGTGTATGTGTGCATGCATGTGCGTGAGAAAGAGAATCTCAGTTTGCAAGATAAAATAAACTCATCACTAAAATCATTTCCCATGTTAGTGAATTACACAATAAAAAATAAAAGGTGTACTAGTTAAGAAATTATGATAACAGCTTGCTAATTGCAACCAAGCCTATTTATTGGGGAGCCTGCCCAATCATTGTTTCACAGAGAATCCCTCCCATCCCTGTCCCCACTCTAAAATAAAGTTTGGAGAGGACATGCTGAGGATACACTATCAAAATACAGGGGCTTTCAAAGCTTCACAGGCTGAATCATTCTTTCACTGTGCTGATAACAATGATGCCACTGTTTTTTCTTTGTGCTTTGTAAATGCTAGATATCAAATTCAAATATAACCAACCATAATAATTCTAATAGATAACATCAGGAAGGGTCCTGTGGGGAAGGTGGTGCTGCAACAGCCCCAAACTTGAAATTATATCTAGGTTAAAAATTCATTCCAACACTTCCAACCAAGTAAATTTAAAATCTATCCTTGATAGAGCAGGATGGTTCGATGCATGTGGAATACTTAAAACACACACCCACACAGCAGGCAAGATTAGGAATTATTCTACATACAGAAGTATCCATTGCATATGAAGCTGTGAGTTCGTCCTCATTCACAAGACTTTTGCCAAGCCCAGATGTAGGGGCAGATTCAGTGGTTGAATCCTCAGGTAAATTCTGCTTTAGCTGCTGCTCCTCAACTGACGGATGGCCAACCTCTGCACCATTTACTCGTGTCATTAATGTAAGCCAGTTATATGAAAGCGTTTCCAAATTCCAATCATGACAAGTTAATTGGAGAATGAAGAATACCTGCATCTTTCGCACCGCTAGACATCACAACTTGCTGACTAGCCTGCTGATGGATGGAATTAGGCTGCTGTAAGGCAGCAGATGTAACAGTATTGAAACCTGCTGCCTGAACTCCAATTCCCAAACTACCTTGAGAGATGGATGAACTTTGAGAATTAAACTGCAAATATAATCAGATGGCATGCCCAAAAAGTAACAAGGTGTCAAACTAAGTCTTTATTCATGGAAGCTGGAAATGCAGAAGAAATAGGATCATGAACAGAATGCAAAACAATAAAAAACTTCTGTGAAGAAAAAATAAGCAATTAACTATGGTGATTACAGCCATGATCAAAACAATATTTCAAGCAAATGTATAGCTTATACTACACCTCTAGTTATATTGAAATTAAAGAATCTAAATAAATTCAAAGCCAAAAGACACATAAAACCTTGTTATCAAGTAACCAGATGGAGAAAGAAAAGACAGATACTACAAGCACAATGGATATTTCTCCTGTGAAGGTCAATGGACATGCCAAGTATTCAAGCAACAAATGTGTGGAAATGGTATCAGCTGCTATAAAAAAAGGTTGGTATTAGTTAAATACGATTGCTAATAACTTTCTTCCAACAATTCTATAAGACACTTAGCATGAATGAAATCAGCATGCAAGTCCACAAAATAGCAAGACTTCCGATTCTCAACTAAGCTAACTTTACTTCAAACATGATATTAAAATAATGAAACAACACCTTAAGTGGCATTTAATTATAGTCTCTGGATAGAAGAGACAGAGATAGCTAGGACAAAAGGGACAAGACACAACAGGAGACAGAGATAAAGTTGTGTTTGGTAGTGGTGTACAAGACATAATAAATATCTCTGTATTCTGTTTGGTTGATGAGAGATGAGACAAAACAAAATGTTGAAAAGTCTGTTTTACATTTGATATGTATTGCCATCAAACTTGCAATGTTTGAAATAATAAATAGACATTATCATTTTCACTTTAGTTTCTAACTAAAAATGAAAATTTCTCCATCCATCAAAATCATGTTATAAAAAAATTGTAATAATCGTAAAAGAGAATTCTTTGTTCAAAAGATAATATAATTAAATTATGATTGTTTCATTAAATCATTTTATCAAGTATATTTAATAATTAAATAAATAATTAAACAAATTATATGTCAACTAAAATATTGGCACCAACACAAACTTAAAATCTAACATAGTAGGAAATGCAAGATAATAATTTCAACACAAATGCACATTTTTTGTTATTATTCAACTCCCACCTCTTCATCATTAAATCTAATTTCTTTGAGAACACAATCAATTATAATCGATTTTCATTTCTCTACATTATGTATGTTTTAATTATTATATTAAATTTGTAATAATGATATTCATCATAATACTAAGAAATTCATTAGATAAAAATTCTTATTATACTTTTTATATAAATCACTATTTGGTTAATTAATTTTACTCAATTATACATAAAAAAAAGTAATTTACTCTAATTCATTCATTTTTTAATTGTTAAATATTATTAGATTGTATAAAATAATTTGCTCCCTCTCTCTTCCTTGTTTATATTTCTCATATTTATTACGATTTTTGCTTTTATATTTTCCAGTTTTCAGATCTAATGGTGAAAATTAAGTTAATTAAAATCAATGGTCCAAATCTGAATATTTTAATGGACATTTCTAGAAATTTTTTTATCTTGGTTCATGTCTTTGCCACTGTCCCTCTTTTTAGGAACAAAAAATTAACTAAAAATTGTCCCTGGGACAGACAAAAACCTAATTTTGTCTCCGCCATCAGTAAACATGTTTTTGTCCCTCATATCCATGTCTCTTTTGCTTTAGAACAACAACCAAGCATTACCTAAAAGATCTTTTACTTTTGTTTTTTTCCAAGCTGACTTGTTCAAAAAACAAAGGAAAGGATAGGGAATGAAGAATCCTAAAGAAGTAAAAGCACCTGCTGCAAAAGTGGGTTTTGTTGGGTGGGAAACTGCTTATGATTCCCACCGGCAAGAGGTGGCATGCCAAGAATGTTACTGTGACCTTGTTGCTGGACTTGCTGAAGACGCTGCAAGAATTTCTCTCTCTGATCAGGAGCTATTTCAGTTCTTGCACGAAATTGGCCCTACAGAAGAAATATTGTTACTTTAAAACAAAATGGCAACAAGTTTTGGCAATATTTCTTAATAAAAAAACCCATTAAGTGAACTTAAGGAACAATTAAATCAACATGTTCTGACATGGACAATTCACGTCAAGAAGCTAATTCTAAAACATTTGATGTACGCAATTGTTGTCAATTGTCTATCAAGTAAAACCACAAGCAGCAAATATTAAAAAATGTAAGCGAGTTATTGAAATATTTCTCATTGAAGGTTTACTCATCCAGCTTCCCTCAATCTTCCCCTCTACCTTTTCTCTTATTTCCAGTTCTTTACCTTTACCACCACCAGTTAGCATGGTATGACGTTTCTTTTCACCCTCTTCTTTTCTAAAAAGAAAAACTCATCTCTTGGCTGTTTAGCAAAATAAAGCATATACAAAATGCATAACAGTGCAGTCACCATTGAAACAAAATTATATGAGAGGGGGGTTTTATTGCATTTATTTTCTTCATATGATTAAGCATCTTATATATACAACTATTATATACTAGTCTATCACCAATACCCTCACTAGAAAGGACTAAAGCCACATTGTACGAAGAATTTCAGGTGAAGTGAATCTTATAGCATTTTCCATTGGATCGTTATCTTATCACGCACATATTCTTTTAGTTGACTAGCCGCACATTATATTAGTTGTAGCTTGCATGAATAAAAAATCACCCATTACACAATTAAGTTATTATATACTATTAATGTTGGTGGTTATTAACATAGATGTTCAATTTAACATGAATTTAGACTATGATAGATATATAATCCAGTGATAATGTAAAAAGACATTCATCTTCCAAAGAGGATGGGTGGACAAAACATTTCCATCAACTGCTAAACCAAAACTCGTATCAAATATGCTTTGCAAATTGAAATTTTGAATTTTCAATAGCATTCCCAATATCCTTTTTTTGGGCCCATTAGTGAAACAAGTCTTAATAAACACGTTGAGCCTCCATTACCCTTGGAGGGTGGCGACCACTCATTGCAACAAGGAGGCAACCAGAATCAAGACCAGATAACAGCAATTAGCATTTCCGCTAATAGTTTAATTGTAGTCACATACTAAGGTGATATAATAAATGGATCTAGTATGCTAATCCATGTATGCTAAAAAATTGAAGTTGAATATTCTCATTTTTTGGCCCACCCAATAAACACAGTTTAATTACAACTTGAGCCACAATTCGACTAGGAGGATGATGACCATCCCGGATAAAAGCCATTGACATTAGTGCAAATGCTCCACAAAATAAAGTTTCTTGATGTTTGGTTATGGTGAAAGGGGGGAAGGTGGATGGGTAGTTCATGTCTGGACTTTTCATTGACAAATGAGGCTTTATACGGTAAAAAATTCCAAAAACCAAGATATCCTCTAAAATAAAGAACACACAAACACACACTTGCACCCCTATGTTGTTACAAAAATCAACAAGGAAGACAAACAAAATGTTAAAACAAGTGGCATACCGGTTCATTCTGACTTTGAAAGGAACTTCCAGGTCTCCATTGCATGCCAGTGACCAAAGGAGAGAAAACTCTGCCACTCAGAGTAGCAGCATCACCAGCATTACTAGAATCAACTGCACCAGTTCCATCACTTGCCTTGCTAGCATGAGGCAAGATCATTCTGTTACTTAGTGGAGAAGCCAAGGGCTGCACCATTCCACCACTCCCAAGTCTATCGTCAGTTCCCAAAACATTTCTCTTTGCAATGTCAGAAGCTGAAGGTACTGAACCAAGAGCTCCATTGCTAGGAATTACACCAGGACTGAGGGAGATACCAGATGAGGGCTGGCTAGAGAGGCCACCTCTACCAATGCCCCTTGCTAGTCCAGTATCAACAAGAGAAGGTGATGATGATCTATGGCCAGGGAAGCCTGCAATTTCTTCATCCTTTGCAGAATTGGCAGCATTGGTCAGGGTTACATGAGAAGGATTAGAAGGAGCAGCATTTTCCAAGACACCTCGAACAGAAGATGAACCAGGAAGAGTTGGAGAAACTGCTAACAGACTAGGCAATGTCTGAACCTGAACATTCACAGAAATAGGTGCATGGTTCCCAGTTGGTGTTGATGCAGCTGAAGAACCAACCATACCACTTTTGGCAGGAGTTCTAGCAACAATATCAGAATTACTATCTTGTGAAGCAGTATCATCGGCTTGCTCTTGACCAACAACACTCTGATGAGGCGGAGAAGAAACAGTGGCCTGGAAAGAAAATTATCATTCCGTAGGTGTAGCAACAATGTTAGGACAAAGCACATAGCTGAAAAGCATTTAAGGAATTAATAAGTGCAGATATTAGAAATGGTAAATTCCTGGTCTTTTTATGAATGCAAATACAATAAAAGTGGTCCACAACATGAGAAAAGGTTTGTTGTTAGCTCTTGAAGATACATGGTATATATAAACCCCACCCCAAAAAGAAATTATTTAAAAAAAAATACGAAGACAAAAACAATCACAAGTAAGTTATGTTGAAAGAAAAATAACTATTTAGCAATAACCCTTGGTAAATAACAACTTTGACCAAACAATCTAATATAAAAACTTATTAAACCAAACAGAAATTTAAACATCTAACTATATTATGTCAAATAAAAGAGTTAGAAGAGCCAAAAGGAAAAGTGATGTACATTACGTGCAACTTTCACATATCTTTCATCACTTCAAAATAAAATAGGAATCAAACATGTCATTTGTGGAAGCCCTAGCATCATAGGTCCTACTAAATCTTAAAGCAAGATATAGCAAAAAAACTCCCTTGGCAACTAATCAAAGTCAAAATGCATCAACAATGTCCCGTGCAGGTCACTGAATCAGCAAGGTACAACTGAACCAAGTCTTGCAGCTTGCTACAACAAAACAGGAGAACACAACCTCTCTAAAAAAAAAAAGAGGTCTCAAAGGAATGCTTAAATGACACCACTAATATATATAAGATCCGTCATGACTTTAAAAGCTAAATCAGAATAACAGTCCCAGATAGTGTGTAAACGTACAGGTGTTTGAGGAGCCTGAGGAGCCGTTATTGCCAAAGAAGTCTTTAAGACTTGAACAGGAGCACCCTGCAGAGAAAAAAACGATAAATTTACAATAAAACTGACCAAAAGAAACACCACACAAAAAAAAAAAGACAAAATATGTATTAACTAAACATTTTTCTTTAAAAGGCTGAGATTATTTTTCCATCTCATGTTAGAAAGAAGAGAACAAGCACACCCACAGATACAATAGACGACTGCATTCCCATCTCTAAATGGCAAAATAATTAGAAGTAAAGTCTGCAGCCAATAAATTTTACCTTCACAAGACCAGGAGGACCAATTATAACCAGGTCTTCAAGAGACTCCAAGTTGTCTAATGGTAATGAGTTGTACAGCTCATCAACATCACTAAATCATCAAAATCTTCCTACAAAGAAGACAACAAACAAATTGATAATTGAGGTGACCTAAAACAAAGCATATGAACACACTATCCCATCAAGAATACTGGAATGAAATGAAAATATACAGGTTAACATGGGAAAATCCACTTAGACAACGCATGATGCCTCTTACAATAAGGGTGATAAAAACACACACATACACACAAACCTGATTACGTTCCACATAGTCATCCAGGAAGTCTTTAACATCATTAACCTGCTCAGGACTCAATTCATCATTGTCTAGTAGCCTCAAGATCAACTCTAATTTCTTTATATGAAGTTTGTGCCGTGTGATGGATGCCTCTAAATGTGTCTGCCAGACAAAAGGGATAAAATAAAAATTATAAAAGGAAGGATATATTGATTCTAAAAACCGCATTTCCTTTTCTGTCCTACCAGTCTAGGTGGCCTTGTCTTTCCTTTCTTGACAGTGAGCCCTCAATCTCAGCTTCAAAGGCATCAATCTGAGATTCCAGTTCCCCAACCTACTCAAGGAAAAAGCTAGTTAAAACACCACTGATGAAATGAGAATTCATAAAGGAGCAAACTGACATGATACAGCAATTTTCAAACACAGTTGGCAAAAAAAATGTTTTAGGACTGAATTAGGAATGTCTTGAAAGGAAAACAACTGATTTTTTCAGTTTTACTATTTTAAATGCTATTAGATCAATCTATAAGCCATCAAGCATTTATAACTTAGATAGTTCTTCCAAATCATTGAAATTTTTTTTCTGGGATAAGTATAAGGCTTTGGATATTAATTAGCACACAAAACCAACCAGCTGCAAATGCCCATGCAGTAGGACCAAAGAGGACAGGTCAATAAAAAGTCACAGTGAAAGATTTTACAATACCAGCACTACGAAACGAAATTTGAAAGGTCAGGACTGTATTATTTTACATACACTCTAAGTCATTGTAGATAATAAGAAAGCAAATCAAACAGCTTACTCACATACCACATTATTCAACCAATCCCTTGTTTCTGATTTAGCTTTCTCCTTTGGATCCTACAAAAAAGATCAGCATACTAAGCAATTCTGATCGAAAAAGTTAAGCAATTGTGGAAAGAAGAAATATTTTACATTTTTAAAGCAGTTTTTTGAAGTTATAAACATTAAAAATATGGAATACAAACAAAACCCCAAAAGACAATTTTAAGAAATGAAACACAACAACAACAACAAAAAACATGCTAAGAACTGAGATTTTCCCCAGCTGCTTCACTATTCATAGCTCCCCATCTTTTTTTCATTTTTGTCCTTTTTTTCTTTTCATCCTCGTACTGTTTTTCATTTAATCTTTTGTGACCTAATTCAACGAGATAGAGTTTTAAATTATGTAGTAGAAAGACAAAATTAAAAGATTGAGGATCACAATGAACATCAAATGCATGGACAATATCAAAGTTTTAAGAATTTTCATTTTGGTTTAAAAGTTCATTTTTCAATTCCTAGGTTTGAGAGAAAAGTGGTAAAGTCGTTAGAAAATACCAGAGGAGAAAGAGTTGTTGGTTAGGCATATTACACAAACAAAAATAGTCGATCATGGTGTCAATAAGTTCTATTTGATTAGAGGAGTACAATAGTGGTGGTTTTTTTTCCCTATAAACATGCCTGAAAAAGCAGACTGAGAACTGTTTCTATATTTTTTTATTTGGTTGATTTTTGTTTTTCTAGTGATTTTGGGGTGCTTTGAAGTTGGCAAGTGTTCAATTGAGGTTTTCATGGTATTTTTAAGGTGTTTTCAACTAAAAACGACTTGAAATTGGGTTTATGAGGTCCAAAAACTTAGACCCTGGTTTTTCAATCACCAAATGCCCTACAACTGCAGGTGACCTCTCGCCCAACTTAAAAAAAAGAAAAGAAAATAAAATAAAAAAGGAGCAAACAACTCCTGAGAAAAAAACAACACATGTGGGCCAGAGCTTCCATGCCTAGACGTGCTAGGGCTTTTTTCTTAAGGCTTAGCGCCTAGCCTTTTTTTTACTTTGATTATTTTTTGAAAAACTATTTAATTAATACCCTGCCTATTTTTTACTTTGCATTAACTGTTTATTTAAATTTCAATTAATACCCTTTCTCTGAATTTTCAAATTTTTTAATTCATCTTTTTTAAATATTATTTATTTTTAAAAAATTATTTTATTTTTTAAAGGTTTTAAAGAGATTATTAATTTATCTTTAATTTTTTTCCTTCATATTTGATATAAATAATTTTTTTTGCATGATGTATTTATAAAAATAAAAATCATAGGTAAGAAAAAATAACCACTAAGAAAAAAAAAAGCGCATAAATTAAAAAACAAATCGGAGATAAATATTTGCACGCTGACCTTTCTTTTGCTTTTAGGGGAAATATTAGCTTTCCATTTAAGTATTTAATTAGATTAACAACTCTTTCACAATTTATCGATTCACATATTTTTTTAATTTATTTCATTAAGCGTAAATAGCATCTTTGCGTTTCTTAATTAAAAAAAATTCATGATATAATAAAACACATATGTAACATTAACACATTCTTCTATTATGTAAAAAATTAACTTGGAATTCTAAACACGGCGTAGCACAGGTTTTAACACTAGTGACAACTAATTAGCATTCCTCCAAAAAATTCAGAGAGCAAAACATGAGAAAAGAAAAAACCATGCTGTCAATGATGCCCATTGATAGCTCAACAACTTTTAAATTGTGCTACTTCTGCAAGTCTGTAAGTGTAAGAAACTGAAGTGGGAAAAAAAACATATTTAAGCATATAACAAACAATAAAAAGCACCAAATTTGTAAGCCAGGCAAGAGAGGTGAATAAGGAACCCTTTAACAGGCTTCACCGGATTGAAAAGGTACTAGCAGTCAAGGCACATTACATCATCATCATACATAGGGATTACCTCACAGAGTAATGTGGTTCCATGTAATCACATCAACTGCTCCCAAGGAATCAATCTTATGGTTTATTCAGCCTCAAATTTACCACTCATTTGACTGATTTGATTCAGGATTAAGCATAAAATAAGGTAGTATAAGTATGCAATGCTTACAGTTTTGGGTTGTTGGCCCAAACCTTCTTTGGAAAATGCTTTTGTCTTTGTTTCCTTCTCGCATATCTTAAATCTTTCCATTTCTTTCTCAATAGTCTTACGAGCATCCACCAGAGCCTGCTCGTACGATGCACTAACCTACAAAACGAGTCAAAAGGAAAGCAAGATCAACCTCAGCTTCAACAACACTGTCAATCATACATCATAAGGAAGAAGATGCCATCATATGTCACAGAAACAAATAACCATTTTATCATGGAAAATAACTGCATCGCTGGCTTAATATCCTCAAAACTATAGATAAGATAGCAACACAAAGCCTAAATGATTCAAACACAAGAACCAGAAATAAAGAATGAAGAGGAATGACCTTCTTATCCTTGATCTCACTGGATTGAATCCATGTCTTGATTTGGTCCCTATATCTCTGCAGTTTCTTGATTTCCTTCTTCAAGTCTGCCTCAAACTTCTCCTTTTGATTCGCATTATCTGTATCATAAACCTGGAAACAAATGAAAAGAAAAGAAAATGAAATTCCGCCAACAATCACTTTCCTTCCTTTTCTCAGCAAACAAACACAACCGGAAAAAAAAAACAAAACAAACTGAAAAATTAATTCTCAAATTGATTTCCACTTCTCGGCAACTAAAACAATAAAAAGGTAAAAAACAAAAAAACAAAAAAATAAAAAAAAATTGTAAAAATAGATACAAAGGATGGAAGAGGACGGTAGTTAGCTAGTGACCTTGTTCCAGATACTGTCAAAAACGTCGACGCCTTCTTGAACTTTCTTGAGAACGCGATCGATCTCGCCTTGTAGCTTGCGACTTGCTCCCATTCTACTGCAATCTGATCACTTTCGGGTCAGTTGCTGCTGTCTTTGCTTTTACTATCATTCAATTTTATTTCGAAATTGAGAAATATAGTATCTGTTCGCGTGCTTGATTTTTAGGGTTTTTTTTTTTTTTTCTTCTGCTGTGCTGTGGTTGTTGATGGAGGGGACGGGAAAAAGGAGAGCTACGAGGAAGATGGATTTTGGCCATGGGCTGCGATTTCCTATTTCTTGGGGTGGGCTTTCTTGGATTGTTGTAGCCGGTATCATTACATATTACATTACATCATAATTACAATTCCATTTATAACTATTAACATTAACAAAAAAAAAAAACATGCATTTTTTCCTTTTTCACAGTTTGGTCTCTAAAGTTTGGAGGTTTTTCAACTTGATCACTTCACTTAATTGCTTTTCAACTCCATCCTTTAATGTTGTGTTTTTGTTGTTTTATAAGCTCAAATTTATTTCTCTTCCTTAATTTGTATTTAAATATTTAAATATCAGGTTGTCATCCAATTTTATAGAATACAATTTTAGTTTTTTTTTTATGAAATTTAATTAAGAGATTGAGAATAAAAATTGACATAAAAAATGTTCTATTTGATCCCTAAAGTTTTACATTTTTTTCCATCCTTGTTATTTTAGATTATTACTTTTTAGTCATAAACTTCATTATTGTCGCGTTCTAATCCCTGGAAGTTTAGAAAGGAAAGAGAAAGTCACAAGAAAAGTTTAAGGGAGAAAAAGTTCTTGAATGATTGGATTTCTATTACCAATAACTTTGATTTCAGTGTTTATAAATTCAACTTTAAATGAGAAACTCGATAAAGGTAGTTTACATATTTAATAATGCCATTAAAAGTATATTAGTCATGTGAAAAAGTTTTTAGTTTTGCTTTTATTTTGAGTTTTTATTGAATTAAAATGATTTTTTGTTGTTAGATATGAGGATTTAGATGTCTGTAAAAAAAAATTCCATATTTTTGGTGAAAAAATGGTTAAATTTTATTTTTTAGGGTCTAAAATATTGGACTTTATTTTTGTTGTTGTTGGAGACAAGTACAGTGGCTGAGAACCTAAACCAAATGACAAAATCTATCATTTAAAAAAAACAAGCAAATGATACGTTGCTTGCCTAATTTATAAAAAAATGGTGTTTCGGTATGTTAGGCCGATGATAGTTGGCTTCTGTTTTTTAAGGCTAGGTGTGCAAGTCTATCCTTTTCAAGGCCCAACATATCATTTTTTTTTTTTAAAATCACATTATTGTATAATAAAAATGCGTTTTAGTTAGAAGGGATAATTACAAAAAAAAATCTCTTATTGTTTGATTGCAATTTCACTTTCTCGTTGTACTTTGAAAAATTACACTTTATATTCAAGTTCAAACAAAAATTTCAAAAATAATCAAAAAATGATATTACCCTCATATATAATATATAAGAAGAGACACATCACCCACAATCAACACTCTCTCTCTTTCTCCAATCCCGATATATATCTCCTAAAATCCATGATATCTTTATCTATAAGAAGAGACACATCACCCACAATCAACACTCTCTCTCTTTCTCCAATCCCGATATATATCTCCTAAAATCCATGATATCTTTATCCTAAACCTTAGAAATCTAATTTGAAACTCTAGAAATTATATAATCAAATTGGTTTGTGACAATATCTCACGTGGAATCCACCCTTTTTTGTCTACGAAACCCAACAAAATAGGCAACAACTTTCTTATTTAGAACTCAATGACTTTCATAAGGTATGTAACACTTTTTTCTTTAATTGAAAAATGAAAAATTATTTTAGTGTGTTTAGGTGTTAAGAAATCAGGGTTTTTTTTCATTGTGATATCATGTTTTGTATCTTGGATGAATATAAAAAAATGTTAGATATTTGTTTACTATTGAAAAAGAATCTCAAAACTAAAAGCCTTAAAAAATCCAAATGTTGGTTGTTTAATTGAGTAAAATTCAAGCTCCCGGACTCTAATTAACCATTGTTTATTCTAATTAGACATGTGTAATTGAAAATCATTAAAAACCTTCCATTTTAAAATTAGGGTTATTACTCATAGAATTGATTTTGAAATTAGAGGTTATAATATGTTAATAAGTTGATTAAAACCTTCAATAACATTTATTTAACTATATTAATGATTACCTAACTAATTAGGCACGCGTAATATATTTCTTTTCTTTATTTAGTTTTATAATCTTGTCACATCAAATTATACCTACCAACTGTATAGGCTGCCAATATTTCATTTGTTATGTTTGTGTGGTCTGTTAGCGCATATATATAAAATCTATATCTTTTTAAACATCTCAATGTAAACCATACAGGTTATAAAATGCCAAATATATTTGATCATTATGGCAATTCAACTTATATAGAAAGATATTATTGTGTTAATTATATGTTTTATATAGACATATAATTTATATGCAAGCAAGTTTCTATGTAGACTTGAAGGGATTTCAGTTTACATATGACAAAAGTAATAGAATTTCTAATAATGTCTCGATAGTACATGTATTTAGTATGTATGAAGGTAAAGATAAGATTCATCTATATGTTGATGTTAATTCTTGTCACAACATAATTTAAGTCCTCTAAAATTGTTTTATGTAAAAAATATACATGTAAACCCCCGGTCAAAAAGAAAAGAAAGGTACGAAAAGTACTAGTGTAAATATCAGCAAGAAATCAGTAATGTTGTCGTGGCATGGGAATAAACCATGACTAAAAAATAAAAATAAATATAGTAAAGTGGCTTCGATGAGACAGTAAAATAATTGGGTGCTTTATGCAGGGATGGAATAAGGAGATTTTGATTTTTTTGGAGAAAAATCATAAATCGACTAGTTTTACGTTAAAAATTCATAACTCTCGATCGGGTTGTCAGAAAAATCTGAAAATATTCATGGAGACTTATAATATATTTTCTTAGCTTGGGTTAAAAGTTCAGAATTTTTGGAGAAATTGGGATTGTTTTAGAAAAAATGCAATTTGACCAGTTTTGCGCTATCGCGCATAACTTTTGATATGATTGACAAATTGAGTTGAAACTTTGTGTGGAGCATTCTAATATATTATTTTACTATGGGGTAAAGTTTCAGAATTTTTAGAATATGATGTCTGGTGACTTTTAGAATTTGCACAAAAAAGTACCAGTAACCGGGTAAAAAACATATATATACCAGAAACACATAGTGATATAATTAAAAGAAAGATGAATAAATTAGTTGAAATGTCAGCCTTTAAAGGGCTGTTTCCAGCCGACCAAAAGGAAAAGAAAAGAAGAAAGAAAAAAGAAAATGACTCATGGGGACTAAATAGATTTAAACATGAAAGGCAGGGCTTAAATGCAAATAATGAAAATTTTACTATATAAACCCCAATTTGCTTGGGGTGTCCAGCGGGTTACATGGAGAGAAAGGGGAGTTAGGGATTTTCTTACATTTCTTTACAATTCTCTCATCCATTCTTGAAAATATTGCATGATTTGGAGAGTTAAGATAATTACAAAGGTTTATGGTGAGCTACACTAAATATTTGAGTGATCTAAGGTTTTAAAGCTAGTGGAGGAAGAATGAAGTGTGGAGAAAGGAAGAAGAAGGAGGGAGAAAAAAGGTGGTTTCACCTTGAGGTTTCTTCTAATTAAATTCCTTGTTATCTTAGTAGTAAATATGATTGTATTGTGTTGATTGTAGAAATTTCATACATGTATGCTTAGGTGATGATGGGCTTGATTATGGAACTTTGTGATTAGCATATTGGTTGTAGTAATTTGTGATATTGTAATGAAATTTTATTTGTTGGCATGATAATTGAATGAGTTAGTGTTTAATTGAGTAAAAAGTTGAAGAAATTTCATACTACCCTTTACTTGAAATTTTGGCAATGGTAGAAAAATGTAGGGAATATATGTGATTGATGAAAAGGAAAATTACCATGCTCAAATGAATAAAATTAATCTTAGATGAGGTTTTGAAAACTAGAATCAAAGAAAAATTGATCCCTCCTTGGATGTTTTAAAAAAATAAATTCGGCAAGGTTAAATGATGGAAGAAGAGGAAAATTGTATTTGACTAAGTTAGAATTTTAGTGTGAATGGAAATATATTTAATAGGGTTAAGTAATGCATAAACAAGTAGGATGCAAAAAAAAAAAAAAGAAAAAGAAGAAGAAAATAAATGCCATCTTTACTAAACTAAGAAATTTGGCAAAGTGAAGAAAGAAATAAAAGGATGGAATGTGGATGTGGGTAATGATAAAATTAGTGTTGAAATATGGTAAGAAAACATGGTGAGAAGGATTGAATTGCAAATTAAATAGGATGGAAGAAAAATCTTAATTTTTCCATCTTATAAAGGTTTGACCAAGTTCGTGAAAATAAATGAATTGAGTTGTTAAAAGTTGGTTGTTAAATTATGACAAAATCCCTGTTTAGTTGTTTAATCTTATTGTTGTAATATATAAGGATTGGAAAATGGTGGAATTGAAGTCATGGAATGGATAAAACAACCAATTTATTACTTGGATAGACCATGGCGATAAATGTATTATAAATAAAATAATTGGTTATGGGTAAAGTAGTTTATTATGATTTATGAATGTGAAGTTTAAATTTAATTTCGTGATGGCGAAATAAATATAAATTATTTCGGAAAGAAATAATTGTATAAGTGATTTAGTAATTCTTGTTGGTACAGGAGAGTTGCCTATGGGAGGACAATATGGGTCATGCATTCCGTGACCAGACTGCAGGTGGGTGCCCGACATCTAATCTATTTAGAAAATTTTATGAATGTTAAGATGTAGTAATTTTTTTATAATGTCATTTTAAATATGAACATTGATGTGATTTATTATTAAGAAAATTGAAAAGTTTATAGCGGCCCAGTGAGGAATTGCGGTGGCGGAACCGATTGAAGGATTGTAATGATTGATACAAACGGTATCGTATATTTTTGAAAAAAAGATTGTAGTGCGTTATGCTTTTAATTTATAAAAGTAATTTGTGTGATATATTAGGTATATTATGGTTGTGCTAATTGTGGACAAATTTATACGTTGAATCAACGTCCGGAAAAGGGGCGGATGAATTAGTGACCCGGTAAAGGGGTCAATGCCGGGAAAATTGGGCGGATGAATTAGTGACCCGGTAAAGGGGTCAGCGCCCGGAAAATGTGGACGAATAATAGTAGTGAAATGGGTAGTGCCGTGGAAAAGGGTGGGGTATCAAAAAGGGGCGCCCGGGAAAATGGGCGGATGAATTAGTGACCCGGTAAAGGGGTCAGTGCCTGGAGAAATTGAGTGGCTGAATTAGTGACCTGGTAAAGGGGGTCAGCGCTCGAGAAAATGGGCGGGTGAATTAGTGACCCGGTAAAGGGGTCAGTGCCTGGAGAAATTGGGCGGATGAATTAGTGACCTGGTAAAGGGGGTCAGCACCCAGGAAAAATGGACGGATGAATTAGTGACCCGGTAAACGGGGGTCATGCCTGGAGAAATTGGGCGGATGAATTAGTGACTCGAAAAAGGGAGTCAGTGCCCGGAAAATTAGACGGATGAATTGTGATCTGGTAAAGGGGGTTAGTGCCCAGGAAATTAGGCATATGAATCAGTGGCCTGGTAAGGGGGTCAATGCCCGGTAAATTGGATGAATAAATAAGAGACCCGGTGATGGGGTAGATGCCCGAGAATTGGGCAGATAAATAAGAGATCTAGTGATGGGGGTGGTGCCGGGAATTGGATGAATGGATTAATGACCCGGTAACGAGGTTAATGTCAAATGTTAGATGGTTGGATTTTTGGATAGTCAAAAGTAATGGTCCGAACCTGGGGTCAGTGCTGAGTTTGGGTAAATATGATAGATGCCTGGTAAATGGGCATAATGGGAGGAATTACTTGTCTGGATGTTTGAGACTAATGTTCTGGTTAAAGAGTTACTAATAGAAGCAATTATCGAGTGGATAATTGGTATACGCAGTATAATATTAATTTGGAATCTTAAATTGTTTTTGAAAAAAAAATATTTTATCAGAAAAAGAAAACGTGTATTGTGATTGAATACGTGAAAACAATTGGGATGTCATGATAATTCTTGTTTTCGAATTATTACAGCATTATATACCGTTTTGGACGATGAGCATTACTAACTGGTGAAGGTCGAATGCTTGGTGAGGAGGAATGAGAGTGGTTGTCTGATCAAGAAATTATTGCATGGCTTGGATTGAGAAAAAAAAATGTTCCTAAATGGCTGAGACGGGCCGAATAGAATTGTTAGGGCGATCCTGCACAAGGAGTTATTACTTGGTATTGATCAGTTAGTGCTGGTACATGACACTATTTACTGGAGTGATATTGTTGATTAGTGTCCAGGAATTACTAAAGATGTTAATGGAAGGGCACTAGGGATCAAGGGTTTAAACATAAATTCTAATTGCAGGTTTAGATCGAAAGGTTTGTGCCTTAGTCTATAAAGTTGTTGTAAGGCATTAGTGACTCAAACAGGGAGAAAGGAACCGTAATTGATGGAACCGAATGGGAACCTAGTTCCTTTCATAGGAACTAGTGGTTATTCAGTGTTAGAAATGAAATTGTTAGAATGGAAGATGTGATGTGATAGTATAGGGTATAAGCAATTGGGAGTACTCACATTAAAAATAACGGTTAATAAAACAAGTTTATGATATTTGTTAGTAGGATGACGTGATCGAATGGGTGAATGCGTAGATCTCAAGATGGATATTCAAGATGATGTCGAACAGAGTAATTGAGATGGTCATTGGCATAACAATGACTGGATTAAAGTGATTAGTCGATTTCACTATTAGAAAATGTGAAATAAATGGGTGATTCTGCGTAAAGATAAGGGATAACTGTTTTAGAAAGGATGGGTGGTATACCCAACTAGCATAAGCAAGAGTAAGTGCAGTTGCGGAAATACAGAAGTGCAATATACTTTAATGAACTGAGATCTTGTGGACAAAACATGTCGAGGTCTTACGGACAAAGAGCATGTTGTGACTTATAACCTAACGATAGCATGAAAGTGTAGGGAATCAGTGGTTCTACTTTTATGTAATTATAGTTGTTCATTTTTACATAAATATTAGTTCTATGCAGGACTTCTACCATGAACGACAAGAAGAAATTTTCCATTACGAGACAGTTGTTTTAGGAGTAGTTCGGATAGTATTAAATTTCTAGGAGTTGTAACCACAGAGAAAAAGAGAAAAAGTATTTATGTTTTTCTCATTTCTTAGTCATTATGTTTCTATTATATCAAATGCCAATTTATTTCCTTAACCATTTATTATTTATTATGGTACATTGTGTGTGGAACTAAGACGTTATAGATATCGGGAAAAAAAATCCTCATTTTCCTGAGTTCAAGGCTCATGGGAATTGTATTTATCATGAAAAAAATCTCGGGGTGTTACAATACATTTTTTTCTTTGAAATATTCTAAAAAAAATTCATAAATTCAAAATAAAAAATATTTCCAAGTCATAAATAGATGAACTTTTAAGTTACAAACAAGTCAAAACACTATATGGACATTAATATTGGGATATTATTGAAAAAATAGACTAAATAAGGACTTAATTGAAGCAAAAATAAGTTTGAAAGTCAATTCAACCAAAATTGGAAGAATTTATTAAGTTCAGGGGCTTAATTAAACTTTTAATAGGTTTAATTGATTTGTTTAAGGACTTAATTAAAGCAAAATTAAGTTTGAAAGTCAATTTAGCCAAAATTAGAAGAATTATTTAAGTTTAAAGGCTTAATTAAACTTCTAATGGGTTTAATTGATTCAATTAAGGATTTAATTGAAGGAAATTTAAATTTGAAGGCCTAATTCATATCAATTCAAAAAATTAAAAGATCAATGACACAATTGAACTTTGTAAAAAGCCTAATTGGCGCAATCAATGGTTTAATTGAAATAAATTTAAAGTTTGAATATTGATTAAAGATCAAATGGAAGAATTTCAAAATCAAGGATCAATGTGCAATGGCGTGCGCATTCAAAGATTAAAATTGATCAAATCCTTGCAAACATTGATCCATTGTATAATACAAAAACTAAGGACTATGTTGTAAAAGGCATGCGAGTTAAAGGATTTTAACCAATGTTTGCAAGGATCCAATTGCGACAATTGAAGAGTTTAATTAGGGATATAAACGCTGAAATTAGAAGAATAAGGACAAAATTAATAATTAATAACACCCAATTAAAAACCTTAATTTTTAGGGTTTAGTAATGAGCGACGCGTCATTCAAACTTAAATAGAGGAACCAAGTGAAGCGTCATTTGGTCATTGTTTTTTTTTTCTTCTTCACCCGAAAAGCTAATTGAAAAATCATCTTTAGACGAATAAATGCATCATCACCAACCACCCCAGTAGATGTAATTGACACCAAACGACTAAAAAACACCACATCTACAAAGTTATGCCACTCACATAAAATGTTTATACCCTATTTGGCTTGATGAAATTGATAATATTCTATCCCTAAACAGTCTTTTCTGCGTTGACATATTCAAGCTGATTGAAGACTAACCTTCTAATCAATAAATATGGAGCTATAGAGTTCCAACTTGAGTGTGGTTTGATTCCAATGATAGATTTGCATCCTCTCTACATGATTTAGGTCCATGAATGGTGTATTGACATCCCAAACTTCATAATGGTTTCTTCAAAGTACTCTACCTAGTCAACTTAGATTGAAAAAGAAAAACACTCATAAATGAATTGACATGGAAGTTATTTCTTTGGTGAAGATTCAATTTAAAAAAAAAAAAAACATCATAACCTTCATGAATCTATTATAGAAGAGAGATATAGAGGATAACCACCTAGATTCTAAGAAAAACCACTATGGTTTTGTAACCTCCTGGTTTAGCTTAGATTATGAAAGGAAATTACTAAGAGAATTAAAGAGAAACACCAGAGGTTTTTTTATAGTAAAATACTAGAAAAACAGTGTTCAAATATGGAAAAAAAGAAAAAATAATAAGAACTTGCGAATCAAGGATTAGAAATTGAAAACACCAAGGATTTGGAGCTTCAAGGAGAAAAAAATCCCAAACCAAAAGGCATTATCAATTGAAAAAGGTATACCTTGAATTTTGATGAGATGGTGTAGCTCAATAAGCACACCTCTCCTTTAATTTCTATTGCATTGTGATTGTTTAATTTCTATTTGTGATGATTATTTATGAGTTTTAAATACAATGGATACATTTTGTTCGGTTTTTATAAAGCAAATTTAGTTGTTAAAGAAAATGATATGTGTGATTCTTAAAAAGTAAGCTTAAGATGTATGAATGCATATTTGATGTTGTTATAATCATTATTTTATGTTAGTTGATTATTATAAAGTCAACAATGATGTTAGGAAGTTCAACTTGGTTATTTGGATTGTGGTTGTATAAGAGTTATTAAAATGATGACTATCAACTTATTTTCTAGGCACATTGTTGGTTCTTTAGCAATCAATATTCATGTTTGGTTTAATTAGAAACAATTTTAATCCAATGTAACAGTGTTAAAGTTAGAAAATATCTATTTAAAGTTATGTGTTGAAGTTTGGTTGCCTTGTTTCTTTTTTGTTTTCTCAAGTTTTTCATGTTTCAAGCTAGTTGTAGTAGGCATGTTTGAACTATGGTTGCAAGGTTTAGGTCACCATTCTGAATCTTTAGTTATTTCTTGGTTTAGTTAATTTTTTGGGTTTCTATTGAATTTTTAGGTTCTTCCTTTTGAATCTTCTTGAGTCATTTTTCTAATTTCTCATAATTCGGTTTTCTGGCTTATTTTGTGAGCTCTGATCAAAGCATAAACCTGGATTAGTTTGGATCAATCGATCCAAATTAGTTTTGAACACCTGGGTTAGGTCAAAGATTGTCAAGACCAATTTATGCGTTTTATAGCTTATTTTTCTTATTTTATGCATTGTTATGCTTTGATTATTGATGTTTTATCTATCTCTGCCTTCAATTTGATGAAATTTGACTTGAATTTTCATTTTGGTTTCTAGGTTCATGAAAATGTTATTTGTGTTCTTGGTAAAATTCAAACAAAAAAAACCTTTTGATCTTTATTTTTTTCGTTTCTGGGTTGGGTTGTGTTTTTTGAGTTGGGAAGCCAACCCATGTGGTTGGGCTGAGCCTATCAGAAATTTAAAGGCATGTTTGTTTTGCCAAAGATTTCTAAAGGAAAAATATGTTTTTTGTCCTTAAGTCGTGTTTGGCGAACACATCCTTAAAGCAATTTTAAAGCTTTTGTTTTTTAGCTAAGGATGTGTCTTATACACCCTAGAGTTTCTTTGGCAGCTTTGGATTTTTTTTGTGTTTTACCAAACACAGCCTCATTCAAACTTCAATAATATCTCAGATTTTCAAAGGACTATTTCGCAATCAATTTTATGTTTTCCACATCATTTTTTTACCCTTTCTTATTTAATATTCGTGATTGTGTAGTTATATATAAGGTGCTTTCTCGGTATTAAATAAATCATTTTAAAAAATATATATAAATAACAAAAAAAATCCTTCTTAAAAATACATTTATGGTTTAATTTGCATATGGCCAAGTTTTCTAAAAAAATCATGTTTGCATTTTTAATACAAGAATAAAAAATATAAATATATATATAAAAAATACATTGCATGATTTAGCATTTAAAAAAAATACAAAAAAAGAGTTTTTTCATATCTTGCATTCATTATAGATGTAATAAAATTTTTATTAAAGTCACGAGGACTTGGCATATATTTCAAAAATACAAAAAAAAAAATTCTTTTTATTTTTAATAACTGAATTTATGAACTTATACGTTAGATTATACGTTAGATGTATTTTCAATATTAAAAAACATATCAAGCTAGAATAAATAAATATAACCCCATCATTTTTTTTAATATCGAAGATTATGAACTTATACGTGAGACATATTCCTAATATTAAGAAGAATAAAAATGAAAAAAAAATTATTTTGGCTTTAGAAATGTTATGTTTAATCCATAAAACTATGGTTCGCTTTACTAGGGCAGACCTATTTTAACTAATAGACTGATGGATAGAAAAACAAAACAGCAACTTAGAAATAATCAAACAAATAAACAATGCATCTTACCTTAGATATGATGTATCAGGGTTGATTTTATCCTCTATATACATAATCAATCCTCTTATCTAGACTCTGAAGGTCAATTGAGGTTTCTAATAACCAAAATATTAGGTGGCAACTCTAATCTTTTTTAAACCAAGAAAGGACAAGAATTCTTTATTCTTTCTACCATACAAATCCCGATCTAGAAGGATGATCGCTACGACATCATACACGTGCAACAATTCTACTGGTGCCCCTTTAAGAATGAAAATGCCAAAGTGTTATTTAGGGAATCCTAAAGATGATAGGCTACTCGAAACCAACTATTTTACTTTTTTGAAGGTGCCAGAAGGAATAAAGTGGTGTTAATGGAATATGAAAGATGAGATGGATATTGATCTCAATAAAGATAAGAAGATAATGATGATTTGGGAATTGATATTTCTAATGTTGATGTGAGGGATAAAGCTATAATTGATGCTGGAATTTTAAGAATAAATGAAGAAGAAGATATTTTTTTATGCTAATGTATTTGGTAAAAAAATATAAGGATGAAAGAGAAATTGAGAATGATTATAATGATGATGAAGATTGTGAAAACCGCATAAGAATGGATGATGCGAATATATATATATATATATATATATATATATATATATATATACAGACAAGGTTGTTAAAATTGCGATTCAACTCGTAAAATCATACGATTTTACGAGTCAATATAGGCTAAATGTGCTAAATCATTCATAAAACTCAAAAATGGGTAAAATCAAGTTAAAATCGGGTGAAATCGCGCAAAAAACACGATTTCACCACCGATTTAACGCTTTCAGCACAAAAGAGAAAATGTGAATCACCGTTCCCTCCAGCTCCAGGTGTCAAGCGATTATTAGCCTATTACACAGTATACATACATAACAAAAGCAAAACAGTTGACACGTAACAAGTTCTTTCTTCATCGATTTTCACACAACACAACATTTGAAAAAATCAAAATCCCTAAGTCACTAAATCCTTATTCTCCTTCTCTCAGCCATCCAATCCAAACCCAAAATAAACCAACTCTCTCTAAGGTTAGACAGTTTCCAAGACTTCTGTTGAAAGATACAGACACCCTTTCGTACTTTTTTTCTGGGTTTGCAGTGTTGAACTGATAAATGAAGGGAGAGGATCAGGTGAGGTATTTGTTCGGGATTTCTTTATCTGACTGGCCTAAATGGCAACAGTTTCTTATTTGCTCTTCCGGGTTCTTCTTTGGTTATCTCATTAATGGCATCTGCGAGGTTTGTTTCTAAGTTTTATCACTGTTTATCATCTTGGGATTTTTTTTATAAAGTGTGGGCATGTTGTTTGTTTCTTGTTTGACTTTGATGGCCAATTCTTGTTCTTGTTTTTTTTTCTCTGGTGTAATTGGTTAAATTTCCATGTCTTGAGCTTTTAATATCCACATGCATCTAACATTTTTGTTATACTCTGTTTGGTTCCTGAGAATGAAACTGATGCAACGCAAAGTTTTATATTATTTTTATTTTGGGCTTTATTGATGGCAAAGTCTCACAATTTTTGTTTTCTCTTAAATTTTTGTTTCTCAAGTCTATCAAGTCAATTTTTTGCTTCTAGTCATTATTTTGTTAAAAAATAATGTTTTCTTTGGGTGTTCCTTGTATAGTCTTTTATTTGTTTTGACCTTAAAATTATGAAAAATTAAATACCAACATATCGGTAATGTTTTTTTTGGTTTTTATTTGATTCTCATTGCTTGGAGCCTTTGATCTAATCATCGACATATCACATTTTCAATTGGCTAATTGCAGGAATATGTGTATAATCGGCTCCAATTCAGGTACATAACTATTGTTAGTATTTCTATATTAATTATGTTATGCAATAATTTGTATGCATATTTGTTTTTTCTTTTGGATTTTCAGCTTGGTTGGTATTTCACATTTGTACAAGGATTTGTGTACTTGGTGCTTATATACTTGCAGGGTTTCACCCCCAAGCAAATGGTGAACCCATGGAAAACTTATTGGAAACTCTCTGCTGTTCTTATGGGTTCTCATGGGTTGACTAAGAGGTCCCTGACTTTTCTTAACTATCCAGCTCAAATCATGTTCAAATCCACTAAGGTAAACTTAGTTCTTATCTAACTCTTGTCGTATTAAGTTGGATGTGAAAGGTCTTGTTTTTTTAATATCTCTTGTATATACCAGCAGATTGTTTGTTTTAAGTTTGTTAATTATTAGTTAATGAAAAGTTATTTAAATTATGCATGAATATTTATTTGAACCATGTATTTTAAAATGCTTGAACTATGTATGAATTTTTATTTGAAGGCTTAAACTATGTATGAATTTTTATTTGAAGCATGTATTTTAAGGTGTTTGAACTATGTATGAATTTTTATTTGAAGCATGAATTTTTTTAATGTATTTTAAAATTCCTTACGATTTTATGATTTTACGATCCGTTTTTACTATCCAAGTTTGTTTTACATTTTCCGTGCCGTGTTAAAATTGCGATTTTAACAACCTTGTATACAGACTTGGCTTTCGATCAGTTGCAACTGACCTTTACTGTTATAACTAATCTTTAACTACTATAACTAACTTAACTAACTTGAACTACTTATTAGCAGCTGCAGACTTTAACTCCATCATATCTATAATATGTTGTATATTCCAACATCCCCTCCCAAGATGAGAATGAATATTTATCATTCCCATCTTGCTAAGAAGATGATGAAAATGGAGACAACCGAGAGGTTTGGTGAGAACATCAACCAATTGAAATCTAGAAGGAATATGAATAATTTTAATCAAACCCTCCTGCAATTTCTCCTTAACGAGATGACAATTGAGTTGTATATGTTTAGTTTTTAATGGTGTACTGTATTTGAGGCAATTTCTGAAGCAGGTTAGCTGTTAATGTACAATAATACAGCCTGAGAGTGTGGTACATGGAAATCAGCCAGCAAATAAATTAGCCATTGGAGCTCACACGTGGTAGTTGCCAAAGCTCTATATTCAGCTTCTGCTGAGGACCTACTGACAATAGGTTGCTTCTTTGATTTCCAGGGTATGAGAGAATCCTCAAGAAAAACTGAAAAACCAGTGACACTCCTTCTAGTGTCAATGTAACCAACCCAATCACTATCAGAATATGCCTTTAAATACAAATTAGAATCAGCTTTGAGAAATAATCCTTGACCTGAGGTTGCCTTAAGATATTGAAGAACTTTCTCTGCAGCTTGTAAGTGCATTATACGAGGATTGGACATAAATTGGTTGAGAGCTTGGACTACATCTGATAAGTCTGGTCATATGATTGTCAGATACAAAAGTCTGCCAATGAGTCTTCGATAGGATGAAGGATCAGATAATGAAGGACTTTATCATGAGCAGTGAGTTTCAAAGTGGATTCCATAGGAAAACTGACTAGTTTACACTAGAAAAACCACCGTCTGCCAACACATCTAAAGCATACTTTTTTTTTTTGGCAAAGAACAATGCCTTTAGCAGATCTAGCTACTTCAATACCTAGAAGGTATTTCAGCTCTCCCAAATCTTTTATAGGAAAGGACGTACGAAGAAACTGTTTCACATAGCTATTTCTGCAAGATCATTGGAAGCTATGATCACATCATCAACATATATTAACACCGCTATAAGACTGTTTGAATTTTATCTGATGAAGAGATTGGGATCTGACTTTGCCTATATGAAACCAAAGTGTAGTAGAGAGGAAGATAACTTAGAGAACCATTGTCTGGAGGCTTGTTTCAATCCATCTAAGCTCATTTTGAGTTTACAAACCCGAGAATCATTTGGATTGGAAAAACCTGGTGGCAATTGCATATATACCTCTAATTTAAGTCTACATGCAAGAAGGCATTATCAACATCAAGTTGATGTAAATGCCATTGTTTAACAGCAACAATAGTAAGAAGGACTCTAACTGTTGTCATCTTTGTAACAAGAGAATACGTATAAAAAAAATCAATTCCCTCTTGTTGAGTGTAGCCCTTAGCTATCAATCTAGCTTTGTACCTTTCAACCTTGCCATTAGCTTGAAATTTCACTCTGTATACCCACTTACAACCAATAACAGATTTGTTTTGAGGTAAAATTACCAGATCCCAAGTTGAGTTTTTCTCAAGAGCTTTAATTTCATTTTTCATGGCATTTTGCCAATGAGGAATAGAGCTGGCTTGTTTGTAAGATGTTGGTTAAAAAACAGATAACACAACAAAAGTGAAAGCTTTTTGTTTAAAAGACCATATAGAATCAGATAAGAATGAGAATATAAAGTAGGGCTTACCAGAGAAAGAGCAGCCAAAAAATGCCAGATTTGCTAAAGGAATCTAAGCCATATTACCACAATAATATTGCTTTAAGTAATTAGGTGAATGCTTAGTTCTTTCAGACCTTCTGAGATTAAGAACATCATTATTGTCATAAGAAGAAGGTGCAGGAATAGAATTCACTAAAGGTAGATTTTCAGGAGGAATAGAGTTTAGAAGAGCTGATTTAGCTGGGGTACAAGAGATGGAATCATAGGTTTGAGGAAAGTCTGGAAACACAAGAGGTGTATGAACTGTGTCTGGAATAGATGGGAATGTAGATTCATGAAAAACTATATTTTGAGAGATAAAGGTTTTGAGAGTTGATAAGTCAAGGACTTTGTACCCTTTGATGTGTGGAGGATAACTAAGAAAAATACATTTCGTGGCTAGTAGCTGAAATTTACCTTGGTTGCTTGTGATTGTGCTAGCAAAGCATAAACAACCAAACACCTTGAAATAGTCATAGGTTGGTGGTTTCTGAAACAAAACATGATATGGTGTTTGATTGTTGAGAATAGATGAAGGAGTGTGATTTATCAGATGAGTGGTTGTGAGAATGCAATTTG
Source organism: Populus simonii (assembly GCA_007827005.2). Taxonomy (NCBI): domain Eukaryota; kingdom Viridiplantae; phylum Streptophyta; class Magnoliopsida; order Malpighiales; family Salicaceae; genus Populus; species Populus simonii. The sequence goes on along the minus strand of CM017482.2, from coordinate 5,804,252 downwards.
TCCAGTAAGTTAATGGAAGTTTGGACTGAAACATGAGAGATCTGGTTACATTCAATAGGTGGTGATGTTTTCTCTTAACCCTTCCATTTTGTTCAAATGTTTCAACATAAGATAATTGATGAATGATGCCATACTCTTAGTAAAAGACAAGCATATTAAACTCTTGTCCATTGTCTGATATAAGAGTCTGAATGTTAGTGTTGAAATGAGTATGAACATAAGCTAGAAAGTTGGTAAGAATAGCTCTAGTTTCAGATTTGGATTTCATTAAGAATAACCAAGTGAATCTAGTGTAATCATCAATAATGGTAAGGAAGAATCTATAACAAGAATAAGAAGAAACAGAAAAAGGTTTCCAAATATCAATGTGAACTAATTGAAAAGCTCGACTAGATTTATTTTTTGACAGAAGAAAAGGTAGCCTTTTTTGCTTAGCTAAAGGGTAAATCTCACAGATAAAATTGCTGGTAGCCGTTACTAAAGAATCAAAATTACTCAGGAGATTAATTTTTGATGTTGGAATATGGCCTAAATGAAAATGCCAAAGATCAGAGGTAACGATACATGATTTGACTAATGAACTAGAAGGCAAGCATTTGTTGTTAGATTGATCAAGAGGTCTGCGAAGATGGTATAGGCCAGATTCAATTTCAGCAAGCCCAATCATCCTCCATTTGCTTAGGTCTTGCATGATACATTTTGTTTGAAGAAAAAACAACATAATAGTATTATCAGCAGTTAATCTTGAGACAGAAACAAGATTGACATTGAAGGATGGAACATACATTGTGTAAAATGATATCAGGAGAAAATTTAACAGTTTTAGTAAAAACAATTGGAACCGTTTGACCATTTGGCAAATGAACCTTGGACTGGATTCTAGGCAAAACAATTGAATAAAAAAGTAAGACTAGTTCCAACATACGCCAATCGATTTACTAAATAGAAAGGAAAATTTGATGCAATCTGCTCTCATTACGGTTATTCAGGACACCTTGTTGATAAACGCTTTCAGCTAATTGGATATCCTCATGGATGGAAGGGGCCAAGAGGAAAAAGATTTGTCGCCACACTATATATTAGCAAAAAATTTCAAAGGTTATCCACTGAAAACAATACTGTTGTTTTGGAACTGGTCTGAAGGATTGATTATAAATTGTTCAGCAACCATTGCTTGTGAATCAACAGAAACGCTAACTGCATTTGTCAAGGACCTCTGACTCTTTTCTTGCAAAAGTAAAGAAAAAAACTCTGCCCATAAATGGCAAAGGAGATTAATGTAACAGTTGGCTCTTGACTGCAGAATAAGAATCATGAAGACCTACAAGAAATTTCATAACATAATCTGATTGTTGTCGATCCGTCAGATGCTTCAGAATATTGCATGAGCAAGAATCAAGATTTCCACATTTGCAGCTTGGGATTGGATGATAACTGATGTATTCATCCCACAAAGCCTTGAATTCACTAAAGTACTCGGTGATAGATTTTGAGTTCTGAGAAATAGAACTTAAAGATTTCTCCAAACAGAAAACCCTCGGTCCATCACTTCTAGGTATCTAATTCTCAGTTCTTCTCAAATATCAAAAGCTGTCGTGAAGTAAAGAAGACTACTATGAATATCTTTGGTGATTGAATTCATCAGCCATGACAAAACAAAATTGTTAGATCTTAGCCAGGCCACACGAAGGATGCAAGTAGTAGCAGCTGGATGAGTCATTAGAAAGATTATGAACAGAGACACTGGATGAATCATTGTGTGCCGTAGAAGCATTATCCTCAAGATGATTTTATGAAGTTTTGGAAAGATCAAGAAGATGGTGAAAAGAAAGTGCAGACAGATATCTGATTATCAGAAATATCACTCTGATACCTTGTGAAAACCGCACAAGAATGGTATGTATAGAGAGGAGAAAAGTAAAGCTTGAGAGAAGAAATATATGTTCTGCTCATCGATTCTTCAAGATGATGCGAATATAATATACAGACTTGGTTTTTGATCAGTTGCAACTGACCTTTACTGTTATAACTAATCTTTAACTGCTATAACTAACTTAACTAACTTGAACTACTAATTAGCAGCTACAGACTTTAACTCCATCGTACCTATAATATGTTGTATATTCCAACAAAGATAAAGAAAATAATGATTGCACTTCTATTATCGAGGAAGGATAAGTGGATTGATAGTTTACAATGTGATGTTCAATATGGTAAATATTTGGTGAGAGAATTTAAAGATGAATGGAATATCAACAATGGTGATAATGATTTTGATGATGAAGACGATGTTGATATTGATCTCGATAAAGATGAAGATGATGCTGATAATTTAGAATTGATAGTTTAATATTGATGTGCGTGATAGAGCTACAACTGATGTTAGAACTTCAAGAACAAATAAAGAAGAAGATATTTATACTAGTAATGTATTTGGTACAAATGAAGAAAATAAAGATGAAAATGAAGGTAAGGATGATTAGAAGATGAGAAAGATAATGATTACATTTCTACTAATGAGGAAGGATTTGGATATTGTAATTAATTTAAAGATAAATGAATTGATATTCTACAATATGATGTTCATTTTGGTAAATCTTTGATGAAAGAGTTTGAAGATGAGTGGAATATTAATAATAGTGATGATGATATTGATGATAAAAGTGGTGAGAAGTCTGATAATAGTGATAATGTGAGTGATAATGAGATAAAAAAGAAGAAGAGAATTGTCGATCCAATTACTGGTTTAAAATATAAGAGGTTTAAGGTTACAGTTGATGCTTCAATCAAATTTGAAGAGTGTCAAATATTCACAAATATCACTCATTTCAAGAAGTTCTGAGATAATATAACGTCAAACATGATTATCATATGAAAAGGTACATTAATTAAAAGAGAGAGTTGTTGCAACATATTTAGGTGCTGGTTGTTCATGACGTATATATGTTTCTCTTATTCTTGATAGCAAGACATTTTTGGTAAAGACCTAGAGAGAGAAGCAAAGTTGTATTAGGCCTGCATATATAAAAACAATGAATTTAACTTGGTTAGCTAATAAATTGCTACCAATTATTTTTGCTAGCCAACATATTTCAAATGAAGTACTTAAAACCATTTTAGATGAGAAATATATGATTAAACCACACCTTATGAGATTATGGAGAGCAAGGATGAAGGCCAATGAGTTGGTTGAAGAAAATCATAAAAAGTCTTAGAAAAGACTACCAAGATAAACACAATTCTTAAAATAACATAATTCAGGTTCTAATGTTTTTTTTAGGGTATGACTGTAATTTCAATTCAGATGTTCATTCACTATGCAAGTTTCAAAAAGTTTATATGTATTTGAAAGCTATGAATGATGAGTTTATAAATAGATGTAGACTATTTATTGGGATTGGTAGGTGTCTTATTAAAGGTCCATATAGAGGTGTATTATTATCAATTATGGGGTTGGATGCTTATAATAAACTTTTTTCCGGTTCTGTATGTTATTGTTAAAGCTAAAACAAGGATACTTGGTATTAGTTCTTGTATGCTCTTTATGGGTCAATCAAGAATGTTGTTCATAATAGGCCTTTTTGTATCATATCTAGACAAAATGTATAACTTACTGTTTTGTTAAACACTTACTAATAATGGATTGTTTTTTTTTTTTTTTTATGTATTTTAACTATCAAATATTTGTTTATTTTTTTCTATAATATACTCGAAGTTGTTTTAGAGATATTTAGTAAGGCGACACACATGCATTATTCAATGCAGATTTATACCAACATGAAGAATAAGGGATTTATGGATTGGAAATGAAGATTGGGTTTTGGAATGTCTCAAAAGCTTATACAAACAACTATTTGAAAGATATCGAAGATGTGGATGCAGAAGCTCTTAATTGGTTGAAAAACATCAAACCTAAAACATGATCAAGACATTTGTTTAATGAATTAGTTAAGGCTAATTATGGGGTTGGATGCTAATAATGAACCTTTTATGGTTGTGTATGTTATTATTAAAGCAAACAATGATACGTGGTACTAGTTCTTATATGCTCTTTATGGGGTCAATCAAGAATGTTGTTCATATTAGGCCTTTTTGTATCATATCTAGGCAAAGGTATAACTTACTGTTTTGTTAAACACTTGCTAATAATGAATTGTTTTTATTTTATTTTATTTCATTTCATATAATTTAACTATCAAATATTTGTTTATTAATTTCTATAGCATCCCCGAAGCTGTTTTAGAGATATTTAGTAAGTGGCACACATGCATTATTCAATGCATATTTATACCAATATAAAGAATAAGAGATTCGTGGATTGGAAATGAAGATTGGGTTTCGAGTTGTCTCAAAAGCTTATACAAACAACTATTTGAAAGATATTTGAGATGTGGATGTAACAGCTCTTAATTGGTTGAAAAACATCAAACCTAAGACATTATCAAGACATTTGTTTAATGAATTAGTTAAGGTTAAGAATACAACTAACAATTTGGCTAAGTCATTTAATAGTTGGATTGAGAAGTATATGAGTTTGCAAATTATTATGTTTAGAAGATTTGATTGACGCTAATGTTTATGTTTCATATCATATATGTTCAGTCTGTTAGTTGGGAAATAAATAGCCATTTGTTAGAAAATTATTGCACAAGTTTGTTGAGAAGTCTAAAAATTTGTGAATGATACCAGCAAGTTTAAATGAGTATTAAGTATTTGAGAGCCAATCTAGATTATGTGTTAGTTTGAAGAAAAAACTATGAGTGTTTAGGAAATGAATGATGATTGAGATTCCATATATGCATGTAGTCCCGTGTATGCATCACAAAAAAATTGACATAAAAGATTTATTTCATGAATAATATAATGTAAAAACTTTTAGAAAAACATACTTGAATGCTGTTCACCCTTAGTTGAGAATCATGTAGTTTTAACATGCTTCCTTTGCTGGATATTTTAAGAGGCAAGGAAAGATTTGTTTTTTTAACCCCGTTGATAGGGAGCCATCCCAGATTATTGACAAAGCCTTGGATTAGTCACGTGAATTTAAGCATTGTACCTTCTTGTTACATCAGTGGCAGCAGCCTCACTCTTCAGAAGTTCCAGCCACGAGTCCTGTGCGCAACCTCCCCATGTGATATGCTTAAACTTAATTTTAATGGTGCATTTAATCTAGTATCTCATACGACAAAAATAGGACTCGATGTTGTGACATATACAAGCTTTGGATGTTACGGTAGTTGAGTCTTTGGCTTTGAGGGAAGCTGTTTGGTTGGCCATTTTCATCTGACAATCTTAAAAACTTGAAAAGAAGATTGATAGACCAGTGCTTGACTGTAGAATTAGGCCAATGTATAGGCTTCAGACGAAACACCTTAAGCACAAGATTGCTTGGTCTAGAGCTCAAATCGAACACTCAATGACTGCATGCATCACAGGAAAATCTTCGTAGTTGAACTCTATGACATGCTATAATAAATATTACTACATGGTCATTTTCAATCTCTTCTCAAACCAAAAAAAGGAACAAATTTTGAGATCGAAAGAGGTTAATTAATTACATATTGTCTGGGGAGGGGTTGTTCGGAAATTCTAGAAATCAAACACACATAATTTACGTGGTTAGGAAACTTGCCTACTCCATTGAGCTACTGGTTTGTATCAATCAAGTTTAGAAACAATACAAACAACAAAACAAGGAGGGGGAGAAAATTCTCCCCTTCTCAACTTAAATCTCTCTAGCTCTCTCTTTGTGTTTCTCTTTATTTTCATGTATCCATCAACTTCACTAGTACCCTCTATTTATAGCTGATATTGGAGACAATCCTCCCTATTTTAGTCAATTATAGTAGCCACTCTTGCCATCATATTTAATATTTGGTTACCTAATTATAATCACTCTTGACCTTCACCATGTAGTCATGTTTGACATAGCAGCCAACAACCATTTTATGTCCATACATAACAATCTCCCACTCAGACATAAATGGCGTTATATCCACCTTTTATTCTTGGAGACCAATTAAAGCCTTACACAGCTTCGGTTTATCAAGAGTAACTCCTTTGATTAACATGTTAGCTGGATTCTTGCTTCCACAAACCTTCTTTAGTATTAATGGCTCGTCATCAAGCAATTGTCGAATGAAGTGATATTTGATCTGATTATGCTTAGTCTTGGAATGAAATGCTGGATTCTTGGCAAGGAAGATTGCACTCTGACTATCGCTATAAAGTGTATTATTTTCATTTATCTTGCCTAATTCTTTCAGGAAACTCTGTAGCCATACTATCTCTTTTTTAGATTCTAAAACTACAACATATTCAGCTTCTGTTATTGAAAGAGCAACGATCTTTTGCAAGGTAGAACTCTAGGAAACAAAAGTACCTTCTAGAGTGTATATATATATATATATCTTGTAGTGTTTTTTCTACTATCAACATCTCCTGCTAGATCAGCGTCTACAAAACCTTCAAGTTTCAAACCATCAGCTGTGAAACTAAGAAAAGTCTCCGAGGAACCTTTTAAGTACCTTATAATCCATTTTACCACCTCTCAATGCTGCTTTCCAGGATTCCTCATTTATCGGCTTACAACTCTCATTGTATTGGCAATATCTGGTTTGGTACAGACCAGAACATACATTAGAGAGCCAATAGCTGAGGCGTAAGGAATTTTATCCATGTATCCATATTCTTGCTTAGTTTTTGGTGATTAGTCTTTGCTGAGCTTAAAATGATTCCCTAGAGGTGTTCTTACAGGTTTAGCATTATCCATACTAAACCTACTAAGAATTGTTTTTGACATACTCGGTTTGTGAAAGCTTTAGTATGCCTTTATCTTTATCTTTGATTGTTCTTATGCCAAGTGTTGTAACCCATTTTTGGGTCCCCACACAAAAATAAAAATAAAAATAAAAATAAATAAATAAATAAATAAAAATAAACATATAAATATTATATCCGGAAGAAATTATAGAAATAATAGGAGGCGGGAGCGCTCAGAAAATGGTAAGAAAAATTGATTAAGGAGGATAAAAATACAAAGATTAAAAATTTGACAGTATGATGAGAGCCCTGTTGGAAAAGAAAATTCAATTTGAAGAGAAAAGTCCAAAATTGGATGTTTATGGACTTAATTGGATTTTATTGCAAGTTTAATTAAATTTATAGAGGGTTTGATTGCAAGAAAAAATGATTTTAAGTCAATTTGAGCTTTAATTGGAAGAAATTAAAGTTCTGGGGTCAAATTATAATTTTTAAGAGTTGATTTGGTCAAATCAGGGGCTTAATTGCATAAATATTGAAGTTTAATGGCCAATTAGGGACTTAATTGAGGAAATCCGAAACCAAGGACCAAATTGGAAAAGGCGCGTAAATAGAGGGGCTGTAATTAACCAAATCAGGGGCCAAATTGAAGAAATTGGAAGTTTATTGTTCAATTGAGGGTTAAATTGCATAAATTAGAGACCAATGACCAAAGTAAAAAAGGCGGCCAACTATAGGGGCGACGATTGAAGTTGGCAGGGATGCAATTGCATTAATTCTTAAAATCAAAATTACATTTGAGGACTTAATAGAACAAAGAATAAATTGAGGACTGACTTGGAAATTGACGCCTTTTGGCGCCTTTTTTTTATTTTAAATGAAATGATGCGTTTTGTCTAAAACGACGCCGTTTCATGCTAAAAAAGAAAGAGAGAGAGAACAGAACGGTGTCGTTTTGAACGACACTGTTCCTCTTTCTTCTTCCCCTGAACGTGCAGCAGGGGAAGAAAGAAATTTTTGTTTTTCTTTTTTAATTCTTCATGCCCCCCCCCTCTCTCTCTCTCTCTCTCCGCATGCTTCTGTCAAAAACCCGAAGCCCAATGCCCCTTCATTGATGAGACCCTGAGAGTCGCGCCCTGCCAGCCATACCCATTGGCCACCTCGTTTGGCGCCGCAGCAGGGCAGGAAGTGGCCGCTCCCCATGCACAACGATAGGGCGGCGATAGGGACGCCCCTGCTCCCTTTGCCCTATAAATACCATCCAACACCAGTTAGCAAAGGGGGGGAGAACAAAAGAAAAACGCAGAGAAAAAATGGAAACACAGGAGAAAACAAAACGAACTGAAGAGAGGAGAGAATGAACCGAAAGGGATAGGAACTGAAATATAGGGAAGGAAGGAAAAGCTTGAAACGGGGTAGGAAAATTAAAAACAAACCGGAAGGATAAAGGGAAACCACCGAAAAACAGTAGCACCGCCGTTTGAAACAGTAGCCGTTGCTGGGAGTCGTCTTCTGTGAGCCACGAAACCACCACCGGCCTCCTCCACAGCACCGCCAGCGAAGCAGGAAGACCAGTAAGGCGCCGCCTCCCCCGCGCCAGGTAACTCTACTCCCCCTTTATTTTGTTTCGGTGGTTGCTTTTCCTCTTGCATGTAGAATTCGTTCTACATGCAGGAGGATGGGGGGGGAATAATTCCCCCCTATCAGTTATGTTGCTAGGCCAAATTATTCTGGCCCAGCATTTGTTTGGTTTTTTTTCTTCTCTGGGCCAGGCTGGTTCTGGCCCAGCCATATTGTTTTTTGGGCCAGGCTGATTCTGGCCTAGCCCTGATGTCTGGGCCGGGTTTGGCCCATACTAAAAAGAGAGATTTTGTTAGGCCAAGATCGGCCCAATCCCTTTTAAGCCGAGATCAGCCCAACCCTTTTGGGTCTATGTCCGGCCCAGTCCACCTAATATTATATATATTATATTGTTTTTGTATTATATATATATATATATATATATATATATATATATATATATATAATTCTGAAAAATCCTTAAAAATTTTGTTGATTTTCCTGCATATTTTTATCAAAATTGTCTAATATTGGTTTGTATTTTTATACTGTAAAGATACAAATCCAGTATTAAAATGCCAGGTTTTCGTCAAGACATCAAAAAGTATAATAATAAAAAAAAAGTTATGTCTGTTTCTACACTTGATTTGTCTTTGTAAAAACATTTCTCATTAAAGATCATGTTTCTACTTCTGATTATCTTTCTATTCTGATCATCCCAAAACTGAAACCCAAATTCTTCATCTCTATAACCAATGAAACATTTTTTAGATTTGGCATCTACCTTGTTATGAGCATCAGAATCTATGTGAACATAGAAAACACACCCAAAGACCTTGATGAGAGAGTTGTACCTCTTTTCCTCTTTATACTTTCTCAGGCAATCTGAATTCCAAAGGAACTGATGGTCCATGATTGATTAAGTAAACTGCAATATGAACTACATCAACCTAAAATGTTTAAGGTAACCCTGAATGCAACCTCATGCTTCTAGCTCGTTCATTGATGGTCCTATTCATTCATCTAGCAATGCCATTTTGTTGTGGTGTGCTTGGAACAATCTTTTCCATTCTGATACCATTGACAACGCAATACTCTTTGAAACCTCCATCAATGTATTCTCCTCCATGATTAGATCTCAAGCATTTCAACTTTAAACCTGATTCAGTGTCAACCATGGCCTTTTATTTCTTAAATGTTTCAAACACATCAGATTTATTTTTTAGAAAGTAGTCATACCTTCCTACTGAAGTCATCAATGAAAGTAATATAATACCAAAAACTTCTAAGAGATGCCACTAGAGAAGGTCCCTATAAATCTGTGTGTACCAATTCTAGCTTTCTTGGTCTTAAGGTCTTGCCAACCTTTAAGAAACAGAGCTTTTTCTGTTTTCCAAGAGTACTACTTTCATAAATGTCTAGATCAACATTTTTTTTTTTAACTCTAGCAGCTTTCCCTTCGACTGAAGTATCTTCATCCCCTTTGACTTATATGGCCGAGTCTACAGTGCCACAACTATGCCTGATTTTCTGCTTCGGTAGAGGCAATAATGTCTGCAAATCTTGCAGTCATAAATAAGGTGTTGATTTTCTTTTCATGAGCCAAAACCATTACTCCGATACTTTCCACATACCTCTAGAAAAAAGGATTGAATGACCACTATCGTCAAGTTGTCCAATAAAGATCAGTTTCTTCTTTAATCCAGGAACATGTCTTACATTTTGTAAGTTCCATATAAATCCATTCATCATCTTGATTTGCACATCTCCTATACCCACAATATCCATTGGTTGTCCATCGCTTAGATAGACTACACCGTGATCTTCAGCAACATAGTTTTGCATCAATATTTGTGGTGTGGTGTATAGTGAAATGAAGCACCATAATCAAGAATCCAATCATCAATTGGATTTGAACAACAAGAATAAAAACATCATGTACCTCATCAGTGGTAGCATTTGTAGAGTCAACCTCAGGTTTTTTGTTTTGTGCAGCTTCTCATGTAATGACCGAGTTTGCTACAATTCCAACATTCAACCTGCTTTCTAGGTCCAAACTTGCTTTTACTCCTGTATCTGGATTTTGATATGTTTCTGGATAAGCCTCTATCTTGTCTTCTCCCTCGAGTGTTAATGTTGAGAACTGAACTTGAACTTTCACCCGAGTCTTTTCTACGTACTCTTTAGCCAAAATCAAATCTCGGATGTCTTTATATTTTAGTTTGGATTTTCTCGCCGAGTTACTCACGGTTGTTCTCATACCTTCCCATTTGCTTAGAAGTGAAGCTAGCAAAATTAGTGCACAAATCTCATCATCAAACTCAATCTTAACAGATAAGAATTGATTTGTGATGCTATTAAAGTTGTTGAGATGTTATGTGACAGAGGTGCTTTCTGTCATCTTTAAGTTGAATAACTTCTTCATCAAATGTACTTTATTATTTGCTGATGGTTTCTTATACATCCCAGACAGGGCTTCTATTAATCTTGTAGTGGATTTTTCTTTTATAATGTTATAAGCAACTCTTCTTGATAAGGATAGCTAGATAATGCCCAAAACCTATCTATCAAGAATTAGCCATTCTTCTTCTTTTATATTCTCTAGTTTTCTCCCCAACAGAGGAAGATAAAGTTTCTTCTCTTATATATAGTCTTCAATTTGTATTTTTCAATATCTAAAATCTGTCCCATCAAAATTTTCAATTCCAGCAACCTTTATTTCATCTGCCATTTTCACTAATATTTGAATTTGAATTTGTTAAATCCAACTTCACAGTTGTGTTCGGAATGGTTAAAAATGTTGGAAACGACTTTGAAATCACCTAAATTGGACTTTGAATGGCTCAGATCTGATCAATCATACTTTTGGACCAATGAACGGTGCAGATTAAGCCACGTTTCAGGTAAAACAATGACTCTGTCGTACTGAATCAAAACCTCAATGTTGATGTGGCTCAGATAACGTGGCAGACACATAAGCAAAGCGGCCCCAAAATCAAACGTGGCAAATACTAGCATGTACTGCTGACTGTACATGTGAAGTGGCAGACGACTGTGCGGATTCAATGACGTGTATGATGATGTGGCGACCAGCTCATGTCAGAAAAGGGTGAACGGGTGAAGAAGGAGCGTGGCATGCATGTAGCGCGTCTATGCGCGTGGGCAAACATCTCGTTGGCGCGAGATGACGCGTTTGGGCATGCAACATGTCGGTTCTTCACCGGAGTTTCACCAATGGATTCCTATCTTCCTCCCCTACATGATGGTCTTTTCAAAAACACGTTTTGAAAACTTTAATTTCTGAGTTTGGATCAAACACCTTCATTTTTTAAGAACAAGCTCTGATACCAATTGTTAGGAAATTCTAGAAACGAACATACACAATTTACGTGGTTCGACAATTTGCTTACTTCATAAAGCTACTGGTTTGTATTAATCATGTTTAGAAACAATACAAACAACAAAACAAGAAGGAGAAAGAGAAAATTCTTCTCTACTCAATTCAACTCTCTTTAGCTCTCTCTCTGTTTCTCTTTGTTTTCATGTATCTATCAACTCTTATTAGTGCCCTCTATTTATAGTTGAAATAGGAGACAATCCTCCCCATTTTAGTTAATTATAATAGTCACTCCTTTCACCGTATTTAATATTCGGTTACCTAATTGCAACCACTCTTGACCTTCACCATGCAGCCATGTTTGACATATCAGCAGCTATCATGAAGCAAGCTGGTGTTTAGATTCTCCAAGGCTCAAGAGATTAAGACTAGAAAAATAGAGGGATATATCTATAAAAATCACAGGAATTTAAGTAACAAATATATCATCAATCCAAAATATATGAGGATGATAAATTTTATAGTACTCCCGTGATAAATACCAGTTACTCTATGAGTCCATTAAACACAATATGAAATAGAAAATCACATCGAAATGCCATGTTGCTTGCTCTGAAATCCTCAGTGTTGATACTGAATTCGGAACCATGGCATTGGGTCATCGTTCTTGATCTACGTAATATGAACGGAAAAAAAGAGAGTAATTTTATGATGATTAAGGAGTAGATTTTATTATCTCGTTCGTTACTAGGAAATAAGCATTTGACAGCTTAGTTAAATGTTTCCATTTCTGGACCTGTAATTCATTAACTCTTAAATGATATATAAGATAGAAAGGCTACACTTGGTGGATTGATTTACATTATAGTGCAAGCTACATCTGCTGGTGCAACTTATTCAACTGAGATTTAAGTGATTGTTTCCTAGCCTATTGGTCCGAAGGAGAAAGCAAAATGTTTTCATGTTGACTTTTATCCTGCCTTGGTGGATCATCCCCTGATCGACTTTTACCCTATGTGAACCTTCTCAGTTCCAGCTGAAACCATTCAAGTCGAGCTGCCTGCAACCTGAAGCAGCATCAATTTCACCGTGGGAATTCAGATCCAGCTTAGTAGCATAGTAAGATAACCTATACCCCGGGGACAATTTCTCGTTCTCTAGTTTAATTGCATCTATCCTTCTGTTAGTCTTATCTTGGAAGCTGTCCTCCTCCCTCCTTCCCTTAAATCTTGCCTCAGCAAAGCTACTGCTCACATTCCCCCTTTCTCCTTGGAGTCCGACACCGATGGATAGATTACTGCAGCTTCTTTCTGCTGAAAAGGTTCTCCTTTCTGTATCATTTTTCATTGAGCTGAGGAACATTTTGTTATCTCTTTGGTCTTCACCCCACTTGAGTTCAGTTTGTTGTAGCGCATGTTCTCCTGCAATCACTTTTGGCTCCAAGAGAGCATTATAGGGCCTCAACCCCATTCCAGTGTTGTGTATTTCTTGCTCCTTTTGTGACCCTTCAATGGAGGTCAGGCAGCTGTCCATTGAACAATCATTGGGATGGGTCGGTTGTGTTTGCTGTGGGCACAGACCCTGCAGATCTTTCAGCTCCGAAAATGCAGAATTCAGGCATTTAGGGGACACTTTGGACACCAGTTCAGAGAGTTGAACTTTGGCAGCTTCAAGTCCCACCGTACCTAAATTTTGCCTTCCAAGTGTTTCCTGGGCTTTCTCTAGCACTGACTGCAGGTATTTTCCTTGTGCTTCTATGCGGAGCTGTAAATGTCTCTGCACCTGTTTCATTTCAGAACAAATTACCAGAATGTAGCTAAAACCTTTTACTACCTCTACAACCTTTGTGTTTGTAAGAGATAAATTAATGATAGCAATTTGAAAGACAATACTTTAGTTCTGAATCTGAAATACGAAGTTAGTCAACTTGAAATAGGGAAATAGACAAAATTCTTATCTTCACAAACAAATAAGAAAAGCTGAAATGTAGTTACTCAGATTGATAGCGAAACTGTACCTCAAGCTGTTCATGTAGTCTTCTTTGCACTTCAATTTGCACCTGTAGTGCTTCACTGAAATGTAAGCTTCTGGATTTAAGAATTGTGTCTTAGTGAAAAATAATGCTTTGCAATACAAGAAAAATGACTAATGAACATAAAGCAAATGAATTCATCATACTTATTTGTTTTTGATCCGATGCTTAGATTGTTAATGTGGGTTGCATTTACTTCAGGCATTCTATCTCCCACCACAGCAACAGTACCTGCATCAAGTTACATATTTGTCCTTTCCATTAGAAAAGAGCAACTATCTTTAATTCCTCATCAATAGTTGAAAACATATGGAGAGAACTTTATGATATTGTTCTTCATACCACTCTTGTTGCTCCCACTATTAGCTTGTCCATGGAGGTTCTTGCTGAGTCTGTACTTCTGACAAGAAAAAGTGGAGTTAGTGCTATTTCATTGTGTGGGTCTAAACAAATTCAAGACTATAGCATTCAGACGTGTGGCATTATTCTCAAGCTCTGCATAATACAGTGTAGTTTTTACTACTTGGGTTTCCACTAATTACTGTTGACACTCCTAAGCACAAGATTTCTGTACTTCTTTATCTGTAAACAGAAAGGAAGCATCAAGGAATGGAGTTTTTCTTCTACAAAAATTTAGCAAATGAAGAAAAATAGTGAAACAGTGGAACCACAAGATTGCCATAATCAATTCTAACAATAAAAGGGCTGGCATTCTTTTGATTTTCTCCGAGATTGGCTGGAGAGCTATATCTTAGAGGGCCTTGATTCTATTTAACAACTTATAAAAGCAGCTACTGGTTGGTGACAGATATATTCCCTTGATGATTAGATAGATAATGTCAAATGGTTTACCTGAAGATGACTCTTTAGGTGATACAAGGTAAGTCCAGGAATTCCCATAAGTTTCATAACTGTTTTTGGAGTGGCCTCTGAAATACAAAGAACAACGTTTGAGTATGCTGAATTCACTATTATATTTGTTGTTGGGTTTTTCAACCTTTTTTGTATACTCACTGTCTGCTCCTCCAAGCTGATTTACTGCTTCTATGAACCGCTCGTGAAGATCAGATGTCCACTTTAGTCTAGGCTTTGCATCAGTTGAGAGGACAAGTCCAGAATCCCCAGGGCCATTCCCAACTTGCAGGAACAGATGTCTTTCAGGAGGGATTGAATTTCTTGAAGAAGAGTGGATGTTCTTTCCTTGATGCTGGTGATGCTGGTACATTTCTATCTCCTAAAAATCCAATCAAGTTTAGCTTGCTGTAGTAGCACTGATAGTGTATCTGTTGTGGACAAGATCAGTAGCGTATTTACCTGATGTCTTCTCTCTCTGTTTGAACTTGATTATGCGATATTCTTCAGTTACAATTCCACTGCAGGATATTTCGAAGTAGGATTTTCTGCAACTTCTCTTGGTTATCTCCTTCAGCCAATGCTCACAAACCAAAGGTCTGCTCAAGCATGCTTTTATAGCACTAATTGGGGGGTGGGGGTGCTAGAGAGGCATGGAATCCATTATTCACAGTGACATGGAAAGAGATTTGTCCTTGCTACTTTATTAAATGTGGGACCTCTCCTCTAGCTCCAATTTCTATTCTAAGACAGTACTATCTATTTGAATTCCTAAGCACATTTAACTGTCCGAAACATGTAAAAGCCTTGCATTAGATACCAGAATTGATCCCACCAGAGTTTTTTCAGGTGTGCGCATTCGCATTCGTCTGTCTGTCTGTCTGTCTGTCAAAAGCACGAATCTAATTCCCGAATATGAGAAGAATTTTTCTGACTTGGATTAGGGGAATCCATATCTCTGTTGTCTTGAGACCTTCTTCGCCCTCTCATTTCTGGGTCTTTTTCAGCTGTCAATGGATGTATTGAAACTAACCATATATAAACGAGGTCTAACTGGATGTTATCTATGCTGTAAGGGAGTAGATGGAGACACAAACCCTTGTTTTATTGTGGTTTATTTGAAGAACGTAGGAGTAGATTCTTTTGACTGAGGCACCTGGAAACTTAGTAATTAGATACAAACAAGAAAAAGAAAAAGAAAATGGTGGAAAGATGCTTGTCCTTGGACATTGTTTGAAGGCAAGGAATGGAATAAGGAATACATTCTCTCTTGTCTCCTTCAGTAAGTTTGGTACTGATTCAGCCCCCACAGAAAAAAAAATAGAAAAGGGCCCCAGTTCTTTTCATTCTTCAATCGGCACAAGACAGTTGGCCCCGCACCGACGAATACTAAGCACCTGGGACTTGTACTTACTTCCTAGCATTTGATGAAGGACATGACAGTTCTTGCCCGGAGATGACAGCTTGCCCTTGACTCCGCCTTCATTTGCCAGATTCTCTTGTATGAATCTATACACTCTCAAATTGCTCTCTTTTATATTATTTTTATTTTTGTTCGATTGTTTTCAGATATCTTTTGTTTGATTTTCAGTAAACGGTTCCTAGGAGTTAGGTGATATAGAAAAATATAAATTATATTTTGAAATTTTATCTTGAATTATTAAAATTCAATTATTGAGTTGAGATAATTTTTAATATGGTATAAAATTCTTGATTTAACTTGAAAATATGCTTCTCATACATCTTAATTAGCTGCTTGAAGAAAAGAGATATCTGCATACAACATAGATTGTCAAATGTCAAACTGCTATTTTAGACTCGAGTAAAATAATCTGATTTGTTTCTGGATTTGCATTTCTGAAAGCTGTGCATGTGTCAACTGCATGTTCCTTATGCTTATGCTGTTTTTTTGAATTGCAATGAAGGATCTGTTCTGGAGATTATCATCAGGAATTATACCATACCTATTTAAAAAAAAAAGAATATTATCTACATGATCAACAGCTAATGCAGAATAAATTCGAGTATTAAGTTATGGAGAACAGATCCACCAACTTACGTTAAACCCACTTGATACACACATAAGATTTATCAATGAATGTTCAGGGTCTGTGAGATTAATTGAGGTGCGCGCAAGCTGGCCCGGACACCCACATTAAACTAAAAAAAAAAAAAAGATTTATCAATGAATGTGAGCGTTTCTGAGTGCTCGAGATGCATAAAACAACGATTGCCAATGATGGAAATTATAAGACGTTAGTTAATAATAACGTAAATAAAATTCGTATTCCTTGAACAAAATCTTCACATTAGTTCCAATTGGCCTTTTTAGGAAGATTACTTGATTCTGATTTGTGGGGGTGCTTTATGCAGTGTGGAGAGAATCTATGGAAAAACCTTGAGGTAAAGTACTAACGTAGAATTCCTAAATAGTTTGCTGGCATGTGGATAGGAATATATTGCAAAGAGGCGTGATAGTGTACCTTGCAAGTTACAAAATTAAGTTGCTATCACTAAACGAAATCAGTGTCATCAACTCTGAATCTTGCTAGGATTATGATAATATTATGAATTTCTAGCAGAGATCCACGCAATAAATGGTATGAGCATCACTGAATCATTGTGTGTGAATTAGTTGCACATTCATTGATGATCATCTTTCTGTAACAACAATGACTAACATGTAACATAACAAGAAAAAAACTGCGGATTTTATCCTTTTCCTTGATAGCTAATGAACTGTAAACGGAGTGTGTTTTAATTCTAAGTAAGCAATATGCTTGATCATTGAAGTAGTGTGTTTTTGTTGCCTGAGGTAACATTCCAAAGTGTTAATGCCTGGCTCTAAATGGAATAAACATGGTGTTTTAACTTTCACTTCTCGTCTAGAGACACAGACGTTTCCCATAATGGTAAAGGTGATGTACTTACTTACCTCTGCGGGTTGATGTTGCCAAAATGGCATTGTTAGCATTGCTAATGCTCTATGGCAATCCTCTCTCTTCTCTGGTTTTCGTAGGGCACAGGAGAATACCTGACTTTTAATTTAGGTTATCTAACAGTTGCTACCTTTCTCTCCCCGATAATGATGTTTCCCAACACTTGGTAAGAGAAAGGACTTGGATTTTTAGATTTTTTTTGTTCTTTCTTGTACTTGCATTGCCCTTTATGGATACTAAATTAACCTATAATTTTACTTTTGAGGACAAGAAGAAGCTTAGAAAAGAAAGGGAGGAAGGAAGGAAAAAACATCAGTACTGATTAGAATCAAATTTAAGGACTAGGCAATCATGAGCGAGTTATATGTGCAAGATGTCGACTGGTTGCATTTTGTTGACCACATGTGCTCCTGCGTGGGAAGAGCTTGAAAGTGAGAAATGACCACGGAATGTATTCCTTGTGGAAAAAGGAGGGCGGGGAAGCATAAAGCTGTCAAAGATTCTAAGAATGGAAACGTTAGAACCTCAACTCAAACTAAACCACTGAGTCATATTCTCAAGTCAAGAATTTTGCTATTCCTTTCTACCCAAAGCCACAAAAAATGGGTTCCCACCAATCTTTTCCCCACTTTAGCTAGTTTTTAGTAAGATGCCTCTCTGCCTTCATGATTAGTGTTGTGTCCTTACAAGCTAGGAATAATGTCATGTTTAGAGATTTGCTTAGGTTTATTTGAGATATGTCCTGCATGAGCACCGTTTTGTACCTATTGTTTCAGTACTACTAGACTAACAGGAACAACTAGCTTCCAGGCCACGTTCTTTGTTGTTTTCTATACAACTTAAGGAGCATATTCTAGCTCGGGAGTCCAAGTCCTACGATTTTTTCTTTCTTTCTCGTACATGCATGCTTAGAAGTGCATTGTTTGATTTTGTTTCTCGATAAGATTGTCCAGTTTAATATGAAGGATCAAAGATGCGATTACCATGATTATCACCTAGTATTATAGTTTGAAAACCCTAATGTTTCAGGCTATTTGGAAATTATGATTTTGTTTATACTAAAAATAAACATCCATGAATATTCACTATGAAAGAACACTAATTGTTCACTATCAAACAAGGAAAAGAAAGTTAAATTTGATCATGAACAACGTAAATGACTAGGTTTGAAGTCCTAAATAACCATGGGAATCAAAAGAAAGTTGATCAATCGATCTAGAGTCATGATTGACTGAAGAAAAGTAATCAGCTATAAGAGTTTGAGTTTGCATGAGTAGTCAAAAAGATTGAGTTGATCAGAGTTATATATAAAGGCTAGTTAGGATTCGAATGGTAATTAGTAGGGAGAAATATATAACGTGATTGATGCATAAAATATGAGACTAATCAACAGGAAAATAATCCCAATCAAAGGCATGTGATGGATCCTAGCTAGCTAGGCGCCTCTTGGTGGGGTGAGGTTACCTGCTCCTATAGCCGCCTCACATTTTGCTCACCCCGTCCTCTTATAAAAATACTGCTGTATGTAATTGTGATTAAGTGCAGATGAAAAATGCTATTCTCGCATCAAAGCATAGCTTTTTCAAAAGATTGTGACCTTGTTTTTAGAATTTATTGACATGCTTGTTCAAGTTCCTTTTTTCCTTGTTTAAAGGAAGACCAAAGTCAATCTAGAATCCTAAAAAAAAGAGTAAAATTCACCATTAGAAAATTGACAATTACAAATAAAAACACCAATGAATTTTTTCCGTCGTCGGTATATTGCGGTAACATTTATTGACCAATTTTTTTCATCGCTAAATGTGGTGGTAACTATCGGTGAGAATATATCGTCGGTATATATCCCCCTTAATCTTAACACAACTCAACTTCTCGCAACTTTTCCAGCCACCACAACACCATTCGTGTTCTGATTCAAATTTTATTAAAAATTCTCCACCTTAAGTAAGCAAATCTACAATTCTTTTTAATTTGAACACAATTTTAAAATATTACTTTTTTTTTTTGCATATTTTTGTAGTATATGTATTTTGCTTGGATGTTTACTTGTTTTATAGTTTTTTCTCAAACAAACTTGTTGTATGAATTTATGATTTGTACATGTTATGGTTTGTTTTATATTTTGTAAAATTATATTTATTTATAAATTATTGAAACTTATGTCGAATTATCGACTTAGGTGTTTTGTAATGAAATAAATAATAACTTGTTTAATGGGTTCGTTTTATATTTTGTCAATTTTATTACCAAGCTGTAATTTTCAGTAAATATGTATAAATTTGTATTTATGTAGATAATTGATAATGAATTAAGAGAAGTATTAAAATAGATTGAATAATCTTGAGTTAAACCAATATTTTTATAAATTTATTTTGTTAACGTAGTTAATTAATACATGTTGTCATTATTATTTTATATAGGTTTGAAAGAAGTAATGGATGATCGTTCATGAATGATCGA
Source organism: Populus simonii (assembly GCA_007827005.2). Lineage (NCBI taxonomy): Eukaryota > Viridiplantae > Streptophyta > Magnoliopsida > Malpighiales > Salicaceae > Populus > Populus simonii. The sequence continues at coordinate 5,784,310 of CM017482.2, read as the reverse complement.
GATTTACCCCAAGAATTGCAGATGATATATGAATTATTCTAATGAGGTTCAGGGTTTTATTAATTACACAATATCTAATTTAAGAAATATTAGTAGAGGTGGTATTAGAAATCCATGCAAGAGATGTAAGAATAAAAAAAGTTTCTCAATCCAGATGTTGTAATGATACATCTTCTATAAAAAGAGTTCATGAAGCAATATTTGTGTTGGTATGCACGTAAAGAACCATATGTTCCCCACGAGACCATGGTAGAAAGGATGGTTGAGTCAACTTCTAGTGCTAGCAATGTGCATGGAGTTGTAAATGACAATAGTAATCTTTATAGGACTATGATTATGGATACGATGGGAATGAATCATGGTTATGTCGGTCAATATCCAATCATAGATGAAGAACCTAATACAAACGTGACCAAGTTTTTTGATCTTTTGAAAGATTCAAATGAACCATTATAGGATGGTTGCACAAATCATAATAAATTATCGGTTGTTGCACATGTGTTCACTATTAAGTCAAATCATGAGTTGAATGAGGCTGATTATGATAAAAAATTTGAATGAACGAGAAACATTTTACCTGAAGGGAACATACTAAAATAAAACTTCTATGCTGTTAAGTCCATAATGAAACCCCTCGATCTAGAATACCAAAAAATTGATATGTGTCCAAACTTCTGCATGTTATACTACCTTAAAAATACAGAGTGTCCAAGTGCAGGACATGTGAGCATTCTCGTTATAAACCCAAAAATGGCAGGTTAAAGACTCTTTGTTGCACATAAAAAATCTAGATACTTTCGAATCACACCTAGACTACAGAGGTTATTCATGTCACCAAAGACTGTTAAGCACACATAACATGACATCAATCCTATGATGCAGCGGATGAACTGATGGTACACCATTTTGATATCACGTAACTATATCATTATTTTATTGGTAGGAACTTATGAGTCTTTTAAGCCAAAAGAATAGTAGGAGGAGCTAAAATTAGCGTTTGTTTGATTGGTAGGAATATTTAGAGTCTATTTGATTTTATTCTTTGATTTCTTGATAAAAATGTTAAATTCTTGAAAACAAAAATTAAATACTTATGTGTTGATTTTGATTTTTTTTTAAAAAAAAAAAACAAAAAGCCAACAATCACTAACATAATTTGTTAGAATCACTTTAGTTTATTTAGAAAATATTGAAAACTATTTTTTTGTATTTTACATTAAAATAAAAAATTAAATAATGTTTTTATATTTTATTTGAAATTAAATATTTCAAAACAAAAACAAAAATGGTGTGATATTAACCTCTTAGATTATAAATTAAGTTTCTTAATTAAAAGTGAAAGGGATTTGAACAAAATGCATATACAATCACGCACGTCTAACTTTCTTTTCAAACTTAGAAGTTCTACTGAATTTTATTGGTTTTTTAGGGAGAATGAAGAACATGCATCTTGGGTTATGTACAAAGAGATTCAATCCATTCGATTCATTTTCTTCTTTTTATTCTTGTTGGCTGGTTATACTTATAGTTTATAACTTGTCACCGGAGATGTGTATGAGGCTAGAGTTCATGTTTTTATCTACGATCATACCGTCCTAATAGTCTGGACCAGAATATAAATGTTTGTCTTCAATCATTGATTGATGAATTGATGCAGTTGTGGTCATCTAGGGCTTTGACTTATGATGTATTAAGGAAATATATTTTTCAGATGAAGACAGCTTTGATGTGGACTATCAATGATTTTCCAGCTTATGGAATGGTTTTTGGTTGGAGCATACATGAGAAACTAGCATGTTAATACTGCATTAGTATTAACTTAAAATTTTACTATTTATTATGTTAATTAATTTACTTTATTGAAATTATTGATTTTTTTATACATAAATTTTTATTGTAAGGCTAAATTTGAGTGGGATAGAGCAAATGATAATGATGCGAGGAGCGTTTGAGAGAATCACACTTCAACTAGGTAACATCAAAATCAAGAAATTTTTTTAATTCTAAATATTAAAATTTTATTTGTAATTTACAAATATATAATTTGTTTGTACCATATAGGTTGCATGATTTTTGATACAAGTCACAAAAGAATTCTAAAAAATATGCCAAAGAAAGTGCTCTACCATGCTGGAATGACATGGTGTTTTGGAAGAATTTCATATTGGCATACATCTCGGGACTATATGGGTGGAATACATTAAGTACGTGACGTTCGAGCATTTCATAAGATGATCACAATCTGGTGTGAGGAACCAGAGCTGGAAAATTCACGATTTTGTTACCATGCACACCAACAACTCTGTTTTTGTTCTTTTCACATGCAAAGTGGATGATAAAATTTATTTTAATTACATCTATTTTTTAAATTTGTTGTTATTTATAAATATATTTAACCAACAACATTTTTATCTTGCAGACTAAGGCTCTTGGACGTGAACCAAACCTAATGAAGCTTTTTGTGGAAACGCATGTACAAAGTGATGACCGTCAAAAAAAGGTGCATCAGTTCATCAACAGTCAAGCTAAACACTTTGTGGTACGTTGGTTTTCAACTATTTTTTTAAAGTTATTATTTACTTGAATTTGATGATTTTATTTTTTATTCCTAGAAAACATATAACAATTGATTGAAGGAGAGATACGTGGACGATCCTTCGACCCACCCGAATTTTGATTCAGATTTTTAGTTAGAGCTAAGATCGTTCGATGGACCTGATAAAAATCAGGTGCACAGACTCTCTAACACTACGGCTGAGAACTTGCGGATGACACATAGTGTTTTAATCGTTAGGTGCTCATAATCGGTCTTGAGCACTCAGTCTCCGGAATTAGTGGCCTTGTTAATTAGATCAAGGAGTGCAAGAACGTACGGTCTAGTTCAATGAAAAATATGAACGACTCCATGTGGATTTTAAAGAACTTCGCTAAATGATCATGAATATGAGATCACAGATGGGTGGTACATGTGCACTCCTTTATTGGCCCTATTGTCCTAGGGATGACTAGCCTCTTCCTCCTCTTCCAGCGACGTCTCTATTATAGTCTTATTGAATATGAACGTATAAATTTGTAATGAATATTTGGTTTTTGTATTAAGATAATTGATTTTTAAATACTTGAATTTTATATAAATTTAATTTTTTTAATTATTTTCTATTTATGTTCAATAAATTTTTTTTAGGAAAATATTTTTAAATTATTACTTATGAGGTTACTGTCTTACTGACGAAATAATATCGTTGGTATATTCTAGAGAGTTGGAAAAGAATTACAGCAAACACATCTACAACTGTTGAATAATTCCTTTGGTATATTCTAGAAAGTTGAAAAAAAATTATTGCAAATGCTACTGCAACTCGCCGAGGGAATTACGAATGTATTGAAATGGGTAAAAACATTTTTGGTGTGCATGGTTCGTCTATAAAGCTATCGGTAAATTTATTAACGACAGACTTACCAACAAATATTTTTTTTAACGGACAGTTTTCGTTAATGATTTCATCGGTAAAATAATCATAGACAAAATGTTAGTGTAAACACTGACACAAATTTTTGTCAGTAAAACTGTTAAATCTAATAGTGATTAGTGATAATTGCAATTCCAATATGATTTAATCTTAAGCAATTGCATGCAATTTTCAACTTTCTATTATCCCTAAATTATGGCCTTACTCCTAGTATTTAGAATCTCTTAACACAACATTTATCTACTAGTAGTTTCAAATTTTAACCATCGGGTTGTCGAGTTGATTTAAGAGCCCGTTTGATAGTATGATAGCGGTTGCTTTTCAAAATATTTTTTGCTTGTAAATGTATCAAAATAAATTATTATTATTATTTTTAAAATTTTATTTTTGATATTAACATATCAAAACGATCAAAAATTACAAAAAAAATAAATTTGAAGAAAAAAAATCCATCTTTTTTAAAACACTTTTGAAATATAAAAACAAATAAGCTACAATTTTTATTTTATTTTTTATCAAAGAGATTTCATCACTAAAAGGAGGGTCGTATTTCATTAGTTTAATGCTTATCCTTTTCTTTCTTGATAATACAATAAATCATGTTTGTAAGATCTCAAGAGTTTAAATATTCTTATGAACTGCAATGCCGGCCATAGACTCACAGCAATATCAACCCAGTTTCCAATGCTGTTAATATATCATCAGAAAGGAATTAAAATCAACATAAACCATGATGAAGGAATATAATTGCGTTAGAATTTAAGATAAGTTGCAAATTATACCCAATATCACAAGGAATATAATTATATTATTCAATTAAGTACAGTTTGTAGCTTATCCTAACCAATTGAAAGGGTACTTTGAGGATGCTTGGAACTCAGGTTCAATATTCCACATGTTTGGGAGGCCAAATGGGCTCTCTTTTCTCATACTTTTTCAGGAATATTCTTCAAGAACAAATCATGAACTCGAGGAAATATTTGATGAATCTCATAGTTAATTTAATAATCACAGAAAAGACCAGTGATTTTGTAATACTATGTATAGCAGTCCTACCTTGATAGAGCCACAAAACATATACTTCTTTATTGCATGCCAATGGGAATGTTTATAAACTAATTATTGAGGAATTGTTTGGCATTATTTGCTTCCTTTTTTTCTTCAGATTCTCAGAAACAGAGACAGAAATTGTTTCTCTTATACTTTTTTACCAGATCAGATATTAATCAACTAGATAACTCGAGTTTTTTATTAGGTTTTTATATATATATTTTTTCTTCAACACGGATTGATCTATCAAGCCGAATCAATCGAATCAAATCCACCGAGCCGACCCAGATTAAAAAAAGCAACTAAGAGAGGCACAACTCTTTTGTGCACTGTGCTTTGAGCAGAAAGCAGATTCTACGGGAAAAAAAAAGAAAGACAACTCTTTCTTATAAGAACATACTTCTAGCCAGCAATATATTGCATAATTATTAACAATGGAGTTGCTGAAATTAATAATCGAACCAGTACCATGAATCCTTCAATCTGGATCACTTTGGCATGTATACTTGAGACAATGGGGGGCTTGCTTTACAAAAGTCATCCTTCCCAGGCCATCCTTTTCGTGTTAATATTCCTAATATAATTCCCATGGCAAGCACTAGACACACAGTACTCTCCTCCCCCTTTGCTTTCTTCAAGAGTCAAGGAGGAGTCAATATCATGAAATTGAGCATATATTCTGAGACGCTTTCGCTTGTGGGCTAGCCAAGTTGTGGACACTGACTGAACCCTAGGGTTCTCGTTCAGCTGCATATCTTTCTTCAGATCTGCCCCTCCAATTCCTCTCAGTTTAAAAAGAGATGAGCATATATAAAGTTTCAATTCCATTTCAGTTAATAAAGTGAAAATGTAAGCAGAATCAAAATCATTGGTTTGTTTACCTATTTTTTTCTAAAAAATATTTGTTGCCTTGCCATGCAAGAATATCCAGGGAGCTAGCAATATGCAAGTCACAATGGCTGGCTACCCATTTTTTATATATAAAATTATACCATGTATTAATGGCATTTGATCATCTTCATAGATTAATAATGGAACATTGTGACACCATAAATGCTAGGATGTTGATATAAAATTATAATTAATGATAGTCATTTTTTATAGTTAATAAATTTTATTGATCTTTTTTTTTATTAATGTAGGTATCCAGGTCAACTTGCGCGTACCTCGACTAATCCCACATGTCCTGAAGTTAACGACTATGTAAGCCTCCAGTGGTCATCATATTAGTAATCACAGGGCTCGAACTTGAGACAACAGGGATGCAAACCCCTTAATTCCAAACTCTTACTACTAGATCACCTACTAGATGGTTAAAACTTTAATGGTGTTGTACAAAATTTAAATGATTAACATTAATATAATTAATATTTAATTGTTTTAGAGGGCTAATTAAATTAATTTACTATATTTAATTATTTTTAAATATATTTGGTAACTCATATATTTGATGAGTATATATAGCATGTGCTTAGGATGATAAAAAGTTTAAATACATTTGATGAGTTTAAATTTACAAAATTTAATGTTTGCATAACTTTTAACTTTTTTTTTTGAATTGTTTTGACATATTTATGTCAAAAATAAATTTTAAAAAATAAAAAATTATTATTATTTAAATATATTTAATAAAAAAAACACTTTAAAAATTAATTTTTATTATATTCCTGAAAATCTCATTATGAGCCTCAACAATTTCAATGGTATGCTATTGAAATCCATCCCATTATAAGGCCCAGCAGCACATAAAGAAGAGTGGGTTTGGGCTTTTTCCTTGTCCATCATTAGTTAATTAACAAGTTCAGCCCTTTGATACTTACATTACCTACCCCTTTGTTAATATAAAGTTTAGAGGTTTGTTACTATTGAGACTTGCTTCCTCTCAACTAAAAATCAACACCACGTGTTTTAACTGTCACTGTGAATTATTCAATTTAATGATACGTAGATCTATGTTGCATGAATCTGGCTTATCTATGATATTCATGTCAAACTCAAGTATTATGGGTCTCGTATAATTACCAGACCCATGATATTTAGATTTGGTATTGTTAACAGGCACAAATTATACTATATATTAATGACATTTGATCATCTTCATAAATTAATAATGGAACATTGTGACACCATGAATGCTAGTGTGTTGATATAAAATTATAATTAATGATAGTCATTTTTAATAGTTAATAAATTTTATTGATCTTGTTGTTTAAAACATTAATGGTGTTGTATAAAATTTAAATGATTAGTATTAATATAATTAATATTTAATTCTTCTAGTGGGCTAATTAAAATAATTTACTTTATTTAACTATTATTTAAAATATATATGGTAACTGAATATATATATATATATATATATATATATATATATATATATAAGTACATAATTCTCAAAATAAAAAGTTCTTGAAAACACTTTCCATTTCACTTATTATATCTTATATCTCTACAAATATTTTAAGATTTTTTTAATTAAATATTTCTCTCAAGTTGCTACACTTCCTTTTTAATATTTTATTAATTAAAGAAAACAAAAGGGATGATTAAAAGGTTTGAAGAACTTTTTATGCATCCAAAAATTCTAATTAATTGATCTTAGAAAATAAGCGAATTATATTTAAAATTATTCTTGTATAAAGCATTTTTTCTTTAAGAATAACGTTAGTGCGTGCTACAATCACATGTTTTTTTTAAACCTTTATAGGATGTTTGCAACTTTTGAAATTGAATTCAATTTTAATGGTTAGATCAATTTATATGTTTGGAATTTTTTTTAGGATATTGATTAGAATTCCAAATAAAATTCAAATCATAAAATATACGCAAAAGCAAATCAGAGCGGAGACCCTCGATTTCTTCAGTAATTCCAAATAAAAAAATATTATTTAAAAAATACTCGTTTTTCTTTTCTCTCAATAACCCTACAATTCCTCTCTACCTTCTCTTTTATTTCTTCAAGAAATTACCTATGGGAAAACAAGATTGTCGAAAGCTTTTAACAGGTTAGTGATTCCTTCTTCCTCTTTGATATTTCTTTAGCCTCTCTTTGGTTCATCTATTTTTTCCAAACCTTGCATTTTTAAGCCACTAGCCACATTGATGAGGGGACTTCTCCAATGAATGGCAAACGAACAATAGGAGTATATAAAACTAAATGATACCTGTTAATGGAAAGACTTTTCATTGAAGGATATCTTGGATCATCATGATCTTAGAATGAAAATAAAAGTTGTATTGTTATAAAAAAAATATATTGATTTGTGTCAAAGAATCATATCAACCTAATAGTTGTAGCTGTTAAATAAAGTTTTAAGATATGATTTATATTATTCTTTAACACCCCCCTCAAGTGAAAGCCTTTTGAGCTTGAAACTTGCACATACTTACACTATCTTGTTCTTAATTTTTATCAAATAAATGAGAATGATGAGATTCGAACTCATGACTGCTTGGTCATCAAGACTCTAATACCATGTCAAAGAACCAATTCAACCCAATAGCTTAAACTATTAGGTGAAGTCCCAAGATATGATTTATATTATTCTCTAACAATTCTGAACCATCATTTTCTTAGAATGCAAGTAAAAATTGTGTTATTTCAATCTTAATAGTTATTTTGTTTGGCAAAAATCACTATATTTGTTGATAGTGAAAAACAAAATGAATGCTTAAGGAGAAAAAAAAAGGCAAGTAGTTTTTTTAAATGATTTTTTATTCTTTTTTATTTTTGTTTTCATGGTGCACTCATTCCTTTCTTCTCTACTGTCTTTGTAATAGTTAATTTCCAATTATTCAACTTCTTTCTCTCTATTTTTCTGAGATTCCCCTCTTTTCTTTCCTATCTTTTGATATTAGAAATATATATTGAAGATTAATGTCCTTGAATTTTCATGTTTGTTAGTTCAAATAAATAATTATGGTAGATGGTTGCCATTTTCCAAAGAAATATAAAAGTTGAGGAGAATCAGTTTATTTATTTATTTTAGTTAGCGGCAGATCATTCCTCATAATACTTGTCTTAATGTTAAGCTATTCATTAAAAATGTGTATCACAGTAGTTAAGATTGATAATTCAATTTAATTATATAGTTATTTTAAATAATATAATTGAATTTAATTATATGGTTTAATATTTTATTTCAAACATAAAAATTATAATAGCTTATTAATTGAATTCAATTCCATATATAATTTGATTCCAAACAGTCTGTTATTCTTTTTCATATTTACTTTTGTTTTTTTTTAATATATTTCTTTAGTTGTTGATTTATAAAAGAAATCTTGGTTGCATTTGTTTGTCTAATTCTTTCCATTTAATTTCCCAACAATCTTGGAGAGAAAAACATGTTATTTTCCTTATTTTTTCAAAAAAAAAAATTGCTTTGTTTGCTTAATTGTTATTATGGACATCATAAATTCATTATCTTGAAAAATTTTCTGGTCAAATCTTTTTTTATTGGCGACAATTAACAAATGAAATTTTAACTTACTGAATTAGTTTTTTTTTTCCTATGATTCTAAAAATGAAAGTGCTGAAAAACCAACTACTGTAGTTGTTTCTTCAATTGGTGTGATTTTCTCAAGTAGTGAAGGAGATTTTACTAATAAAGATATTTTTTGCCATGGTAAAATTTTAAATACCTTATCTGATAATATTATATTTCTCGTATTTTTTATAACATTAATTTTTTTTTTTGAATTATGAAAAGCACTTAAATATAAATATAGTATCAAAGAGAAGTTCTTAAAAAGTATTCAGTTGAAAAGTGGCTTGATTTTCAAATAGTTAATGAAAAAGATATTTCTCATCAAATTCATTTTCTTCAAAATAATATTTACAACATGAAAAATTGCTTTTCTTTTATTTTTCATACAAAAATTTATCTAATATTAGTTTTAACCAAACATATTTTTTTTTAAACTGTAATAATAAAAACTATCATAATATCACACACACACACACACACACACACACACACACACACACACACATATATATATATATATATATATATATATATATATATAATAAAAATCAAGGCTCAAAGCCGAAGGAAATTATATTAAGCGGGGTCGAGTAGACCCAACTAGGTCATAGAATAAGATCAAATACAAAACCCATACGAGGGTCATTTATAATCCAATTATTTCTATCTAGAGGATTCATGGATAAGCCTAAATTAGCTAGCCAATATGCTGCAGCATTAGCTTCACGAAAGGCATGTTGAACTTTCACCACCCACTCACGTGCCAGAAGTTCCTTTGCTTTGATGACCGATCAAAGAGAAATTTGCATCTACTTTACCATATTCTCGAGTTATGAGATGAACCACAAGCTTGGAGTCGGACTCATGGATTCATTTCTGAAATCCCAGCATTCAGGCCAATTCAACCCCTGCAACCACTGCCTCTAATTAGCGAAACCCTTAATCCACGAACCAAACTCATTCCGAGTTAAGCCTCCTGCGCCTGCATGCACTAGGTTTCTTTGCGACATCCATCTAAATAATTATTTGAACCTAATAGTTTAAGTTGTTAGGTTAGTTTTTAATATATAATTTATATTATTCACTAACACACTTTAAATAAAAACCTTTTAAGCTTGAAATTTACACAGATCTATACTACTTTATGCTTAATTTTTATCAAATAAATAGGAATGGTGAGATTCGAACTCGTGACTGATTAGTTATCAAAGCTCTGATATCATGTCAAAAAACCATCTAAACTTAATAATTTATTAAATTGGTTCTTTGAGAAACTTCACCCATTCAGTTGAAGGAAATTTCCACCTCACCAACTATACTTGTTTCTGATTCTTTGTCATATATATCCGTGACCTCTACATTGTTTTGCCACACATCATTAGCCAAGCTCTTGATGCCAGCAATGGTGCTCCAAACAGGCACATTATTTCCACCAAATAACCATGCATTCCTGCCCTTGCAGACATACCAAAGTGCCACGCTAAATGTGAAAGACCCAGGCATTGGATGAACTGCACATGGATCCCAGATTGCGCATCAGCCATGGTAATAACCCAGCCTCAAAGAATGTTCGTCTACCTCTTGCTTCCACCAACTGTAACCAAATCCGCTTGGCAAACAAACATCCTCTCAATGCATGTGATGTTGATTCGAGCTCGAGGTTACATAATTCGCATACCGGGTTATTGGTCAGATGTCTGCGTGCTCTATTGCCATTGATCATCAGATTGTCATGAACTGTTAACCAAAGGAAGGTCTTGATTCTTTCTGTCCCTTCCACCTTCAAATCAATGTCCAAATAGGCTTGAAGTGTTAAATAATATATTTATCTTATTTTATTTATTAATGGTAGAATAGTATTTTCAGCTTAACCTATATGTAAGCTCTTTGTATTTAGGTTAAAGTAAGAACAATAATGCAAATCAATTGAGGAGAATTCTAGCCTCCTTCCCTTTCATGTTTGTATTTATTTTTGTGTTAATTGAATGGTTTTAACATGGTATCCAAGCTGGTTTTATGGAACGAGGCTTAATCTCAAACACAGCTTTCGCGGATCCAACTTCTGCAAAATGAAAATAATGAAAAAATTTTGAAGTGATATTTTGTCTTCCGCTTCTGCAAAATCTAGTATTTTGACTTTCCTTTAGCTTCTGCAATTTGGTATTTCTGTTATGTCTCTGCAATTGTTTTGGTCTTTTGTCTTCTGCAATTTGTGTTGTGTTTCGGAGTAATCGTATAATTTCAAGAAGATATTTGTTGAGTATCTGTGATATTTGTTCAGTTTCTGCAATCTGGTACTTTGTCTTTCGCTGCTTTTGTATTCTGGTTTTGTTTGTTTGTTAATTATGACTACCGAAAGAGATGATTTGCTTCAGTCTGTAAGTGTGAGGTTGGATGAAAAGAATTATTCGTACTAGAGTTATGTAATGAGAAATTTCCTTAAGGGTAAGAAGATGTGGGGGTATGTTAGTGGAACTTATGTGATACCTAAGAATACTGAGGAGGGGGATGTTGTTTTGATAGATACATGGGAGGCAAACAATGCAAAGATCATTACTTGGATCAACAATTCTGTTGAGCATTCTATAGGTACGCAGTTGGCGAAGTATGAGACAACAAAGGAGGTTTGGGATCATCTGCAAAGGTTATTCACGCAATCAAATTTTGCAAAATAGTATCAATTAGAGAATGACATACGAGCTCTTCATTAGAAGAATATGAGTATTCAAGAGTTTTATTCTGTTATGACAGATCTTTGGAATCAATTGGCTCTTACAGAATCGACAGAATTAAAGGCATGTGGTGCCTATATTGAGCGTAGAGAGCAGCAACGTTTGGTATAGTTTTTAACAACACTTCGCAGTGATTTTGAAGGACTTAGAGGTTCAATTCTGCATCGTTCTCCACTGCCTTCTGTTGACTCTGTTGTTAGTGAGTTATTGGCTGAAGAAATACGACTTCAGTCTTATTCTAAAAAGGAAATTCTTTCTGCTTTAAATCCTTATGTACTAGTCTATACTAGTAGTACCCTCTAAGCCATTCTCTAATCATCAGAATAAGCCTTACATAAGAGTTGGCTTTGATGAGTGCAGTTTCTGTAAGCAGAAAGGTCATTGGAAGACTCAGTGTCCCAAGTTGAGACAACAGAATCAAGCTTGGAAGCATGGTAACCAGTCACAATCTAATGCTCATAGACCACCTCAGGGTTATAAACCACCACACCACAATACTGCAGCAGTAGCTTCATTAAGCTCTATCACCGATCCTAGTACTCTTGCTGAGCAATTTCAGAAGTTTATATCTTTACAACCACAAGCAATGTCTGCTTCTTCTTCCATAGGTCAGTTGCCTCATAGCTCCTCAGGTATGTCACATTTTGAACGGGTCTTAAATTCTGGTGCTTCCCATCATATGTCTCCAGATTCTTCATCTTTTACCTCTGTGTCCCCTTCGTCCTCCATTCTTGTTATGACTATTGATGGCACTTCCATGCTTTTAGCAGGTGTTGGTTCTGTTGTCACACCTCACTTGTCTCTCCCTAATGTTTATCTTATTCTGAACCTCAATTTGAATCTTGCTTCTGTTGGTCAAATATGTGATTCTGGTGATTATTTAGTCATGTTTTCTGGTTCTTTTTGTTGTGTACAAGATCTGCAGTCTCAGAAGCTGATTGGGACAGGCCGTAGGGAGAATGAACTATATATTTTGGATGAGTTAAAAGTGCCAGTTGCCGTCGCCGCCGCCACTACTATTGTTGATTTGTCTTCCTTTCATTTGAGTCCTTCATCTTCTAGTTTTTATTTATAGCATTCTCGTCTAGGTCATCTTTTGTCTTCTAGTTTAAGATTTTTAGCATCCACATGAGCTTTAGAAAATTTAAAAACTTGTGATATTTCTGATTATAGTGGATGTAAACTAGCAAAATTTTCCACTTTACCTTTTAATCGAAGTATTTCTGTTTCTTCTTCACCTTTTGATTTGATTCATTATAATGTATGGGGACCTTCTCCTATTGCCACAAAAGGAGGGTCTCGATATTATGTTTCATTTATTAATGATCATACTCGTTATTGTTGGGTTTATTTAATAAAACAACGTTCTGAATTCTATGAGATATATACAGCCTTTTGAGCTCTTGTGAAAACTCAACATTTTGTTGTAATCAAATGCTTTAGGTGTGATTTGGGTAGGGAATACACTTCTAATAAATTTTGTCAGTTGTTTGCCTTAGATGGACTATTCACCAAACTTCATATACAGATACTCCTGAGCAAAATGGTGTTGCTGAAAGAAAATATAGGCACATTATTGAAACTGCTCGTTCTCTCTTGTTGTCTGCTTCTGTTCCTAGTGAGTTTTGGGGAGAAGCTGTCCTTACTACTGTAAGTTTGATTAATACAATCTCATCTTCTCATAGTTCAGGTTTATCTCCTTTTGAAAAGTTATATGGGCATGTCCCTGATTATTCCTCATTTAGAGTTTTTTGTTGTACTTGTTTCGTTCTTCGTCCTCATGCAGAACGCAGTAAGTTGTCATCTCGTTCTGCTATTTGTGTCTTTTTGGGTTATGGTGAAGGTAAAAGGGGGTATCATTGTTTTGATCCAATAACTCATAAACTTTATGTGTCTCGTCATGTTGTCTTTCTTGAGCATATACCTTTCTTTTCTATTCCATCCACTACTCACAACTTGACTAGACCTGATATTATTCGTATAGATCCCTTTTTGAGGATTCTGATAATATATCATCACAGGTTCCTAGTACCTCAGATACCCCTTCCCATGTTCGACCAATTTGTACTCATCATCCTGCAGGTATTGACACTTTGCTCTTTAGCACACCTGAAGCTCCATTCTCATCTACAGCCCCCCAAGCTTCGTCTGAGATTATGGATCCACCTCTACATCAATCCATATGCATTCGTAAGTCCACAAAACTACTAGATTTTGCTTATTCTTGTGTTATTCTTCATCATTTACTTCCTTTTTAGCTTCTATTCATTGTCTCTCTGAGCCCTCTTCCTATAAAGAGGCAATTCTTGATCCTCTTTGGCAGCAAGCTATGGATGAGGAACTTTCTGCTTTGCATAAGACAGATACTTGGGACTTGGTTCCTCTACCTCCTGGTAAGAGTGTTGTTGGTTATCATTGGGTGTATAAGATCAAGACTAACTCTGATGGGTCTATTGAGCGATACAAAGCTAGGTTGGTTGCAAAAGGATACTCTCAACAATATGGTATGGATTATGAGGAGACATTTGCCCCTGTTGCAAAAATGACTACTGTTCGTACTCTTATTGCTGTAGCTTCTGTTCGTCAATGGCATATCTCATAACTTGATGTTAAAAATGCCTTCTTGAATGGAGATTTTCAGGAAGAAGTTTATATGGCACCTCCTCCTGGTATTTCACATGACTCTTGGTATGTTTGTAAGCTCAAGAAAGCGTTATATGGTCTCAAACAAGCACCTCGTGCTTGGTTTGAGAAATTTTCTGTTGTGATCTCATCTCTTGAATTTGTTTCTAGTAGTCATGATTCTGCTCTTTTTATTAAGAGCACTGATGCAGGTCGTATCATTTTGTCCTTATATGTTGATGACATGATTATTACTGGTGATAATATTGATGATATCTTAGTTTTGAAGACAGAGCTGGCTAGACAGTTTGAAATGAAGGATTTGGTTCTCTTCGATATTTCCTGGGTATTAAGGTAGCCTACTCACCTAGAGGTTACCTTCTTTCTCAATCGAAATATGTTGTAGATATTCTTGAGCGGGCTAGACTTACTGATAACAAGACTGTAGACACTCTCATTGAAGTTAACACAAGGTATTCTTCTTTCGATAGTTTGCCTTTAACAGATCCTACTTTATATCGTACTATTGTTGGGAGCTTGGCATATCTCACCATTACTCGTCCAGATATTGCATATGCTATTCATGTTGTTAGTCAGTTTGTTGCTTTTCCTACTACTGTTCACTAGGCAGCTGTTCTTTGTATTTTATGATATTTTTTTGGTACAGTCTTTCAGAGCCTCTTACTTTCATCCACCTCTTTCTTGGAGCTGCGTGCATACTCTGATGCTGATCATGGTAGTGATCCCACAGATCGCAAATCGGTTACTGGTTTCTATATCTTTTAGGTTATTCTCTCATCTCTTGAAAGAGCAAGAAACAATCTATTGTTTCTCAATCCTCAACAGAAGCAGAATATCGTGCTATGACATCTACTACCAAAGAGATTATTTGGTTACGTTGGTTACTTGCGGATATGGGAGTTTCACTTTCTCATCCTACACCTATGTATTGTGACAATCAGAGTTCTTTTCAGATTGCTCACAACTCAGTCTTTCATGAATGTGAACTAAGCACATTAAGATTGATTGTCATCTTACTCGTCATCATCTCAAGCATGGCACCATTACTTTGCCTTTTGTTTCTTCTTCCTTGCAGATTGCAGATTTCTTTACCAAGGCGCATTCCATTTCTCGTTTTCGTTTTCTAGTTGGCAAACTCTCAATGTTTGTAGCTGCCGCATCGTGAGTTTGAGGGGAGATGTTAAATAATATATTTATCTTGTTTTATTTATTAAGGGTAGAACAGTATTTTCAGCTTAACCTATATATAAGCTCTTTGTATTTAGGTTAAAGTAAGAACAATAATGCAAATCAATTGAGGAGAATTCTAGCCTCTTTCCCTTTCATGTTCGTATTTATTTTTGTGTTAATTGAATTGTTTTAATACGAAGAACGCTGGTTGGTCATTGAAAAATCATGTCCATTATAAGATTTCACGTTGAAAATCCCACTAGGGGAATGAAGCCAATAGACTTTGTCACTATCAGTCACGTTGGAAGGAGGGTACATAGGCTAGCCAAAGCCATAAACACTTGCATAGGGAGAAGGTGAGCAAACAGTTCCCATCACCACTGATTGTCCTGAACCATATATGCCACTTTAGCATTAACCAACACATCTGGGATATCAGCCATTGTATAATGAATTAGCCGCCCATGTCCATCTAACCATTTGTCTTTCCAAAATCTAACTTGCCTTCCATTTTCTACTGACCAACCCGTGCCTTCTATAATCTGGGGCCACACCTTACAGATGGCCTTCCACAATGGAGAATCTCCTCCTCTCGCTTGAATAACTGGAACCCGATCTTTAGTCTGTGTATATTTTCCTCTCAAGAACCTTACCCAGATTTTATTAGCTTCATAAGAACGCTTTATTCATCTAATGCGTAATTCTAATGTTAGTTGTAACCAATTAGTTAGTTACATGTGATACTATTTTATTCGTGTAAAATATATTTAATTTTATTAAATAAAAACATTATTTATTTTTAATATTTCTTTATATTTAATTTATAAATTTAATATTTGATAAATAAATCTAGAAATGTAAAGTTCATGGAACAAAAAATATTTTACAAAGAAAATTATAAAAATGTTATAATTATGAGATTTTTATTGCATTAAAGTACTATTGTTCCTAAATGTTCCTGATCAATGTTCTCTTAATAATGAACATTTAAATTAGAGTTGTTGAGACTAGTATATATTATGTTATTTCCATTATGAAAGGAAGCAGCTGATTTAATAAGCTGAGATATGAGAATATCTAAAACTAATATGTAGATGCTTGTCAGATAACACATACAATGAACTGACCCACATGAGAATTTCATATGAAAATATCACATGTGTTTATAAAAAGGTTCACATGACGGTTGTGTAAGTAATTCTTAGACTTGAGATCACTAAGTTATCTTATATAGGGAGTGTTATGTTTTAATCTTATTACACGTTATCTTGGTAAAGGTAACAAGGTTAAGTCAAATCACTTATGACTTTCTTAATATTTGGAGGATCATGAATGGTGCACTTGATCTTCAAATATAAATTAATTAATTATTGAATTGATAATAAATTAAATTATTTAGTTTATTTAATTTTATTTATTTCAAATTATAATTTATATTTAGGCCAACATATTAGAAACCTAATGGGTCACACACAATAAGAACCATTAGTCAGAAATTAAAATGAGATAATTAATCAAGTGTGACTTGATTAAAAATAATTTTAGAAATTAAGCACTAAAATGTATTTAATTCATGGATTATGATTCTAGTCCTAAAATAATCAAGTAGGGATTTGATTGATTAAATTTCTACAATTATCTTTAAATAATATATGGATATTATTTAAGAGGAAAATAAATATTTTACAATTTATAGAGTTTTTAGGATTCCCTATAAATATAAAACTAAGCCTATTAATTTGATGGTTGTTAGTTAGATAGAAAAACTATATAAATCACAAAATTAGAGCTAGCACTCTAAGTATAACAATCCCTCTCGTCTAAATAGGGATTTAAGAGATTTTTTACTGGTGGCTCGTGTGAATTACTGTGGAGGCTAAAAAATTGTATGACTTGTGGTTTGCGACAACACAACCTTTAAAGAATTATTTAAAGTAAAAAAAAATCAAATCTCCAAGTTATAAATTTTTAAATAACTTTGGATTTATCTAATAAAATTCTAGAAATTTATGAATATTATTTTGTTTTATTATTTTCGTCACGTATTATACATAGTAACCCAACATCTAGTCCCTAGCCTCCATCCTGTTTGGCTGGCAAAGAGTTCTCCATTTAACAAGATGGACTTTACCTCTCTCTTCACTAATACCCCATATAAAATTGCGACATATATTCTCGATCTCGTAGCATAGAGACTTAGGAAGCATAGACAAATGTGTTGGATACAACGGGATCGAGGCTAGAACTGACTTACAGAGAGTGATTCTTCATGCTAACAATAAAATGGAGGATTTCCAGCTTGCCAATTTTCGATTCATGTTCTCTATGATATAACTGTAAGTTCGTCGAGTAATTCTCTAATGGAGCAAAGGGATACCTAAATACTTGCCCAAATCAGTTGTTGTTGCAAAACCACTAGCTCTCATAATGGCATTTTCTTGATTGGGCAAACATTTTTAGAAAGAAAATCCTAGTCTTCCTACCATTCACCTTCTTCCCTGCCGCATCACCAAATAAACTCAAGCAAGCAATGTAAAATTTGGTTTATCTGGCTTTCCGAAGCTTCTGCAAATAAAAGCATGTTATCTGTAAAGCAGAGGTGAGAGGCTGTTGGCCCTCTACGACTGACCTTAAAAGGTTTCCAAAATCCAGCCTCTACCTCTCTGTTAATCAGCTGAGAGAATCTTTCCAAACATAAAACAAGAATATATGGAGAGAGGGGATCTCCTTGCCTAATTCCTCTCATAGGAGTAAAACTCGAAGAAGGATAATCATTCCATTATACTCTGAGACTCTGAGTGGTGATGTCGTTTCTATACACTTCATCACAAGATCAACGAATTGACTAGGTAACCCCGCATCCATCAAAGTATCTCTGATGAAATCCCATCTAAGTTTGTCGTAAGCTTTCTCCAGGTCTACTTTAATAGCCATGTAACCCTGTGTTCCTCTCATATTCCTCATCGAGTGAATAATCTCCTGGGCCATCACTATGTTATCTGTGATGTTTCTGCCTGGAACAAAGCTGCTTTGTTTAACAGACACCAGGTTAGGCATTAGAGATTTGAGCTGGTTAACAAGAATATTCGTCACAATCTTAAAGTTGACGTTACAAATTCCTATAGGCCAAAATTGATTTAAATATTTCAGCTTTGGCACCTTTGGAATTAACACGAAGAAGGATTTGTTAATATCTGCCATATTTGCCTTACCTCGAAAATCGTTCTAATGAAGTTGCAAACATCTGAACCATCTATATGCCATTGGGATTGATAAAAGTAAGATTGATATCCAGCAGGCCCTGTGGCTTTATATGGCTTCATGTCAAACAGCCTTCTTAATCTCCTCATTAGTCACCTAGTTAGTTTAGGAGCTGAGAGCGGCTCTCATGATCAATAAGAGGAAAAGCCCCTAACAAGGGAAATCTCTAACCTGAACCTTCCTCTCCGGAGAAAAAATTCTTGTAAAACTCTACTGCCATAGTTCTGAGCAATTTTTCATCCCATACCCACTGATTATTGACCCCTTTCAAACAACAGATTCTATTTTTCTGCCCCCGATGACTGCTTTCACGTAAAAGTACTTGGTGTTGTTGTCTCCCGGCAAAATTCATTGGCAACTCGATTTCTGATACCAAAAGACTTCTTCCCGAGTTAAAATCTTGTTGTACTCGGCCGTTAATTCTGAAATAGCTTCTATGTACTTGGAAGGAAGGTATAGTTTGAAGGGTACATTCAGAGTAGTAGAGATGTAGCTAGTTGGGATGATTTTACAGAAGGAATTTGTATGAGATTCGGTAGCAAAGAAGATGTGGTAGAAGAATTCAATAATTGACACAGGAGAGTGGAATAGAAAAATACATTTAGAAGTTTGAGGAACTTAAATCCTTAATGACTGCCTAGAACCCTACATTACTAGAATCTTATTACTAAAGAAGATGTAAAGCCTATGTTGAAGATCCTGAAGCTTGTCACCTTGATGCAGGCTTTTGAACAATCCAAATGGCAGGAGGAATCAAATCTTGCTATGGTTAGGAGGAATAAGATGGTCACAAGATCAATGGTTCCAGTTAGCACTAATAGATTGAAAAACAGTCAACCTTAGAAGTCTTACAATCCAGTTAAGAATGAGCCAGTGTAAAGCTCAAAACAACCTCAAGAGTTTGTGTATGAATAAACAAGGTGACTGAGACAGTGTTATGAACGTGCAGAAAAGTAGAAGGGTATACATTTGATAGAAGGCAATGAGGAGGAAGATGATGAAATTGTGGAATCTTTGGAAGGTAGCAACAACGAGATTGATGCTGAAGATATTGAAGAATATGACCAATCACTGAAGAATTGGAAGAAAGCTATGCTCATAATACAATTAGGATTAGAGGAAGCTATCTTGGAAGAGATTTAGTAATCTTTATTGACAGTGAGAGTACCCACAGTTTCATTAATGAATGTTTTGTTGAAGAAGTCAAGGTAATGCTGAAAAGAACTACTACATTGGCTGTCACAGTAGCCAATGGAAGTGTGATGAAATGAAATGCATACTCCCCAAAACTTTCATGATTTATGGAAGGATATCAGTCTCAAGCTCATCTAAGATTGCTAAAACTAGGGAGATGTGATATGGTATTAAGAGTTGACTTCATCAAGATGAAGATTTCTTTTAAGAAAGAAGGAAGAACCATTGAGTTAAAGGGAATGGTTGAAGAAGCTAAACTACATATGATGGTTGCAACAAAGGTCCACAAGAATCTTAAGGAGGCTATATTTGGTTTTGTTGGTCAACTGTAAATGCAGAAGTGACAACATTATTGAAAGAATTTCAGTCTGTATTTGCTGAGCCCAAGACTTTACCACCAGAAAGGAAACTAGATCATAAAACCTCTCTTATTCCAGGATCTAAACCAGTAAACATAGACCTTATAGAAGCTCTTTTATTCACAAAGATGACATAAAAAAAGTTGGTGAAAGAGATGTTGATAATTGGAGTTATTCAACAGTTACAACCCCTTTGCATCTCCAGTTCTCTTGGTAAAGAAGAAGGATAATACATGGACATTCTGTTTGGATTACAGGCAGTTGCGGCTCACGGTAAAAAAATTCTACAATAGAGAACTAAGCAAATCTTGACAAAGAGTTTTGGCCTAGCCTTTGCCACTAATTTTAAAACTAGAAATTGTCTTTACTCGGATGTTCAAGAATGAGTTGCTAGCAAGATTGGGGTGATCAGTGTGGGTTTAGTTGCATATATAGACTACGTCATCTTCGATTTGTTGTTGAGCATGCCAACATGATTAATAGATTTTTTAAAATCCTTTTTCTTTTGAGATTAATGCCCTTTTCGCTCCATTTATTTGTCCTTGGCAGCTGTTTGTTTGTTGCCTTTTTTATCTGGGCATCTTCGCTTCCATTTTCCCCTGCTGTTCTGCTCACTTTGCACCAGTAACTGTTGAAGCTGCGCGGCATTGCTTCAGCCATTTGGTTAGGTTGCACTTTGTTGGATTCTTAGAATGGATGGCCAACCAAGATTTTGTTCTTAATGAATCCTCCACAGCACTACGTTCTTCTATCATTGAATCAGTTTTGTTTGCTTACTGCATAATTGGCGTCCTCGGTTATGACTCATCAGACAACAATGCATCACTTCCATTGTTTTTGGCTTACCGCTGCCTCGAATAGCTTTTTGTCCCCCCGGAGTCTTATTTTGCTGCTTTCCAAGGTTTTAACATAACAGTTAATTACTCTAATTCTTCGGCACATTTCGCTAAAGACAACAATAAATAAAGAAAAAAAACAAGAATTTTAATGATTAAAAAGGGTTGTGGATTCGCAAGTTTTATTTTCTCATTAATAATAATCCTCCAAGATGTTTACAAAATTTTAAAAACCCGATCCCAACTAGTAAACAAAACAAAAATTTAAAATTACAAAGAAAAAAAAACATGAAATCTAAAATTAACAAGAAAAATTATAAAAACTATGAAAACCAGGGTTCCAGAATGAGATTTTAAAAATCTAAAGATATGATGATTATATCCATAGCTTTTTTGAGTTGTTATTCTGGTTTGGCATGAGTAAACATTTTCTTAGATCTAAACCTATCCTATTAGTCTATAAATATATCTGTTAAATCATTTATATAATTTATTAAAAGTAAATTTTTATTTAATTATAACAAATTCACATTAATTATCTAAAATCACCCGTCATTATATGCACTGTTAAATTAATTGAGATCAAATAGAGAAAAGAGGCTAGAATTCTGAATAATCTATATATAGTGAATGCTTAGTCTTAACCTAAATACAAATAAAGTATATATAGGTCAAACTGAAAATACTATTCTACCCTTAATAAATAAGACTACATAAATATTATTTAACATCTCCCCTCAAACTCACGATGCGGCAGCTACAAGCATCGAGAGTTTGCCAACCAGAAAACAAAAACGAGAGATGGAATGCGCCTTGGTAAAGAAATCTGTAATCTGCAAGGAAGAAGGAACAAAAGGTAAAGCAATGGTGCTATGTTTGAGATGATGACGAGTAAGATGACAATCGATCTCAATGTGCTTAGTGCGCTCATGAAAAAACGAGTTATGAGCAATCTGAATAGAACTCTGGTTGTCACAATACATAGGAGTAGGATGAGAAAAGGAAATTCCCATATCAGCAAGTAACCAACGTAACCAAACAATCTCTTTGGTAGTAGATGCCATGGCACGATATTCTGCTTCGGTGGATGATTGAGAAACAATAGATTGTTTCTTGCTCTTCCAAGAAAGAAGAGAATCACCTAAAAAGATACAGAACCCGGTAACAGACTTGCGATCTGTGGGATCACTACCATGATCAGCATCAGAGTATGCACGCAACTCCAAAGAAGAGGTGGATGAAAGTAAAAGACTCTGAAAAACTGTACCCCGAAGATATCGCAAAATACGAAGAACAGCTGCCCAGTGAACAGTAGTAGGAGAAGCAACAAACTGACTAACAACATGAACAACATATGCAATATCTGGACGAGTAATGGTGAGATATACCAAACTCCCAACAATAGTGCGGTATAAAGTAGGATCTATCAAAGGTAAATCATCAGAAGAAGAGTACCTTGTGTTAACCTCAATAGGAGTATCTACAGTCTTGTTATCAGTAAGTCTAGCCCACTCAAGAATATCTGCAACATATTTCGACTGAGAAAGAAGGTAACCTCTAGGTGAGTATGCTACCTCAATACCCAGGAAATATCAAAGATAAACCAAATCCTTCATTTCAAATCGTCTAGCCAACTTTGTCTTCAAAACTGAAATACCATCAATATCATCACCAGTAATAATCATGTCATCAACATATAAAGACAGAATGATACGACCTGCATCAGTACACTTAATAAAAAGAGCAGAATCATGACTGCTAGAAACAAAGCCAAGAGACGAGATCACAATAGAGAATTTCTCAAACCAAGCACGAGGTGCTTGTTTGAGACCATATAATGCTTTCTTAAGCTTACAAACATATCCAGAGTCATGTGAAATACCAGGAGGGGGTGCCATATAAACTTCTTCTTGAAGATCTCCATTCAAGAATGCATTTTTAACATCAAGCTGAGAAATATGTCACTGACGAATCGAAGCTATGGCAATAAGAGTATGAATAGTAGTCATTTTTACAACTGGGGCAAATGTCTCCTCATAGTCCATACCATACTGTTGAGAGTATCCTTTTGCAACCAGCCTAGCTTTGTATCGCTCAATAGACCCATCAGAATTAGTCTTGATCTTATACACCCAACGACAACCAACAACACTCTTACCAGGAGGTAGAGGAACCAGATCCCAAGTATCTGTCTTATGCAAAGCAGAAAGTTCCTCATCCATAGCTTGCTGCCAAAGCGGATCAAGAATTGCCTCTTTATAGGAAGAGGGCTCAAAGAGACAATGAATAGAAGCTAAAAAGGAAGTAAATGATGAAGAATAACAAGAATAAGCAAAATCTGGTAGTTTTGTGGACTTACGAATGCGGATGGACTGACGTGGAGGTGGATCCACAATCTCAGATGAAGTTTGAGGGGCTGTAGATGAGAATGGAGCTTCAAGTGTGCTAGAGAGTAAAGTACCAGTACCTGCAGAGTTATGAGTACAAATTGATCGAACATAGGGAGAGGTATCATTACCAGCATCCTCAGAAAAAAGATCTATATGAATAAGATCAGATTTTGTCAGGATATGAGTAGTGGATGGAATAGAAAAGAAAGGTATATGCTCAAGGAAGACAACATGACGGATCATAGGGAGATGTTATTGTATTAATCAAACTTACAGCAGTAAGAACAGCTTCTCCCAAAAACTCACTAGGAACAAAAGCAGACAACAAAAGAGAACGAGCAGTTTCGACAATGTGCCTATGTTTTCTTTCAGCTACACCATTTTGTTCAGAAGTATCTGTACATGAAGTTTGGTGGATGGTTCCATCTAAGGCAAGCATTTGACAAAATTTATTAGAGGTGTATTCCCCACCCAAATCACACCTAAAGCATTTGATACAGCATAATGTTGAGTTTGATAAGAGCTCGAAAAGCTGCATATATCTCAAAGAATTCAGAACGATGTTTCATTAAATAAACCCAACAATAACGAGTATGATCATCAATAAAAGAGACATAATATCGAGACCCTCCTTTTGTGGAAACAGGAGAAGGTCCCCATACATCAGAATGAATCAAATCAAATGGTGAAGATGAAACAGAAATACTTCGATTAAAAGGTAAAGCAGAAAATTTTGCCAGTTTACATCCACTACAATCAGAAATGTCACAAGTTTTCAAATTTCCTAAAGCTCCTGTGGATGCCAAAAATCTCAAACGAGAAGATGAAACATGACCTAGACGGAATGCCATAAATAAAAACTAGAAGATGAAAGACTCAAACGAAAGGAAGACAAATCAGCAGTAGTAGCAGCAGCGGCAGCAGCAGCAACTGGCACTTTTAACTCATCCAAAATATATAGTCCATTCTCCCTACGGCCTGTCCCAATCAGCTTCTGAGACTGCAGATCCTGTACACAACAAAAAGAACCAGAAAACATGACTAAATAATCACCAGAATCACATATTTGACCAACAGACGCAAGATTCAATTTGAGTTTTGGAATAAGATAAACATTAGGGAGAGACAAGTGAGGTGTGACAACAGAACCAACACCTGCTAAGGGCATGGAGTGCCATCAGCAGTCATAACAGGAATGGAGGACAAAGGGGACACTGAGGTAAAAGATGAGGAATCTGGAGACATATGATGGGAAGCACCAGAATCCAAGACCCATTCAGAGTGTGACATACCTGAGGAATTATGAGGCAACTGACCTATGGAAGAAGCGGACATTGCTTGTGGCTGCAAGGAGAGAAACTTCTGAAATTGCTCAGCCAAAGTATTAGGATCGGTAATAGAGCCTGGGGAAGCGACTGCTGCAGTATTGTGGTGTGGTGGTTTATAACCCTGAGGTGGTCGATGAGCATTAGATTGTGACTGACTGCCAGACTTCCAAGCTTGATTCTGCTGTCTCAACTTAGGACACTGAGCCTTCCAATGACCTTTCTGCTTACAGAAACTGCACTCATCAAAGCTAACCCTTGTGTAAGGCTTGTTCTGATGATTAGAGAATGGCTTAGAAGGTACTGCTAGTACAGAAGGATTTGAAGCAGAAAGCATTCCCTTTTCAGAATAAGACTGAAGACGTATTTCTTCAGCTAATAACTCACTGACAACAGAGTCAACAGAAGGCAGTGGAGTGCGATGCAGAATTGAACCTCTAAGTCCTTCGAAGTCACTGCGAAGTGCTGTTAAAAACTGTACCAATCGTTGCTGCTCTCTACGCTCAATATAGGCACCACATGCCTTTAATTCTGCTGATTCTGTAAGAGCCAATTGATCCCAAAGATCTGTCATAGCAGAATAAAACTCTTGAATACTCATATTCTTCTGATGAAGAGCTCGTATGTCATTCTCTAATTGATACTGTTTTGCAAAATTTGATTGCGTAATAACCTTTGCAGATGATCCCAAACCTCTTTTGCTGTCTCATACTTCGCCAACTGCGTACCTATCGAATGCTCAACAGAATTGTTGATCCAAGTAATGATCTTTGCATTATTTGCTTCCCATGTATCTATCAAAACAGCATCCCCCTCCTCAATATTCTTAGGTATTATATAAGTTCCACTAACATACTCCCACATCTTCTTACCCTTAAGAAAATTTCGCATTACATAGCTCCAATACGAATAGTTCTTCCCATCCAACCTCACACTCACAGACTGAAGCGAATCATCTCTTTCAGTAGCCATAATTAACAATCACAGAGAACCAGAATGCAAAAAGCAGCGGAAAACAAAATACCAAATTGCAGAAACTAAACAAATATCTTCTCAAAATTATACGATTACTCCAAAACACAAAACTAATTTGCAGAAACTGAACCCAAATACCAAATTGCAAAAGCTGAAGGGTAGACGAAATACCAAAATAATTGCAGAAACTGACGAAATACCAAATTTTGCAGAAGCGAAAGACAAAATCTCACTCCAAAAAATTTGGATCTGCGAACTTGTGTTTGGGATTAAGCCTCATTTCATAAAACCAGCTCTGATACCATGTTAAATTAATTGAGATCAAATAGAGAAAGGAGGCTAGAATTCTGAATAATCTGTATATAGTGAATGCTTAGTCTTAACCTAAATACAAATAAAGATTATATAGATCAAACTGAAAATACTATTCTACCCTTAATAAATAAGACTATATAAATATTATTTAACATGCACAACCACATCACTTCCTTTCTCAAAGAGTTGGCCTGGAAATACTTATTATCTTTTAGATGAAATCTAAGCACCTTTTCCTTGCAACAGGAAACCTGGGCATCGTACCGTGCGTCCACACTTTTGAGCAGCTCCATGAAAACCCCATGCTTTTTCTTTTTTTTTCCTGTTCTTCATGGAGTTCAATTGTCGGTTCTGCTTTGCCAACATCAGTCTCCTTCACTAGCCACATGCAGATCTGTTGTACGAGGCATTGCAACCATTATTTGCACTCGGGATGTTTAATCCTATACCTTTTTGAATTGTTCTGGCAGCTTACTAATACCCTAGTTGTAGGAGGTAATTCAGATTACAGTAGTTATTGTGATTTAAAGTATTTTATATTTGAAAATACTTTTAAATAATATTTTTTATTTTTTTAAAATTATTTTTAACATCAGCACATTAAAACGATATGAAAACATTAAAAAATTAATTTTAAACAAAAAAATTTAAATTTTTTAAAATTACAGTTTTAACCATATTGTAATCTAGCTCACCAATTTTGTCAAGTGTAATTTTATTTCTACAGGCAATGGGGAGACATTAAGAACTGGCAAGTTGGTGAAGAACTCATTTCGGGCGTTATTCTTGTAATCATTCGTCCCTTGTGTTGATCTCATAACTGCATCATCTGGACTCCAAATCCCTTGCTAGTTTTGACCCAAACAGCATGGCACTGTTTGTTTTTATATTTTAAAAATATTTTTTAAAAAATTAAATTTTTATTTTATTTTATTTTATTTTTAAATTAATATTGTTTCAGTATTTTCCAATCATTTTGATACGACGATATCTTTTAAAAAAATTGAGGTTTTCCTATGAACCAGACTAGACCCGGGTCAACATGTTGACCTGCCGGCCCGACTCAGCCTGGTCTTACAAGTAGGGTATTAACTCCTTGCTGATATTTCAAGCCCTTGTGGTTAGGTTATGATTTAACACGAGTTAAATCATAGCTGTTTAGTTTTAGCCTGACTACCATTGTTCTTCAGCTCAGTATTACCAAGCTTTTTATTTTGATAATGGCTATGAAAATCAATGGTCCAAGTTGATCATACAAGCCACCGACAGAGGATTATACCTTATGCTTCTTTAGGGTGGTGCAGCACTCGATTCCACCAATCATTAATTATTATTACATGAAAGATCAATGGACATTAGTCTGTGAAGGAAAAGCTTTCAGTGTTTGATTATATTCTTTGAATTTCCTCTTTTTTTGCTATCCAAACATCTAGGAAAGAATATTGGTTTCCCAGCTTTTCCTCTCTTCTTCCATATTCTCTTGTACGTGCAATGTCCTTAGCACTTTAAAATTCCTCTAGGGAATGAATTTAATATTATCGAATGAGTTTTAGATATAATTAAAAGGGATTTTTAAAAAAAATAAATTTTTTAATGTGAAGGAATTCTTGTCAAATATTCAAGATTTTACTTAGACGGCCTTTATAATTTCACATTTCACTATGATATTTAAGAAAGGTTATTGTAGTTTATCCAAATTTAAAAATATTTAGCAGAATATATGTTCTAATATCTAGGGGATTATTTTTTGTTCGGTTCGGTTCGGTTTTTATCAAAAAATAGTAACCAAACCGAATTTTTAAAAAAAAAAACCGAAACCGGTTCAAACCAACCGGTTTCAGTTCAGTTCGGTTTTTTAGGACAAAAACCGGTTCAAACCGGTTTGGCTTGGTTTTTTCAGTTTGGGTTCGGTTCGATTTTTTCGGTTTCAAGCTTATAAAACCGAAACCGAACCGGTCGGTTTTTTCAAAATTTTAATCGGTTTTTTTCACGGTTCGTTTTTTTTTTGTTATTTTCTCGGTTTTTTGGTTTTTTTACTCATCCCCACTAATATCACCCTCAGAATTTCCATGTTATATACAGAATAATAAAGAGATAAATTTATTTATCTAGAGTGCTTATCAATTGATATTAGTAAGTAATTAAGTTAGTAACATAAAATAATTAATAATTAATTACATAAATTTTATTTTATTTTATTTTGATTTGATTTTGCAATCCGGATATCTCCTCGAGCTAGTTATCATAGTATGATTACACCTCTCCACACTAAAATTAGCAATTCATGGAATTAGGATTACATGGTAGACACAAGAATATATAGTGAAATATACTTTAGCATATTTTATTATTAATTTAATTTTGGGAAAGAGGAATCCAAGGGTAAAATATACTTCAGCTTTTCTTTTTCTTGTTATTTTAAAGTTTGGGAAAGACGAATTAATCCAACTCACTCTTTTTATAAAACAAATGAGAGGAATTTTCTCTTTGTACACGAAAAAAAAGTATTTATTTCTTCCAAGATTCTTTTCCTGCTTTTATATTTTTATATGCATAAACGGGGCATGGCTAGCACTAGTCTATTATTCCGCTATATCGTGAGTTAGATAATTTTTTTAAATAATAAAAAATGTGTTTAGAGAGCAAAATAAATTTTGACTTTGTTATTAAACCTTGCATAATGAGTCAATCTTGAAATCTTATAACTTAATTATTTATCTAACTCGAGTTTTAAACTAAATCGTTCAGTTTATTTCCCAACAAATTCAATATTAACAAATAAAATTAAAAAAAAACTATTAAAAATAATTAAAAAACTAAAAATAAAACATATCCGGCCAGTAGGTAAACTTGTCAAACCTATTAATTAGGTAACTCGGGCTAGCACATCAAGCATGTGACCCAAATTATGGACTCTAGTGACATTATAATTTTTTTTTCCCCAAAACTATAATAATATATATATATATATATATATATATATATATATATATATATATAATTGTAAAATAAAACATAGGTAATTTATCTTATTGTGTTTAATGAATTTCTCTATCAAAATAAATTTGTAATAGAAAAACACATAAAATTTATAATAGAAATCAACACGCACATAAAATTTATTGAATTAAAACAAAAAACAATGCAAGGCTACTCACATAAAAAAATCTTATAAAAAAATCAATATTAAAAATAAAACAAATATAATCTATATAAAATTAAGAAAAATCACAGATGAATCAGACATAACTCTTTAAAAACTAAACACACTCAATATCATTAAGAAAATCATCACAGACTAATTAAAACATAAACCCAAAATTTATTTGAAAAAAATATCAACTAATGCATTATTTCTTTTAAAAATTTCAAAATTAAATATAAAAAAATCAGGCCAAGCATTGCTAAGGCTTAATGAGTCAGGCCTAGCGCCTGGCCCAATCAAGCAACGGCCTATTCACATGCCTATATTTTTTTTTTAAGTTTAATGGGGTGGACAACGCGTCGTCTGCCTCATGCATCAGGAAAAAAACAAATGACATGTCGCCTATATTAGTAGATAACGTAAAAATTGCCCATAATCTGGCCACTGTGGTGGCTGAGGGAAAAAAAACAAATCCATGACCACAAAAAATGTAAAAATTGACCTTAAACCTGAAATCTATCCAAAACAAAAAAAAAACTTCTCGAGCTCAGATCTGATTTTTTTAGGTGTTTTCAAGGTAAAAAAAATACATGATCTTAACTCCCCTCATCATATGGAACCATTTAACCAAAAAAAAAACTGTTTTGGTGGTCAAATTCCTCATCAATGAACACTTTCTCTCTCCAAATCGAAATCCAATGACCTTCTCTCTCTTCTCCAACTAAAAAATGAGTGAAAATGAGTAAAATAAAATTTGGTATCAAAATCGAATTTTATAAAATTCAAGAAAACGATTACCTAATAGCTAAAATAAACAAGGGACTCAAATGAATTTTTGACCGAAATTTTTAATTTCATTCATGTTACTCACTTTTTCACTTTAGTTATCTTTCTTTTAATTCAA
The DNA here is from genome assembly GCA_007827005.2 of Populus simonii. Lineage (NCBI taxonomy): Eukaryota > Viridiplantae > Streptophyta > Magnoliopsida > Malpighiales > Salicaceae > Populus > Populus simonii. The sequence goes on along the minus strand of CM017482.2, from coordinate 5,754,051 downwards.
CTATTCCTTATAAAAAAAAAAACATGCAAGTAGGCTCTAATTTGATCTTAAAAGGGTTTAATTGTGCAATAAAAATATTTGAGGATCAAATTAAAGATTTTCAAAAATTAATCTTATTTGTTTGTCCCTCGAGAAATTGTTTTCCTAAACAAGCAAAACAAAATTTTAGAACTTTTCTCCTTTTGTTTCCTTGACTCATAAGGCATACTAATTATTCTTTTTTTTTTTAAAGGGAATATTTCTTTTTCTCCCTTGTTCACAAAGAGTTTTAAATTGTTAAACTTTTATTAATACCATGAATAATGGGACTAACCAGCATGTAAAATCCTAACCTTATATAGACACGCACAGACACAACCCTTAGCCCTTGTCCTTACCATTTCTCCAACTAAAAAACCCTCCAAAAACCCTTTTAGACTTCCCCTACTTTTGTAGTAACATAAAAATCTCTGTTTTCGTTTTCTCTTTTTCTCTTCAAGTTTTTAATTAGCGACAATGGAGAATGTTCTGGGTGGTCAAAGCTTGATGGTAGGGGAGGACAAGAGGACGAGAAAGACGAAGATAGTATGCACGTTAGGGCCACAGTCAAGGGCTGTTGAGATGATTGAGAGGCTTTTAAGGGCTGGCATGAACGTTGCTCGCTTCAACTTTTCGCATGGAACTCATGCTTATCACCAAGAAACCCTTGATAATCTTAGGACTGCCATGAACAATACTGGCATTCTCTGTGCTGTCATGTTGGACACCAAGGTGCCAATATCTTTCTTAACTCCTGTTTTTTTTTTTTTTCTCCATTTAATGCATTAGCGTTTGTTTATAGATTTTCTTTTTTATTATTTCTTAATGTTTCTTGTTTTAGGGGATTAGAGTGTTTTTCTTTTTTTTTCTTTGAATTCTGTTACTTTGTTCCTTAATTTTTCCATGATAATATTGCTGCTAATTTGATGTTAATTCTCTTGAGATTCCCATGTGAAATTTACATTAGATTATTAACAGCCATTCTTTTTTCTGTGCCCGATATCATCAATTTGATGTGCTTCTCTCTGTGGGAATTACTAATTTTTTCTTTAAGCCAACTCTGTCCCATATCGTTATTCTCAGTATAAACTTCCTTTAGCCATTGTTTTAGTACAATCAATGCATATGGAAAGAGAATGGAATGCATGTTAAGTTCTACAGAATATGTTCTCTGCTTTTAAAAGAATAAAAACTTGTCGGTCATGGGTGAAGCTCTGCAAATTGCATATGGGGGGATAGGCTGCATGGGGAATCAATGTTCTTTTATGGTTATTGGATTTGGTTTGCAAACATATCTTCTACCTTGGATGCTGCCCTATTTGTTTTTCTCAATAATGAGTTAAATGTCTTTATTTTGCCATGAGATGATTTAAAGATCATACTGAATTTTGCCTGCTATTTCTGAATTCTAGTACAATACTTGGAACTTGACTGGCTATGAATATTCTCAAATTGTGATAAGTACAGGGACCGGAAATTCGGACTGGATTCTTGAAGGATGGCAAGCCTGTGCAGCTCAAGCAGGGCATGGAGATACTTATCACTACTGATTATAGCTTAAAGGGTGATGAGAATATGATCTGTATGAGCTACATGAAGTTGGCTGAAGATGTTCAGCCAGGAAGTGTTATTTTGTGTTCTGATGGCACAATTTCACTAACAGTTTTGGCTTGTGACAAGGACTCGGGATTGGTCCGTTGTCGCTGTGAAAATTCTGCTGTTTTGGGTGAGAAGAAGAATGTCAATCTTCCTGGAGTTGTGGTCGATCTCCCTACCTTAACAGAGAAGGATAAGGAGGATATCCTGAAGTGGGGTGTCCCTAATAAGATTGACATGATCGCACTGTCCTTTGTTCGCAAAGGTTCAGATCTCGTGGAGGTCAGAAAGCTGCTAGGGAATGATGGAAAGAACATCCTTCTCATGTCAAAGGTAAGTTGATAATATCTAAATCTTATGCCAAATTGCCTCTAGAGTTAACTTTGAATATGGGCCTTAATTTTTTCTCTGTTAGAACTAAAGGGTGACTTCTTAGGATTTACAATTTTTAATTGACACAAATAACATAGAAATGCCTACAGAGTGACTCCATGACGATGCTAACACCAAGCTATATGCTGCTGAGTTACAGTCTTGAAGCAAAACTATCATCGAACTGACCTTTTGGTTCTATATTTTGGCAGGTTGAAAATCAAGAAGGGGTTGCTAATTTTGATGACATTCTTGCAAATTCTGATGCATTTATGGTTGCACGAGGTGACCTGGGAATGGAAATTCCAATTGAGAAAATATTCCTAGCTCAGAAAGTGATGATAAACAAGGCCAACATAAAAGGAAAGCCTGTAGTGACTGCTACTCAGATGTTGGAGTCCATGATCAAGTCTCCAAGGCCTACTAGAGCTGAGGCTACGGATGTTGCCAATGCAGTTCTTGATGGTACTGATTGTGTGATGCTCAGTGGAGAAACTGCTGCTGGAGCCTACCCTGAGCTTACTGTTCAAACCATGTCTAGAATATGCATGGAGGCTGAGAACTTCATAGATTATGGGCATCTTTTCAAGACAATTATGGCAACTGCTCCTATGCCTATGACCCCATTAGAAAGTATGGCTTCTTCAGCAGTCAAGACAGCGAACACCATCAAAGCAGCATTTATTTTAGTCCTAACCAAGGGTGGAACCACAGCAAAGTTGGTGTCCAAGTACCGACCAAGCATGCCAATTTTGTCAATGATCGTTCCAGAGATTAGAACTGATTCCTTTGAGGGGTCATGCAGTGATGAAGCTCCAGCAAGGCATAGCCTTATTTACCGGGGTCTGATGCCTGTTTTGACCTCAGTATCAGGAAAGGTTTATCATAGTGAGTCCACTGAAGAAACAATTGAGATGGCCTTCCAATATGCGAAGATGAAGGGACTGTGCAAGCCAGGAGACTCGGTTGTAGCATTGCACAAGATTGGTACTGCTTCTGTTATCAAGATCTTGCGAGTGCAGTGATCATATTGTGGACAGATTGGGTTGAAAGATTTTACAGATGATGAGGCATCTAATTTTTTAATAGTTTATCGTCAGTTTAAGTGATGTTGGAACAATGATGAGTAACTGAATATTGAAGAGAGCATCTTCACAATTTTGGCAATTTATTTTGTGCTCTGCGTAGATGCATTATGAGTTCTGTTTTTCCATGTTTCATTAGTTTTTCTTCAGCTGTAAAAAATATTATTGGCCTCTTTAGTAGTAAACAGTTTTAATCCCGGAGGCCAATGCAATGCTGCATTGTTTAGTTTGGAGCCAATCCAACCACAACGAGAAAAGGTTCCGTCAAGTCTGACAGTAACAAATGAAGCGCAGCAACTCAAGCAATCAACTTTTTTAAAAAAGTGTTGTCTGCAGTAGCATCTCTTTCTTCTGGACAGATCTTTCAAGAAGTGAAGAAGCAGCATCAAAACCTGCGGAATTCTGAGAACTCCTTCTCTCATTTCCTTAAGCTCCAAGGCCCAAAATTCAGTAGATTTCTGAGTCTGCAGTCCTAGTATCAGGTGAAAGAATTTGCAAACCTGAAATGAGCAGCATCAACTTTTCTCGCGAGCCTAATCTGTCTTTTTATCTAATGAACAAAGACAGAGACGAAGACGGCGAAGAAAAAGGAGGGACTTGTAAGGTCTCTGTCATTCGGTCAAGCAGATCATCAGCTCAGATTTAAAATCTATGATTTAGAACTAGCTAGGGAAACAAATTACATTCTTCCATTCTATGTGCATGTTTCCACTCTATTGTTCTCACCGCAACCAAACAAGACAAGATATTATTTATTAGCAATTCTCTTCTGTGCTACTTGTCAACCAGACTGCCTAAATCCAATTCCAGAAATCTAGTTATATGGAATCTTATCATCAAGTGTCAAAATTGCTTACACAATACAAAAAGGCACCAATATCATTACTTCATTTACATATGGAGAGGGTACCATTTTGCCAAGATAAGATGGCAATATACAGAAGAAAGACAAGGAAACAGAGAAAGGAACAAAAAACCAAGTGTTCAAGTTTCATCGGTGTAGGAAGTACTTCCAGGCATGGTAGTCGACGAGGGTGCTGAAATAGAACTCCCACCAATTTGAGATCCTGATAAAGGAAACAAACCATCAAAAGGCCATGAGATAGGGACCCAAGTGTTTCTAGCATCGTTGTTCTCCATTGTGTCTGCGTCACTTCTCGACTGACTTACTTCAGTCTTGGAATTATCTGAGGGCATTAGGAACCTGCAAACTGGGCAGGAACTATGAAGCTCCAGCCATGGAGCAATACACTCTCCATGGAATTTGTGTTTGCATGGCATCTCCTTTGCTTCAGATCCAATCTCAAACTCTTCCAAGCATATTGAACACTGCAAATTCTGATTAATGGAAACTGTTGGCATTGCTTTAACTGCTTCTTTATTTGCTGGAGGAGTCCCGTAACGGTTAGGACCACTCTCAGCCAAATGATGTAGCAGTAAATCCACACCAGGTCCTATAAGGTAGTCCCGGAAAGAACTTGACACGTTTTGACTTGGGTTTTCAGCTTGGTTCATATCATCGGGACTCTGAAGAATTATTGCCTCTTCATTAAAAGGATTAACCAAAATCAAAATGCTGCTGCTGCTGCCAGTGCTCTCTCTGTCATTTTCATAATTCTCTGCTCCCAGATTAAGATCTTGAAGTAAGCTCTGGACTGAAGATGAGCTTCTTCTACCCCTTCTCCGAGGTAAAGACTCAAAGTCTAGTTCATCATCTTCATATGGTGAACTGGGACTGCTAATATGTTCTTGAGCTGTACTTCTCAAACCAGAAGTGCCTAAGCCATCCGTAAGGTCCAGTAAGATTGTATCCCAAAGAGAGAACACATGTTCTGATCCTAAATCAAAGCCACTGTTATTGACTTCTCTCGTGCTGCCCATCTCTTCCAGAAAACCACTATCACAAAACGGGCATTTAATATCAGCTTCCGTTGCCGGGTTCACCATCTGAGAACACATGTGACACCAGTACTGATCCACCATTTCAGCCTCCATCTCCCTTTCTGTGCACAGCATCCAAATAAACTAAACAATGAATCAAAAGAAATGAGGCAAGAATCAAGCAACAAAAGAAAACAGAACATCCTTCTCAAAACAACTTGTTAGAATCTCCAGGAGGTAAAATCCTATATTCACATCAAGAGCACTTGTTTGTTTATCCTATCATGGATACATATCTAAAAAGTAGAACATGTTCAATCACGATGATCCAAGAAAAGGGGTATAACTCTTGATAAAATTAACAGATTGACCCCTTGGGACACTGCCAAAATTAGAATCTACCTCTATTATTTAAGATGACATCTATATATGAAATGATAAGGATGATTTATGCCCCTAATGCCCTCTTCACTTCGTACAAATATTTAGCAGAATAAAACATACAGAGAAACAACTTGCTATTCTTTCATACGTCAAGAAAGTGAGACAGATTATTTTTCTCAAGACTAAAGAAAATCTTACTGCAAAGATCCTCTCAAATACACGCATAAAAAGAACTAGAAAGCAAACTGCCAAAGATTTAAGACAACAAATCAAATCCGGAACTCCATTGAACATTACCAAAGATTGAAAAAGAGAACAGAACAGTAGAAAAGAAGGGGCTAGATTAAACGGATTATCAGAGGTGGGAAAAAAAAAGAAAAAAAGAAACATGAACCTTTAAAGTTCAAACTAAGAACCTTTAAACTACATCAAGCTTGGATTGTTCACACTTTGTATATGGTGTTCTCAACCAGCACCATATATAATTCACAGGAAAAAAAGAAGAAGAAATGTTTTGTACCTTATGGATGAAGAAATATGGAAGTTCTTTACACACTAACAAGCATTGCTACAAGGAAATGGCAACAGATTATTTATTAATCCTTCAGTAGTTTCCATCTGTTACAATCATCTTTGAGGTAGCAATGCAGATTGGTTAATTTTGTATACATATAACCATCCTTCAATTCACTTTCAAGACTAGCAACTTACCAACAAAACAACAGAAACAAAAGAAGACAGATAAAAGGAAGATTGCTTTTTATCACCTTGTGGATAGAGGAAGTGGGTGGTGATGATGTTCATCTTCTTGATCTGCTGTTTGTTGGAAAATAGTGAAGCTAGCTGGTTGGTAGAGAGAAAGAAGAGAGAAAAGCAATGATGTTCTCTCTTTTTTATCTCTCAACTTCATGATTTTGTCTTTTTATTTTGTAATGGATCATGGTGACTAAATTAACAGCACCTTGTTATTTTCTTATGTCAAGTTTTGCTGCTGTTTTCTTTTCTTCTAAGTGTGTGGTCCATTGGGTGGTGTCAGCTCGTTTTCTCATGAGAAAGCATAACACCTCTAATATGGTAGATTGATGGAAATCAATCAACACCTTGATCTATTGAGATTTGACTAGGGACAGATAAATCCCAACATTTGAAATTAGGCCACCCTATGAAATTTCAAATGCTTGGTCATTTAGCCCGTCAAAATCTGTCATGCTATGGCTCATTTTAAAAGTCAAAGGCTGAAAGATTCCCAGTTTTGTTTACTTCACGTATATATATTTTTTAAAGAAATATCCTACATGATAAACCATGACATGCTGTTGATGGTAAGAAGGGAAAAACAGTGGGACTGTGCTTGGTCACCCTATGAAATGCTTGGTCATTTAGCCCGTCAAAATCGGTCATGCTATGGCTCATTTTAAAAGTCAAAGGCTGAAAGATTCCCAGTTTTGTTTACTTCACGTATATATATTTTTTAAAGAAATATCCTACATGATAAACCATGACATGCTGTTGATGGTAAGAAGGGAAAAACAGTGGGACTGTGCTTGGTCACCCTATGAAATGCTTGGTCATTTAGCCCGTCAAAATCTGCCATGCTACGGCTCATTTTAAAAGTCAAAGGCTGAAAGATTCCCAGTTTTGTTTACTTCACGTATATATATTTTTTAAAGAAATATCCTACATGATAAACCATGACATGCTGTTGATGGTAAGAAGGGAAAAACAGGGGGACTGTGCTGGCGCCCCAGACAATAAAATAGTCAAACAATACAGGCCAAAGTGTGGAGCGAATAGCAGTGCAAAGCCCGAATATGCAGGCCTACACTTGGAGAACACCCTTGTGTAGGCATGGGAGATCAAGACTTGAAGTTCTCCAGACTAGAATAAGAAACTCATTCCAGAACAAGGCCAGTGCATCTGTGCAACAACCGGTGCTAAGATGACAGAAGATTAGCTGCAAGATTATTGAAGAAAACCATCCATTGTCCAACCAAGCTATATCTGCAGGTTTACAGCATCACTTCAATGTCAGACAGAGAAATCATTACATTCAAAACGGAAATCAAGGATTCGTTATTGATTCTTAAAGTGAATGTGACTTCCATCCTGATACCTGTTCCAAAGGCTGGTAGATCATTGAAGTTTCCAGAGTGCTCCTAAATTTAACTAAAATTCTTGTTAATTATAGATAACACTTGCATAATGCCCGCGCTACGCTGCAGGCGCCACAGATTAGTATTTAAGGGAAAGCGTAATAAGAGAGTGGATGTTCTGGGGCACTCGGAAAGATGTGCGGCCATTGTATTTTTTTACAGAACATCGGGAATGTAAGCTGCTTGTCTTGTGATGTGCTCACCATTTATGTGGGCATCAATTGACACATTGTATAGCGCCGAAAGATGATGTCTGAAAACCAGAATATTTATATAACAAGTTATTTAGTTTGTGAGTATGGTTAATGAAGATATCTAGGTGAATAATTTTTTTCTTTTTAGCTCAGAAAATATCAAATTAATGGTAAAATTCTAAATATTTGTAAAAATAGTCTTAATAGGAAGACTTGAAGATCCTTCGATAATAAAATCAGTAATTTTATGAGGAAAACAATTAAAATCTTAAAGAGCTTTAAATTCTATAATGATTAGTACTTTGAAATATATGTAAGCTTTTAAAAAATAAAAAGATTTTAATTCCTTGCTTGGATGGTTCAGGGGGTATTTATACCCTGAACCTTGTTATCTTTAGAGAAGAGAATGACTGAAAAGTTTTTTATTTTCGATTACATTAGTGAAGAACAAATATCTCTTACATATCATTAATAAGATGATAAGTATGGGAGGTTTTTTTAAAAATCTTTTGTACGTTTATAAATGTACAAAAATCATTACCTCATATACAAATGATTCTTATAATCGCTTTAGAAGCAGGATTCCTTAGTCTTGGACACTCAAAACAAAAGATATAACATGACATAGGTTAAAGGGCATGATGGTTTTTCAACTCGTTATACTTTTAGTTTAAATATTCATCTAAACTCGTGTTACCTTAGGTTCAACTAACAACTGAAGCCAAGTATGTTGAGACTAACATCTTAAGAGGCTCATGTTTCTTTATGTTCAGCTGGCTGTTGAATCCAAGTATGTTGGATCTGGCATCTCGTCATGCCTGTGTTTTCTTGGATTCAATTGATTAATCTGACCTAGATTAACGGACATGATGGTTCATCTAACTCACAACACTTTCCATTTAAATATTCATCTAGCCTCGTGTTTTCTCAAGTTTAGTTGACGGTTGAACTTAAGTATATTTTTTTGGGTTTGGCTAACCGTTGAACCCAATTATTCTGGGTTTGACATCTCACAATACCCACTTTATTATAGACTCTCTTGAGTCTTAAAAAATAAGCTAAAATAATTATCTTATCACAAACATAATAATAATAATAAAGAGAAAAAGGATTGAATGGTGGAGTTTCTGCCATTGTCAAGTGCTAATATATTGTTTCAATTATAATTCCAGCAGGCCCAGATAGTTCGAAGAAAGTTTTGTGATTAGATGAGCTTTGCAGCTAAGTAAATGACATGCTAACAATTTGTTTTAAAAAGTGAAAAAAATTAAATAATAAAAAAAAAAAGACCCTTCGGACCAGAAGCTTTTGACAATTGTTTAGACTCTAGAGTCTAGAAACACCTTGTTATTAAAAAAGACAAGTTGGAGCATTTAAGCAGGGATTCATTTTTGCGAAGGTCACAGAACTCAAAAGGGCACAGATTTTCTACATTTGTGATGGCCTTCTTTGTTTGCAATGCTTTTTGGGGTCAGATAGTGGCTGATCTGAAGCATCTTTCATGGCAAGGCTGCAAAATTTGTAGAACATTGTAAAGAGTTAGATTACTTGTGCTTCTAGGAAAAGAAATGTGAGAAAATAATATATAGTATTGAAACGATATGATTAAATATAATTCTAGGTATAATTATCTAACGAATTAACATTAGAACCAAGAAAATTATGCATACAGGGGCACTTTTTCATTTTCAACTTCAAATGCATAGTTAAGTTACTATAATACTCTTGAGGTAAAAATTATAAAAAAAAAAAAAAGAAGAAGAAGCTTTGATCAAGGGAGGACTTTTTGTTATTATTAGGTGGGACTAGGGGCAAATTTTTACTTTAATATTTAATAAATATTAAAAAAAATTGTTGATGCATGCATTGCATCACGACAACAATTAAATAGTGTTTTCTGAGGTGATATCTGAATCTTCTTGGTAACCCCTCCATGACTACCCGATGTGTGTCCTGAACAAACTTCTAATTTGGTACCGAAAGCCCTTTCTTTCTTCTTTTTTTATTCTATCTCTTTTTCTCGATTTTCATGCCTAACTCTTTAAATTTTTAGAGTTGCCCCATAATTTGTTTTGCCTTTGGATTTAATCCCAGTTCTTTTGGTTTCTAATTTTTGTCCTTAACCTTTTTGTAAAGCTTTGTTTTTTTTCAATTTTATTATTCAATTATAATTTTCCATATGTTGTTTATTTATACTATAATCCTCATTCTTTTTATTGTTTATTTTTTTTCTTAATTTTTTTGTGCAATTTTTATTAGTTTTTTAATTTCATCCCTTAATCCAAATTTATGGTGTTTATCTTTTTCAATTTAATCATCATTCTTTTGATTTTTTTGTTCTTTTGTTAAAGTTTTTTTTCTTTTTGATTTCACCCTTCAATCAAAAGTTTTTTTTATTGCCCTTTAATTTATATTTTATTTTTGTCTTTATTCTTCTAATTGCTATTTTTTTTATCCTTTTGTATATTTTTTTTCAATTTCATCCTTAAACCTTTGATTTGTTAGGGATTGCGTTTTGTGGTTTTTTTCATGTATAATGCTTTCAGTCTAATGATTCAAGTCACGAGTTTAAAAAGTTAACACCGGTCAACATCCTTTTTTATGGTTTATTTTCTTTTCGAATTTCATTATGCGATATTTTTTAAAAAAAAATAGCTTTGTGGTATTCTTTAATTTTGATTTGTTAGGTATTGTGTTTGTGGTTTTTTTCATGTATGATACTTTCAGTCTAATGACCCAGGTTACGAGTTTAAAAAGTTAACACAGGTCGACATCTTCTTTTTTTTTGCTTATTTTCTTTTTGGATTTCATCATTCGACATTATTTTTTTGTAAATAGCTTTGTAGTACTCTTCAATTTCTTTTCTGCGTATTATCCCAATCTCATAGAAAGAGTCATAGGTTTTGCGAGTTAATCCAAGTTAGCTCGCTCCTTATTACCCCGGTTAAATGTCTATCACGCTATCTTGAATTGACTTAAACTAATTTTTTTTGTCAAGTTTTTTATACTTACAAAGGTTTTTTAAATATAAGAATTGTGAGTTTACTATCCTCACTTTTTTTTTTATCATCTAATTGAAATGAAATCAACTTATTCGGCTTGGTCATGGCTATAACTTATCCTATATACTCCATGCATATTTATTTAAAATTATGAAGATACAAATATTATATAATATGATTTGATGATTTTATATAAAAAAAGATTTGGTTGAAAATAATAAGAGTGTAGATAAAATGTAATTTAACTTCTATATTAAAATAAATTTTTAAATTACTCAAAAAAAACTTGAAATAGATTGATCAATAACATATTTTTTATTTTATTTTCAAAAAAATATGCAATATATATTTTAAATGAATGTTTATAATAAAATCTTTCATTTAATCAAAACAAGCATATTGTATAAAATTTTCATTCAAAGTTTTTTAAAGTAAAAAACTTGTCTTTAATTCTCTTTTTATCACTTTTCCCAGGTAGTTAAGACTAGATCATCTATCTGCGCTACGTTGCGGGTCGATTCAATTTTAAAAAAATATAGGCATTGCTAATGTATTTTCAAGAAGAAAAAAAATACATGATGTTTAGATTTCATTCAATGTGACCCAATCAATTTGAAAAGTCTAAGACAACCTTGGCAATCAGGAAAAAAAAACACATAGTTTGACTAAAAAAATTTCAAGATGACATCTTTTTTATAATATTTAGATGATAATATATTGGATCGACCCGAGTCAACCAAGTTAACATGTAAAATCCATAACCTATGTTATGAAATTATGATAATCTCATAGAAAAAAAAAACATATTAAAACTTAAATCTTAATCAATTCAATGTTAAAGAATGAAATTGCAAACAATTGATTTAAAAAAAGATAAAAAACCTGAGTCAACCCGAGTTAACATATCAACCCGATTTAACTCACCAAACCCTTGACTTGGATCATAAAACTAAAATAACCTTATACAAAGTAAACCAAAATAAATTATAAAGTTTAACTCCCAATCAACCCAAATGGTGAAAGATGAAATTGAAAAAAATTACAAAAAAAAAAGTAAAAAAACCTGAGTCAACTAAGTTAACTTACAAAACTCGCAACTCATGATTTGGATCATGAGACTGAGATAATCTTATAAAAAATCAACTGAAACAAATTATAAAGCTCAATCTTCAATAAATATAATTTTAAGGGATGAGAATTTTTAAAAAAATATTATTCTAATAAATAATACTGAGGAGTTAGTTCTTGTTAATTATGTATAAACTTTCCATTAATTACCACTAAAAAGTTAAGAATCCAACTAGCTCTGTAAAAAATTAGCAAAGTTTCAATTTGTATAAGAGCATTTTACCATCTATATTCTATATATTATAGTAAATCAGAAGCAATTTCTATTGAAATCAACTAACCATTCAATTAAAATATTAGAGTGATATGAGAATTACTGACAAAGATGGATATATTTTCAAGAATTACTGACAAAGATGAAAAAAATGGAAAACACAATAAATAAAAAGGCACATAAGAATATGAAACAGTAAATTTAAATTTAAAAATATAAGAAAATAAATGTTTTAATTGTTGAAATATTTAGTACTATATGATCAATATTAATCTTACCAAGTTTTTAGAAAATATTATCACTTTAATTTTGAAAAATATTATTTAAAAAAAAGATTATTATTTTTCTTATTTTTTAAAAATATTTTTTTAAATAATAAAAAACATGAACCATCACTGCAACAACAATTGATGATTGGCTAATTTTATAATATAATATCGATTCACATACCAGTTTTAATTTTTACTAGGATAACATATTCATTTCTTCAGCTAAATTTTTTAACAACTACGTTGCATATGTTAAGAGAATATTAATTATTTTTTTGATAAAATTACTTATAAAATGATATCTTATAAATTTTATTTTTTCATTATTAATTTATATAATAAATAACATATGTTACATCATAAGTTATATTTGGTATAGATTGACAGTCTTGAAGGAAAAATATTAAAAGAATAAGATTTGAGGATGAAGAGTTAATGACATAAAAAAAATAAAAGATGAAGTGTTAAAAATGTTTGATAAGATTCCAACAAATTAAAGATAATATTGAATCCTGATAAAAATAAATTAAATTATAAAAAGTCAAATAATATGTATTTGTTGTATCTAAGTAAAAGAAAAAAGAATAGGAAATTTGTCCATCGAAGGTAAGACAACATTGCGGTTGGAAAGTACTTTTAAAAAATTTTAATTTTTTTTGTTTTAAATTAATATGTTTTTTATGTTTATAAATTATTTTGATGTGCTGATATTAAAAATAATTTTTTAAAAATAAAAAATATTATTTTAATGTGTTTTGAAATGAAAAATACTTTGAAAAATAATCATTACGACACTTCCAAACATCCAAATATTTTATCATGCATGTTTGTAAATCTTCAATTAACATTTTGAATTCTCTATAGTTTTTTAAAGTTTGGTAATTAAAAAAAGTAGTGGCAGAATTGATGGGAAGCATTAAAAAATAAGTTATATGATGTGTTTAAAAAAACAAGTATGGAATACCGGTTTTTTTAGGTGATAACTTTTTTAATTTAATTTGGATATGGTTTTTTTATTAAAAAATAACTTTAATTATAGTTTTAACTAAACACATGTATAAATCAAATCAATTATAATTAAAAATAATTCTTTTATATTTATTTTTTTTAAATTATAACCATAAAAACTAGAATGAAAAAAAATACACTCTTTTTTTTTTTTTAGTTTAACGTGGGTGTCCGGGCTAGCTTGCGTGCACCTCGACTAATCCCACGGGCCCTGAAGTTAACGACCATGTAAGCCTCCAATGGCTATCATATGAGCAACCACAGGGCTCGAACCTGAGACCACAGAGAGAGCAAATCTCTTGGTCCCAAGCTTTTACCACTGGCCACCACCTAGATGGTTGAAAATAAATACACTCTTAATACTTCTTGTTGTGTTTTTTTTTTTTACATGAGTGCTTAATTCAAGGTCTTAACAACGTCAGCAAAGTTTTTTTATTCTTTTATTTTTCTTCAACACAAATTGGTCCAAGCGTGGGGCCTGTCTGGATTTTACAACTATGCTAGCAACTAAAAGTCTTTGTGAATTGTGATGATTTGATGCAACGGAGACATGTCGTTCCAAAACACGTGGTACGTATTTTTAGCACACGACATGTCATGCACTGATCTGACTGGTTAGTCTGCCCACAATCCTACTTCCCATAAATATCCTTGCCATCAAGACGTAACATGCATTAGGCTGAGGCAGATACTAACCAAACTCAAGGGCATTTAAGAACTCACAAAAAAGAAGACAAGCTAGGTTCTAGCTAACAGAGACACTATAAAAACAAACTAAAACCCTAAACCTAAAACTTCACTACTTGATCTTATCCGAGCAGGGATCTGAACTCTCAATCAAGCCAAAACTCTCTCTTTCTTCTTAGAGCCACCCTCTATGTTGCCATGTCTGCTGGCGGCTCCGCCATTGAGCAAAGAGGGGGAGAGATTTGGTCTTTGGTCATTTTCGAGGTTCGATTTCTGCGATGAAGACTGCCTGCAGTCAGAGCCCGATCTTTGTTCCTCGATCGGGCAGTGATGGCTTCGCGGGCTAACCCCCAACCATCAAAAGTTTGTTTTTATGCCTTTTCTTAGATATCTAATCTTGATTGATCTTTTTTTCTTTCCCCCCTTTTTTTGACACTGTTACTCTACGTGCTATATTATGTATAAAATATAGAAAAATAGTTATTTAAAACTAAAGGGTTTTTTTTTCTCGCTTTTATTGCCCTTTGTTATTGATTTTTGTTTTTTTTTTTTTTTTGCAAATTCAAGCATGTATGTATTGGAATTCAATTCATTATGAAGTCCTGTAATCTATTGTGTTTGTTTTTGTCCAAAACAGTGTAGCTCTCTGCTGCTCATTGCTCAACATCATTTGCAGGTAGTTGTTTCAGTGACTCTCTATGTTCAAATATCGGAGACCTATTTTTTTCTATATTGGGTTGTGAAAAAAATCGTGGGTTTAAAGTGTGATGAACTAATGCTGACGTTCCTACATTGACATTGAAGCTCAGCATTCTCGTGGTATGTAGGTGTGTTCTATCGGTGAAAAACAAATTTCCTTCGCTATCTTGCAAACCATGTCTGTTAAAGTTGGGAGGGGAGAATATATGGCTATGATGGAATGTGAAAACCTGCGTAGTTGCAATTATGTAGCAATTGAGGAATGAAATCTTCCACCTTTTATATTATGACATGTTTTTCAAACTATTAAAATCATCTAAGCAAGAAGGTTAGGATATTAATAATGGAATATTAGAAGGTAGATTGTATTTGTTAATAAATCACTATGGATGAATTGATTAATTGACTTTCCTAGCTCTAAGTCGTAGGTTAGTTGTGAATTGGACTTTGAAGGCATTGCAAATGACATTGAAAACTAGGCATCGGATATGTTAAAATGGTAGTTAGTAGATAAACATATAAACTTGTCATGTCAACACATCAATTTATATGGCCAATGATATATTGTCTTGATAACCATTACATTGGTATAATTGTTGAAATGGACTTGTTGATGTGACTTTACATCAACACCGTCTCTTTGGGGGCATGCTTTATGTGGTTGATCGGTGAAAAATAAATTATCTTCATTATCCTATGTTCACTGATGTGGAAGTGGAGGACATTTGTCTAAGATGAATGTGAAGATTTGCTTACTGTTGTTGCTTGAGTTGATAAATTAGATTTACGTAATAATTTATTTATACGAGTAATTTAAAAGTTGACTATAAGTAGTATTTGAATATTAGAGAATTATTTTCATTTAAAGTTGACTATATTTAATTATTGATGCAAATAAATGAAATTTCAAATGTTTTCCAGCACTAGTTGCTAAAGGCAAAGAACACAAAATAGGCTGTCTGCATTAGCGAAGAGGATGACAAGGTCTAATCAAATTTCTGTGCACCTGGGAAACCATCCATTGCTGAAGAGATGCCTTATAATGTTTCTGTACTGTTGATGTTCTCTCATCATGCTTTTCTTAGCTGTGTCCAGCTGATGAACCTTATTGCTTTAATCCTGCAATTCTATTTTAACGAGAGAAGGATTTCTGAACTTTACAGCTTTTACATGTCGTTAACAACAAAACTTATTAAGCTGAACCAATCATTTCCAAATATTTTAGATTATTTCGCTATTTATTTTTTAAAAAAATTGTGTTATTTTTTAAAAATCATTTTAAATAAGCAAAAATACTCATTTTCTTCACATGGATTTATTTAAAGAATCCACCGAGGGGGGTTTTTTTTAATCTTTTGAATTTATTGACCCCCTTTAAATCCTCTATTTATAGGTCAGTTGATGAGTGACTTGTAAATATGTTTGACATAGAACTTTCTATGATGAAATGTGTCCCTATAATCCAACCAGTTGATTTGCTTGCTTTCTTTACATTCCCTGTAGAGACTGTTTTTCTAAGAGATCAAACCAAATGCTACAAGCATAATAACTTGCATGAAAAACATACCAAAACTTCAGTATCAAACAATGGATAACACATGGATAATCATTACTTCGACAAATGGAAGTGTCCAACATGGAAATAACAATTTTTTATTTCCTCCTTTTACCCAATTCATGCTCTTTACCTAACTCATGTTCCCACATTTGTATTGATCCGCAGCTTAATTGATATGCAAGAAAATTGCATGCTTTGGCTACCAGGATAGGCTTGTGGTTTTTTTTTATTATTATTATGTTTAGGGAAATGGGTGTTAGGATAGAATTGTGGATGATGAATTTTGAGTATTTGTCATTAGTTTTAAGACTAGATTGATAGCTCATGCTATTATGTGAGCTAGGTTAAATTTTTCATAACATAAAAAAAAATATTCAGACAATAATAATTTGAATTAATACGAGATAACTTAATTAATATGTAATCCAGGATATGAGATTAATATAACATGTTGAAAGAAAAGTGAAAAAACCCTAAAAATCTTAAGGTTCAATAATCTAATGTTAAATGATGAAATAAAAAATTAATTTTTAAAAAAGCAACGTTGAAGAAAAAACAATATGCAATGTAACATGAGATTGAGATTAAAAAAACATATATTTTTAGAAAATGACCTAACAAAAAAGATCGAAATTAAATAAAAAAATAGTTTAATCAAGGTTAATTTGACTAACCCGTATTTGAGATAACCTCGCGAAAAGAAAAATAAAAGAATTACAAAGCTCAAGCGTCAATAATTTAATATCAAATAATGAAGTTGGAAAAAAATCAACTTCATAAAAAAAAACATCAAGAAAAAAAATATTCAAATCAACTCGGTTAAATTGACTAACTCGCTACTCGAGATATAAGATTGGGATAAATTCAAAAAAAAAGTAGAACAAATAACAAAACTCAAGGCCTAATAACTCAATGTCATATGATGATATTAAAAAACAATTAATAAAGGACCTAAAAAAAGACCCAAATTAAATCAAGATAATATTCTAATCCAGTATCCAAGGTTATAAGATTAGAATTACCTTATAAAAAGGCATGCACATAAAAAATCATGAAGTAAAATTTCCAATCATAAAAGAAATTTAAAACAAAACAAATAGTAATCAAAATAATAAGAACCAAATCTAGTATAAAAATCATATGAAAGAAAATGATTAAGGATTAAATTGAAAAATAAAATAAATTAACAAAAATCAAAAAATCAAAAGAATGAGGATAAAGATTTGATAAAAATATTAAATGAAATTAAATGTTGAGGGACAAATTTAAAAAATAAATAAATCAAGATAATGATAAAAAAAAATCAGCAATCAAAAAAATAAGAACCAAAATTGAATAAAAAATTAAAAGAATAAAATGATGAGGGATGAAATTGAAAAAATAAATAAATCAAGAAAAGGGTAAAACACAAAAAAAAAAAAGTAATCAAAAGAATGAGGATCGAATTAGATATAGAAACTAAATGAAATAAAATGTCTAAAGATGAAATTAAAAATAGAAAACTTTAAAAAGTAGTAAAAACAAAATAAATGGTAATCAAAAGGAAAATGACCAAAATTGATAGAAATAAAAACTGGAGAACATAGTTAATTCTTGGAATGGCTGACATGAATTTTCAGGGTTGGAGAGACAAAACAGAAAGGAAAAGAGAAAAGGTCACCGGAGCCAAACCGCACATTTGCCATGAACTTGCACCTCACCAATACAAGTAGGACAACATCCTGCTTCAAATATCATCATAGGTGGGTGATTTTGGTCACTAGATGGCCTTGTTTGCATCTCCTGAAGGGTGTAGGGGTCATCATGCACTGACATGAGCACGCATTAACAACTTTTTTTTAATAATATTTAATTTTTAAAAATTACCAAATAACCCCTAAGTCAACCTAAAAATAACAAAAAAACATAAGGAAAAAGAAAAAAAAATACCCTGGGAACCAAACTTATATATTTTTTTTATTTTAAAGGCAATTCCATCACTTCATTGTTCTAAAAAAAGAAAAAGATGAAAAAACCCTCTTGTGCAAATTTAATGGTTTTTTTTACTTTTAAGGGTATTAATGTAATTTTATTGTGCAAATAATTTTGAAAAGATAAAAAAAACACTTGAACCAAAGTTATACATTGTTTTGTTTTTAAAGTCAACAAAGTCATTTCACCATGCAAAAAATAAAAATAAAAATTGTGTGAACCAATTTATCTTCAATCAATTTTTTAATGTTCAATGGATCTCCTAAAAAAAATAATCTTACCCTAATTGCAAGTTTTGTTAGTTTTTTTTAAGGAAGGCAAAAGCATAATTACATTGTTTTATTGAACTATGTAAGGTGTCTTGGTCACATTGTTTTAGTGGTGACTTTTACTTTCTTTTTTTTATATATATATCTTTACCAAAAAATAACGGATCAATAAAAACATCCAAGTATAATATTTTTAAATTTTCGGATGCGCTGGGCTGGCACGTTGCCAACACCAAACACGTCCCAATGGAGACATGCTTGGTCTAGTGCTGACCAGATCTAAGAGATGATTGGGTCTAACATCATAAATTGTATAGATTTTTACATAAAATAATAGAGAAATTATTTCTCAACAAATAGGCTTAATTAAACAAGTCTATACTCCACCAACACTATTAAGCGTGTTAAAGTCTATCATGGCCCGCCTCTCCATCTTTTAGCCGGATAAAGTGAGTGTAATACAACTTAAAATCTCATAAATGTAAAGTTACATTCCAGCCTCTCATCTTCAAAAAAATTCAAAAAATAAATAAAGCTCATTGGCTATAAATATACCATGAATCTTTCAACATAGAGATTCACAATCTTTATTCTCTATTACACATATTTTTTTAGCATCTCTCTTTAGAATATTATTGTATTTTCTCTCTAAAAAAATACTTAAGCATTGAAGAGTCCTTACTTTCTTCAAATGAAATTTTTTGTAAGTACTAGTCACAAGCCACCTTAACCTACCAAACACAAAGAACAAGCTATCAACCATCTAAATTAAAAATAATAAATAAAATTATTAAAACCAATTAATTAACTAATTATCCAATTTCAAAAATTCTAATGCTGTACTTGGTTTTTTTTAGGACATCATTAGCATATCACATGGTCACCGGTTCAAGCTGTAGAATAAGATGTAAAGCAAGCCTAGGGACCTCATTTGAGACACCATGATAGCTGTGACGTAAATTTGTCCCCCATTTTACCCAAAAACGCATTCTCTTCTCATCATGGTTTACAAAATATGTTCTTCCAAGGACGCCTATGAGCCACGTGATTACATGAGGCTAGAAAGTAACCACTAGTCCAAATCATGGAGAGCCCACTGAGTTTCCTTGTAGACTGGTGGCTTTAGCCACTCGGAGTTGAAGACAGCACGCTCCTACACTTTTGAAGGGGCATGCATTGAAATAGATAAGCACTCAACACAAAAGAAGAAAAGAAGAAAAGGGAAAAAAAGAAGTAGATGTGCACCATCACCATATGTTCAAGCCCACCTGCTTGCAGCAAAAATTTGTCCATAGGTGTAACTGGCAACCGTGGCACAAATATTGATCAATTTAAATGATTTTTACCTCTTGCATGCACATTCCCGAAGGCAGCAACCAACAAGCTACCGTGTCTGATGCTCGCACTTCACTCCAGTTCAGCACCAACATAGCCATGCAAGCGGACTCCGTCCTCGGCTCATTTCGATTGTCCAAATCATTGCATGCTAATGCAATCCATGACGCTCGAGACTTCCATCACTAGGGGGGCCACGCTAATTAAAAATGCTCTAGTCTTTAAAACAGTATGCAATATTGCTTAATAATAATTGGAAAAATAAAAATCAATGTATAAAAGGACCTCCATGGATAGCCATTACTGATAAGAGATGGCCCAATATTTCAATTCGCCACGGCATATGTATAAATAACAAAAACATGCAAGGGTTCTTACCAATGTCTTGAAAAATGAACCCAAGCACGATGAGAAAGGCATCATGAATAACTCATCAAACATCTAAATCTTCAAATCTACTTTCAAGTTAATTACGTACACGAGCTACTCGATGGACCTTCTGTGTCAAGCTGGTTTTTGGCTAGAAGATGAACCGATCCTCTGGAGCACCTTGGTGTTGAGAAGTTCTTTACCAGACTTCCCCTTGAACATAAAGTGCCTTCTAAGACGACTTGTTATTGAAGAGCCATTGTCATTCTGTAGCGACACTGCCTGAGGCCAGTTTCTCCTCAATCTGTCCTTGATATGATGAGAGGCTTCCATATTACTGTGACTACCCTGGACCTCAGATATCACCACCCCCCTGCTTCTCCGTACAGATCTTAGGGCCATCTGCAAGGGCTCTGAAACTGGTGGGGACTCTTCAATTGATCCTATAGTTTTCAAGCACAAGGGGCAAGGAGGGTCATGAATCTGGGTCTTCGGAGTGACATGTTCCAAACATTCAGCATGGAAAACATGGCTACAGGGTAATACCCCAGCAGTTGGCATGTCCCCACCTCTCATGATTCGATGGGAACTCCAGGGGGACTTTTGCCACATAAGTTTTCCACAGACTCCACACTTTTGTTCCACTACGAGACCACTAGGTGACCTCAGACTCTCCATATCCATGTGCTCTGCTATGTCAAACCTTTCTCCATCAATTCCCAGATCATAACTGCTTGCACTGCTCCATCTAAAACCCTCTCTTCTAGAGCTTGCACTGGGGTCTGGTGAAATCTCCAACTTTTGAAGTTCAGTGAGGGTTTTATGGAACTTATACTCAACACTTGAACTGTTATCAGGCCAATGAGATGGTGATATCCGATCCTCACGCGATGTTAACCTCCCAAGACTGCTGTTATCTGCATCCCCAAAGGTTTCACAATCTGACACAGGGTTGCGGAATACTAGCGGATAGACAGTTTTTGACATATACAAGCGTCGGGTTGAAATGTTGCGATTGGATAAAGCATATGGCCGCTTGCTAGTTGATTCCCAATGGCTGGTGTCTGAAAGTGAGGATGGAGACCCAAAATCAGGGGATGTCACACTTGCTCTAACAGCTAATCTTCTCTGAAACATTAAAAAAACAGAGAAGGAAATGTCACTTAATAGAACCTTTTCAGCCAGTGCTAATAATCCCAAAGACTAGCAATAAAAGTCACCTCAGTGGAGCATGGAAACCAAGTGGGCTGGGATCTTGATCCTGGCAATTGAAAATATGTTAAAACAACAACCACGTAAAACAGTAAATAATAAACTCATCCAGATATCTAGCACAGAACCAGTAGGTTAAGCAATACTGCTGGATTTTATTAAGAACTGGAGTGACATAGGACTAAAAAACAACTACCAAAAAGCTACAAGTTTTCCTAAACATGCGCTTGCAGACATGCACGCATAGATGGACTCTAGATTTACATACCAAAGAAGCCTTAAATGAAACATTTATCTTGTGCAATCTTAAATCCACCAAGAAGAGATGAATTACTGATTTCACATACAAAAGAAGACTTTTCATATTCCTAATTTTACAGACAAAATAAGTCTTATATGAAAATTCTCTTGTGTGATCTAAATCCACCATCAATGAAGGTTAATACACAATTTCCCCTAATTATTTTCAATCACCTGATACTACATACAAAAGAAGCCTTATTAAAATTCTCTTGTGTGATCTAAATCCACCAGCAAAATATAATCTTGGATTTTGCTTCTTTTAAGTTTTTGTTTTCATGAAAATACTACATAATATTCTCAATTTCCAGTCCATCATTTTTTGCTTATGCAAAGGCACATATTTCATATATATGAAGCACTAGAGATAGTTATCGACCAACTGTGATTGCCATATTGAGCATAAAGAATGGAGGGCGATAGGAAGGCCTTGTTTCATTCTATGTAAAGTATATTACCCACACTACAGAGCAAAGCACCAATTTTGAAAATGATATGATGAGAGACAAACCTAAAACTTATCCAAATTCCATGCAGTAATTAGTACATGAGCTAATTAACTTGTCTACAAATTTCGAGTTCCTCCTTTTCACTTCTTTCTTTCAGTTGAGTAAAATTGATAATTTACTTGACTGTACATCATGATCAGAAGAGAAAAAAGAAAAATATACTCAAAAGAAAAAGAAGATGGGAACCATAAAGATTGCAAGAGAGTTCATATGAAGCTCAAAAGCATATTTAATAATCATTAACCAATGACTAGATTGAAAAGGAGCTGCAAGGAGTACAAAACTGCAAAGCTGGTGGATTTATAGATATTGACAATTTCTCATTATGCTGACCGCAATATTTTCCTGGTTTCCACTCTAAGGTGCGTTTTCTGTATAATCTTGCATTATTTTCAGCAACAGGCCCAGGATGCTAACATCTTACTCAACGTAGTTTCCAACCCAATATTCATTCTAGATATCAGCAATCTTCTTGACATTCATAGACATTGTTGATTTTTCTCCATCATTACAAGTATAACTGTCCAGACCTTGCAGTAATAAGACAAACAAGAGAATGGAAACCCTGCAGGAAAAGATAGGTAACCTAAAAACAGAATTGGACAGGACACAGCCTCTGATAAATTTTCCAGAAAACAAACAGAACATTCAGCACATTTTCAGCATGTGAGAACAAATGGCATTCAAATGAGAAATGACCTAATCAATGCAGATCTTTTATGTAATTAGGATATTCTGTTAGTTTATACTTGATTCACCAGATATAATAATTAAAATTACAATTACCTATTCTTAGCTGACTAATGTCAGAAAATCTTTCAATTGTGATTTTAAGAATCCCTTAAATGATGGAAAAGGTGAGAAACAGCTTGACCACATACACAAATATATGAAAAGGAACAAGAGAAAAACCTCATATCACACAGTTCCATCAATATACAGAACCTCTAAACAGGACTTTCCCTTGTCATGACAGGTATATTAATAGACAAAAAATCAGATCACCATGAATCTAATATTTGAGAATGATTGTATTAAGATTACCTCCAGCAATAGAGGCAGCAGGCTCACCAAGATTAAATTTCCGCACAGGTGATGTCCATCGAGGCTCCTGAACAATATCAGGTGGGCTGTCAGAATAAGGGAGTGCACCATCAGACACAGAATGATGATGGTTGGTATACTGTTCACTTCCCACCCAGCTTCTGCTTCCCCTACTATTTGAGGACAATGAAGAACCATGAACTGCACGAGAGCCATGTGATAAACCATCTGAACGTAACCTGCAATCCCACATCCTCAATGGAGGAGGTGAGAAACTAGAGTTAATTTGCCAATGTGGCTCGCCATGACTGTTGGAAGAGTCCCTACCAGTGGCAGGTGACTTCGCTCCATGTGGCCCAGCGGCCACACAACAAAGCGCACCCGTGTTAGATATTTCTATTGGCACAGTAAGGTTGTTTTGTAATCCAGTTAAGTATACTTATGGACGAATGAGGTCCACATGGCCAAAGTTAGATACTAAGTTGGATATAATGGCAAAACTAGCTCTAAATGTTGCATAAAAGGATCACAGTATAAGATGAAGACAGAAATCATTGAAGGCAGCAGCCACCCAGTATACTGAACCCTTCATAGGAGGCATATCAAATTTCCATTCTAAATCGACTTATTATAGAAGAGCGATTCTTCAAAACTTCAGCATGCTTAGCAAATTGCTGAATAAATATGATACTTTCCAAAACCAAGCTCCACCTGAAGCCTGGCCTTCTCCACTGCATTTATTCAAGTGCACCAGTTTAACATCTGAACTAATATAATAGGTTCAAGAACAAAATAATCATCACATATATTCTACAATGATAGAGAAACAACATTCATAACGAGGATCTAAAATAAATAAACTTTGAATACAAGTGTAAAGGACACCATAAAAAGCATTTTACTTGAGCCAGACAAAACCACTGGTAGAACACTAGTCAATGACATCAACAAAGAAAGACTTGGGTTTCTTTATTTCTGGAACTAACTTAAATGCAAACTTAATTTGAAAGTCCCCTTGAAAAACTTCACCTCATATTGAATTTATTTTTTGTCAATTCAACTTTTCACGCCATGCAAACATTTTTTAAGTTTTTCCAGGTTTCATTCAAATACTCTTCAGAGGGGTAAATGACTACAAAACC
Organism: Populus simonii; assembly: GCA_007827005.2. Taxonomy (NCBI): domain Eukaryota; kingdom Viridiplantae; phylum Streptophyta; class Magnoliopsida; order Malpighiales; family Salicaceae; genus Populus; species Populus simonii. Next base: position 5,729,652 of record CM017482.2, on the reverse strand, counting down.
TGATCTATAAGTAATGCATTGTAAAGGCCACTATACAAAATCATAGTAAAATACAAGACACCATGACAAACATTCCATGATAACTAAATCCAAAATACAAAATCATGTTTTCAGCTTATAAGCAAAAATGATATTGCTTTACATCATCCACACTTAACAAATAGTGCCTAAATAATTACCTTCTATTTGCAGCAAAAGTAATAATAACAGAGAAGATGACACCATAACAGCCTCACACAAATCAAATCAAATCTTCCAAGCATTTAATTCTAACCAAAACTAAACTTGGACCCCCCAAAAGATATTTCTACGCTTAAAAAAAATCGCAAAATCAAGCATTAATTAAAACAACCCAATTAACATGAAAATAAGTAATGCACACCCAGATAAAAAATCAGCCCACCAACCCTTTTCATATTTCCAACAAAAATGAAAAAGAAAAAAAAATCAGAAAAACAAAACAAAAGAACACCATTTACATATAATAAAACAAGGGTCAAGAAACAAAGTACCTCAAAATGCCGAAAAGAAACAAAATTTGATGAAAGAAATGAAGAGAAGAAACAAAAACGAAACCCTATGGGTTTTGAGTCTTTGATAATAGGAGAGCAATGAGGTTGTTCGTATAAAATATTCACTTTGTGGTGAAATGAGACAAAAGGGAAAGCAAAAGGTTGGAGCTTTGAAATGGATAGGCATAACAATCTTTCTATGCTATCTTTTTTCTTCGTTGATTACTACTATATAAAATAAAATATAAATACTTTGTACATAAGATTCTTTACTAATGATAATTATTAATTAATATTTGTGGGGTGGGTTTTTTTTTTTTGAGAAAATAGTGTCTGTAAATTCTTGTCTATTACAAGGTTGGATTTCGGACACGTGATGTCATGGAGTGGATGTAATTTATACAGTTGGAAGACTAAAGGAGATGAATCAGAAGAATCTCTGTACTGTCTCAGACACATAAATTCCTTTGGTATCATTTCGTATGAGTAAACTATTGAACTCCTATTATTAATTTGGCCAGACTCTCATTCCTTCGTCTTCTTCCTCTCTCTCTCTCTCTCTCTCTCTCTATTCAATACAAAAACTATTAAGCATAAAAAAGGGCTTTGCATTTGAATTTATGTGTTCATAACAAATTATTTCTTGTTGTCTCCTTACAATTTTTTTTTATTAACATGGGTATTTGAGCCAACTTGTACATGTCTCAATTAATTTCACGAACCCTAAATTAACGAACATATAAGCCTTCAATAGCCCTGAGATGACTCAGACTCGTAACCATTAGGAAATAAACCCAAGACCTGATCAATTAAACTACCTCTCAGGATTTGTCTCTTTACAACTTGGATCGACTTGGATTCGTATGTGATGGCGTAGTATAAAAAAGGTAAAATCATTGCAAACTAAATTAGTCTCAACAACTACAAAGCTAATTATATGTGTATGCATATAATATCATATGTCAACTATTTTCTTTCTAAAAATAAAGGTTAATTATTTAATTTGTGTTTATATAATATAGTATTTCTGTGATCTATCATTATATCTTTAATTAAGCAAATTTTATATTAAAATATACATTAAATTTATAATCTATTATTTATTTTCAGGCTAATTTATAAAAATTAATTACCTGAATTGCACACATGATAATAAGTTTATACCTAAATATTAACAAAATATTAACTTGTGTAGGTAAAGTACTGTAATTAAATTCAATGCTCACTCTCTCGCATTTCACAGTGAACTAGAGTGGTGTATTTTTTTTTTGTCCTCATTTTTTTTCCTGATTGAGTCTTTTTTAAGGTCAAATTGGTGGCAAATTCCTTTCAATTTGTTAAGAAAATTAAAAAACCAAGGATAAAAGTGAAAAAAAAAACAGAGAAATTAGGTGGCAATTTCGTACTTGGCAAGAAAAAAATTAAATTAGTCCTCTTTCTTTCCAATTAAAAAATCTATGATCCCTTTAGTTTTAGAAAATTCAATTTCAATACAAAACTTTATTTTTATTATTTTTTAATTTCTAGTTTGTGAGAGGAGAGAGAAAGTCATTGAATTCTAATGTAGAGAGAGAAAGTTATTGGTTGACACCGCTTCCGACCACCAAAATGGTTGTTCTTGGGTTCAACAGGTTCCATTCAATGAGAAGAGTTTCAATAAGATGTTATTTTGTAACATCTCCATCAATAAAATATTAAAGATAACAAATTAATCATATCATATGTTCTAACTTTAAGCCTTTCATGTTCCCGTATAACTTTTTTACTTAATCATGAGACTTGTTTCGTTAAATTTGAACTAGGGTATATCGAATTTCATGATACTACATTTCACCATAATCCTTTCAGTATTTATTCATTTCATTTAGTTTTAATTCGTGTTTCTATATTTTTTAATTTTCAGGTATTTTTCATAATTCAATTTTTTAAAAACTCATACACAAACCTTTTATTTTATTTTATTTTCTCCCATCTATTATCTTCCCCTCTAAGGTAAATATTCTCCCTGGATAATTTTTCCTTCATTAACTTCATATATTTTTTTTATCCTAAGGTTTACATATTTCACCTTCAAATTGCCTAAGAAATTAGATTTGACCTTGGTAAGCTTTTAGGTTTCGAGTTAATTTTTTATTTATGGATCATGTTTGGAGTTATTTGATGAAGGCATAAACAGGTTTATTTAAGTCTTTAGAGTGTTTTTTAGTCAAATTATGGTTGAAAAATAAATTTTTAGGTGTAAAACACCTTTGACTCGACTTTTTGGTGACCAGAGATAGTCAAGACTTGGGCAAAACAAGCAGCGTGCTATCTACCTCTTTTTAAAAGAAAAAAAAATAAGGCCCAAGTGTGCGAGCTTGGGGTGGAGCGCCCGTGCACCTGGTCTTTTTTGTTGAGGCCAACCAGGCCCATGCACCTAGGCTCTCTTTTTTTAACTTTAGATTTTTTTTCAATTTCATCGCCCAAGATTTATTTAAAAAACAATAATTGAATTTTTTCAATTTTATCTTGAAAATATTTGGTTTATTTTAGATGGTCTTCCTAATTTTTATTTTTTATTTGTTTTGTATGGGTTCATCACAGTCTCAAATAAACATCCTATCATTTTATTGGTGTTTGATTTTATGTACGTCTATTATTTTTAGTTTTTTCTGATCATCCAAGTTTTTTTTTACTCATCGAATCAATTAGGTCATATTGGGTTAAACCTCCACATAATTTATTTATTTTTATACTAGAAAACATGTTAGTAGCGCAATAATCATAGCTCTAGCCAACAAACTAGGAAGTTTCTAAATCATGTGCTTTTCATGTGTAAATCATGTGAATTTTTTAATGGACTAGCCTAAAAATCATACCAAAAAAAGTAGATTAGAAACTTAATATATATTTAAGGATAAAATTGGTTCAATTAAAAATATAACAATAAATTAGAAACTTAATATTATATATTAGTCGGAACCCTTGAGGATTCTAAAAAAAGGTTGAGAGAGAATGTTGGGTTTGCAATCGAGTTTAATATTAAAATTGAAATAAAGAGGGAAATTAATTAAGAAGACTATATATATAATTGGAAGATTTTTTTAAATATTTGATTGAAAAGTAAAATGAGATAGCCTAGTGTCTAATTTGATCAATAACTAAGATGGGATTTTTATCTTCCTTATATTAACAAGTGTAGATATAAAAGAGTTAAAGAGATGTATATTAATGAAATTCATTCTTCACAATAGTTATATTTTTAATTTTAATATAGTTATGGCGCATTCATAATAAAACTTGAAAGAAAATAAAGAATTAAATCCGATATTGATAATAATGGTCATTATAAATAGGAATTGTAATGGGTATCTATGTATTGGATTTCTTGATATTGATACTATTAACGTCATATCTCCACGTTCTATATATAAATCATTGTCCAGTTATTAAAAACATATGTTTAGGCTTTATTCTTAGTTAGCAAATGTTTAGGCTTTTTTCTTGGGATCTTGTCTCATTTTCCATGTATTATATACCTGTTATAACCATGAATGCAAAACACACAGAACATAAATCTTCTACTTTACATGGTATCAGAGCTTACTTCTTTGTATACGTTCTTCAACATCACTTGTTTCTTCTTATAGCCATGTCCAATACCCCATCTCAGAAAGCCTTCTCTTTAACATCTTCATCAATTCCAGATGTATCCTCTCTATATTTCCTTCGTTCCGCTAATCACCCAGGTGTCATCCTAGTCTTCATCCTTCTTAAGGGTGACAACTATCCTACCTGGAAGCGGGCCATGAAAATGACATTGAACGCCAAAAACAAATTAAGTTTTGTTAATGGTGCTCTCTCCAAACCAACGTCCTCCACATCAAAAATTCAATTATGGGAACATTATAGTGAGATGGTCTTGTCATGGATTCTCAACTCCATTGATAAATCCATTGTTAGTAGTCTGATTTATCATGAATATCCCCGTGATGTATTGCTCGATCTTGAGGATTGTTTCTTTCAAAGCAACAATCCTAAAATTTTCAAATTGAAGCGTGACATTGCTACTGCCATCCAAAACTCTATGATCATCTCTGAATATTTTACCACACTCAAAGGTTATTGGGATGAACTTGCCATGCTCACTCCCACACTAAAATGCACTTGTGGTGTCCTAAAATAATTAACCCATATGTAAGAAATTGAGCATGTTTTTCAGTTTTTGATGGGGTTACATGACTCTTATGCTTCAATTTGTAGCCAGATTTTGGTCATGAATCATTTACCCTCTGTTACCAAAGTGTATTCGATTTTACATCAAGAGGAGAAGCAATGCCTCCTTCATATCTCTAGTGTTCCAACAAAATCTGCTGCAATGGTAGTTCCTCGTCTATTCTCTCATCGTTCTGATAATAAGGAAAGAGGACATGATTGTCCAAAATACGACTACTGTGACTGTGATGGTAATTGAAAATCCCATTGTTATAAGCTGCATAGTTATCCCAAAAACAAGCTTCAATACTGTGAAACATCTAATGGACAATCTGGTTCATCAATGGCAATGAATAATGTCACTAGTCCTTCAACCTCTTCTCAGATTACTATTCTTGACCTCACCAATGACCAATACAATCGACTTGGATCTTCTATCACCCTTAAACACAAACTTTGCAAACTTTGCTAGTAATCTTGCCTCTTATCATTCTACTTCTTTCCCTAATCATGAATGGATTATTGTTCCCGGTACCTCAGATCATAAAACTTCAAATTGGTCATCCCTTAATAATGTTCATCCCCTGCATCAACCATGTCCCATTAAACTTTCAAATGGTGATGTTATTTCTATAACTCATACTGTCATGCTGCATGTTTCCTTTGATATCTCTCTTTCTAATATTCTATATCTTCCTTCATTTAAATTTAATTTACTATTCATTAGCAAACTCACCACTAATCTCAATTGCATTGCCATTTTTTTTCTACCTTATGTGTTTTTCAGGACCTATCAACGAGGAAGCTCATTGGAACAGGTGAAGTACAAGATGGACTTTACCACTACAAACATTTCTTTGCCTCAGTTTTCCACTCTCAAAACATCACTGACTCTATTATTTGGCATCAACGACTTGATCACCTTTCTACTTCATGTATTCGAAAAACTTTACATATTTCTAATCAACATTTTGGCTTGTGATATATGTGCTAGAGCAAAACACTCGTCTGCCTTTTTCTTTAAATATAAATAAAAACATATTTTGTTTCAATCAGATTTATTATGATATATGAGGTGGTTATCCTACTGCTTCATATTCAGGAGTACATTATTTTTTAACAATAGTGGATGACTACTCATGTACGACATGGGTCTATCTCATGCCTGGTTTACCTATCTTTTTCACTTTGATCCTTTATCTTTCAATTCAATCATTTCTTAAAAAAAAAATGCAATTAGATACCAATTTGGCCTCAAAAGAGCTTAATTGTATAAAAAAATTTCAATAATCAAATTGAAAATTAAGAAAAAATCAATACTCTAATCCATAGTAATTTGTGAGGGAGTGAATAGACAATGAAAACACCACAAGCTTTAGTTTTTGTTAATTTGGACCAGCTAGGTGGATTGACCTGGGATACTTTCATCTTAGAGTCTAAACTGGTTTGAGTTAAAAAAAAAAATTAAAGAAGAAATGACTTAGTCATATCCAATTAAAAACCCTAATTGACTTGGAGTAGAATCTATTCTAAACCCGACCCTTAAACAATTAACCTTTTTTTAAAAAAATAATTATGTGGTTTATATTCTTTTTTCCTTTAAAAAAAAATAGATGGACCATTCTAACTCACACTAACATAAACTCGGACCAATCCAAATTTTGTTTTATAATTATAGTTTAAAGAGGTTTTGAAACCTCAACACAGAAAATAAATCGATTTATTTCTTATTATTTCAAAAAATTTAACTCATGGCATAAGTTTGGAAAATAATTAATTATAAATAACCATCAGATAGGCCTTTGTTAGGATCAATGTTTCAACAACAAAGCCTCTCCCTCGCCATAAAATCAAGCTCGTTTGACTTTCATTATGGGCCTTTCTTAGAGAGTTTTTTCTTTGATTGTTCGGCCTAACACAAGAGATTCGGAAACCCATTTTCGGAAACATGAAAAGTTGCCACGTTTCCTTTCTTTAATATATTTTTATATCTTTAATCCTGTTAATTTTATACATCTAAGTTTCTAATTTATCATTATAATGAGATTTTTCGCTAGCTTGTAAGAATTAATCACTTAATTTACATATAATTTAAAAACTTAATATATATTCAAATATAAACTTACTATTGTAATAAACCACGTAGTTAATTCCTATGAGTGGGCTTGAGAATCTCATTCAAAATAAATTGGAAAATTAATATAATTTTAGAAAATTAGCACTAAATTACTTCTTTCAATGTTTGAATCTATCTGAACAATTAGTTACAGCTTGTAATTAGACATTTAACAAACAAACAACACAATACAGAGAAAATTAATGATTAAAGAAGAAAAATTATATTGTTAGCTACCAGAATGACGTTATTTTAAGGATTATGTGTTTATTATTGCGATTTAGTGTACTTTTCAAAAGTGTTTTTCCATTTAAAAATATATAAAAATAATTTTTTTTTAGATTGTTTTTTAATTTTTGACATTATCATATCAAAATCACCAAAAAATACTAAAAACAAGTATTAATTTAGTACTTTTTAAACTAAATATATTTTTAAAATGTATCTAAATATATTTTCAAATGTAAAAATAAACAGTATTGCATCTTGAAAGGATAGTCACCATTTGTTTAATTTAAAAAAAAAAAAACATTTTTGAATTAAGACGATACGATGAGAAATATTAATAATTAGGCCGGCAAAAAATAATGCTATCAACCATTTTCGACACAACTGTAATTGCATGTTCTTAGTTTTGAAGGGAAAATTTAGTTTTAGAATAAAAATATTTGACATTGTATAATGTAAAAAATATAAAGAAGAGATAATTATAAAAGCCATACTATAATTTGATTTGAATTTTACTTTTCCTTCATACTTTCAGAAATTATATTTTTCATCTTTTAGTTTATAAGTTCAATAACAGTTTCTATTATTAGAAATTTTTATTTGAATTTTTTATTTTATCTAAAATATAAAGTGTAATTTATAAAAATATATAAGGAAAATAAGATTTAAATCAAACTATATGAGAGTTTTTGTAATTATTCTTATAAATAATTACCAATAACTTTTTGAAACACTACCAAAATCACCTAAAAATATGAAGTTTTAACACAAACTTTCTTTTATATTCACACACTCAATAAATGTTTAGAAAAAAAATTATTTAAAAAAATTAGAAAATGGAGAAAAAGGTTAAAAATGAAACTCATAAATAAATTGACTTAATTAAATCGAATAGAAAATTTAATAAGGTAATCACGTCCATTTTGTTTTATGTTTTATCTCTAATATTAATTATATAAGTTTTAAATTGAATTATCTTTTCTGAATTACAATTAATGACATTTTGGATAAAAGTGGAGGCTTCTTTAATATTTTTCAAACATGGATAGGGTTTTTATTAAATATTGAAATTGAAGACTCGGAGCACAGTTGATGAAATTAATATTATTCATGTACTAAAAAGTAATTGTGTTCATTTTATTATGTTCTTTCTGTAATTTTATAAGTCTTCAATTTAAATATTTTTTAAAAAATCTCAAGATAAAGGTAATTTTCTATAGAAATTTTCTAAACATGATTTTTTTTTTGTTTTACGTGGTTTGTGTAATAAGAGATTAATTAATTATCAAGATTTATCTTAAATCAATAAAACATCTTAGTATATTATGAGAGAGAGAGAGAGAGAAAAGAACAATTCTTTACTGTTTAGTAATGTTATATATATAGTTTTGATTTGCTAATATTAAAAAAAAAATTATTAATATATTTAGTTAAGAAAACAATTTTTTTATTATTATATTTAGTTAAGTTTTGTTGTTAGGATTCCTAATTAGTGTTTGTTTATAGGGTCAATGATTAATGTTAGTGTTTAGATTTGTTTTTTTTTTAGTTTAATGTGGGTGTTTGGGTTAGCTTGCGCACACCTCGACTAATCTCACGGGTCTTGAAGTTAATGATCATGTAAGCTTCCAGTGACCATCATATGAGCAAACACAGGACTCGAACCTGAGACCACAGAGGGAGTAAACCTTTTGGTCCCAAGCTGTTACTACTGGGCCACCATCTAGATAGTTTGTTTGTTTTTGAAATTTAGGATTATAGTTTAGGGTTAGGGTATTATTGAGATTTATATTTAAAATTAATTTGAGGTTAAAGTTAGAGTTAGTTTCCGATTTGATTATGACATCATAAAAGAAACAAAAAGTTTTGTTCAAACATTGAACTTTGCCTGGTGGTGATCCTTGGCTCCTTGTCCAAATTTAATACAGCAAGAAATTCTGTTTGTCTAGAACATGTTCAGTGCCTGGCTTTCAATGTGCATGCATGTTTCCCTTTCACAAATCTCCTCCTTTTTCTGCTTGTCTGCTTGGCCTGTCGTTCCTCACCGTTTCTTCATCTTCCAAAATTCGACTTGGTACGTATTGCTATATCTCCTTTACCTAATTAATTATCAGTAGAGCTCTTGCTACCTCTAGTATATGACGATACTCGCCCATAACATAAGTGTGTTTAAAAATATAATAGCGGTTATTTTTATAGTATTTTTCATTTTAAAATACATTAAATTAAATAATATTTTTTTATTTTTTTAAAATTATTTTTGATATCAACATATCAAAATTATTTAAAAACATTAAAAAAATATTAATTTAAAATAAAAATAAAATTTAATTTTTTTTAAAATATTTTTAAAAATACTTTCAAATCGCGGTGCTAAACCCACTATATCGCATGCTAAAAGCTGCGAGACCCACTGTAGGATAATGCTATATCATTAAAAGATGATTGTTTCATGCATGATTGCAACTGTTAACATAGGCTGTCTTGACTCTTGGGCAATATTAGCCAGGCAAATTCATAGAACACAAGTCTGTAATGGTCTGACCGAGAATAACAAGAACAAAATCCAATAAATTTTAACTACACGTACTCCTAGAAGAGCTAGTCAGTAGAGATAATAAAAACAAAATATGGAAAACTAGGGAACAATTCTCTTGTTTTTGCATCGTCTACAATGAACTACACCGAGTTATTGCAAATGGCAATACCAGAATAAATGCAACATTTAGTTTTTCCAAATTTTATAGTTAATGCACCGCTTAGATTGGGATGAATGCATTCATTAAGCTATTATTAGAAACTCCAATATTGTTTGGATTCATCCTCTGTAATTTTGACCACCGCTCTAGCTAGTTGAAGAAAGAAGGTTGATATTTTTCTTTTTTTGGTTCCATTAATTTCCTTGCATATAAATATACTTATAATCTGCTTTAATTCATCGGTTCAGCCTCCATTCATCTTATCTGTGACATAAGAAAGAGAGGGATCTGAAAATAAAAGGGAGACACAGTACTCTTTTTGGCAAACCAAGGAAACCTTGATAGACGAAGGTATCCCAAGCTTACTGCCTTTTTGTATTGAGTGCTGAAAGTGCCTTGATTCACGAGTCCTTCAATTCCCGATAATGAACGGTTTTGCGGTGCCACACTGCTGCCGCTCCTGCTTCTCATGTGGTAGTATTCTTTAATCCTTATTCTCTAACTTTCTTCCAACAATGCAACATTTCAAATCAATCCTTCTTCTTTAAGTTTAAAGTTCTCCCCTCCCTAGTGCAAGCATTCATAATCCAAATCTGAAGAATCATTGAATTAATATGAAACCATTATCATAACCTTACTTAATAGTTTTAATTTTTCTAATAAAAAAGGTTATTTAAAAAGAGAACAACCAAGAATTTGTTTCTCTAAAATGAAAGTAGATTGAGAGTTGCTAATCACCTCATTAATTACTCTTTGAAGCCTCAAAGATAAAAGCTTGTCAATAATTTTATATACTCCATTCATAAGACTGATAGGCTTAAACTCTGTGAATGCATTAGCACCTTCAATCTTAGAAAATAAAGTAATATAAGCATTATTATTCCCGGCTTCCGACTAGTCTTGAAAAATTCTAAAATCAGTAAGTTAAAAATAATAAGAGGCTTAATCAATTGGTTAGCCAACCTTTCCTATTTATATATGTAGGGCAATGTACAATATTTGTTGTAAAGATCTAAACACAAGAGTGGGCCTATCAACCTTTCATAATTATATACAACCTATATTGTGCAATTTTCTATAATACATCCCTTCAAGCTGTGAGTAGAGGATCAACATGAAACTTAAACCGAAAGCCAGTAATTAAAATAGTAGTAAGAATATCGACAAGCTAATCCTTTAAAGAAATAAAATGAATCTGAATGTCTTTCTTAGCAACCTTGTCACATACAAAATGATCATCAACCTCAACATATTAAGTACGAGCATGGAAGATAGGATTTACAAACAAATAAGTAGTACCCAGATTATCACACCAAATCATAGGCACATAAGTAGATGTAATCTGCAGATTAGGCAATAAATACTAAAGCTAGAGAACCTCAACAATGCCGTCAACTAAGGTATTATACTCAACTTCGGTAGAAGAACGAGCAACCGTGCATTGTTTGGCGTCTAATTCCTAAGAAATCGAGGTATTACTAAAGAAAACAAGATAGTCATATGTAGACTTACGATCCTCAATACTATTAGCCTAATCAACATCTATAAAACCATGTAAAGCAAATGAGAAGTTATGGATGATATGTAAGCCAAAAGAAACCGTACTCTTAAGATAACACAAAATGCATTTAATGATAGCTCAATGTGCATCGGTAGGAGTATGCATAAATTGACAAACCTTATTAACAACAAAACAAATATTTGGTCTTGTAAAAGTGAGATATTGAAGAGCACCAATAATTTGACAAAACTGAGTAGGATCAGAAAACAAGCAATCGGGTACCACAGTAACCTTGGAGGTAGAAATAAGAGTATCAACATGTTTATAAGAAGACATGCCTACTCGATGGAAGATGTCAAGTATATATTTGGCATAGCATGAGTCCCATACTAGTAGGATGAACCTCAATCCCTAAAAAATAATGAACAACGCTTAAATCCTGAAGTTTGAAATCAGAGCTCAACAATTGTATCAATTGGTGAGGCAAGGCTGAATTGAAACACAAGAGTGAACCTATCTTGTCATAGCATAAGCCCTTCAAAGATCTAAACACAAGAGTAAGTCTATCAACCTTTCCTAATTATATACAACCTATATTATGCAATTTCCTATAATATAATAAAAGATCTCATTTCCAAATCATTTTTTTATATAAAAATTGAAATTAAGACCATCAGGTCTTAGAGCTTTAGACCTATCACAACTCCATATTGCATCCTTCACCTCCTCCAAAGTCATCTCTCTCTATAACCAAGTTAAAGAATCATTACTTAATGTCTTAAACCTTATACCCTTTACATACGATCTATCAATAATAATACTTTTGTACTAGTTGGAAATGAAAGTTGTAGCCTGAAATTTGATCTCTGAAGGGCTAGAAATACCATTCCCACCAGTAACTTTTGTATTAATAAAGTTTCTTTTGTTGGTTAAAGAAGCCAAGAGCTAAAAGAATCTAATATTTTTGTCACCCAACTTGCACCAATTATTTCTTCTTTTTTTTCCTCTATAAAGATTCAAGATGCTTGCTCAATTTCCTAATCTCAGAGTTCAAACACATCAACTTTGCATATTCAACATCCATTAGACTCTTACTTTCAACCTCATTCTCAATAGCCTTAATTCTAGATTCTACCAATTTGGTTTTACTCTCCAAGATTCTATAGGTATGAAAACTCCACTCTTAAAATTTTTTTCTTAGTCCATTAAACTTCTTAATGATACAGAAGCGATTCAACAATCATAACAGAGCGAGGCCCACATCATCTTTAAATCATAATAAAAAGACTTATGCATCAACCAACAATCTAAAAAATAAAAAGACTTTTACTGCAATCTCTATATTCTCTACCATAGACAATGGTACAGTGGTTTGAGATGTTTCTCTCTAACCTAAAAAAGTTTGTGATGAGAAAAACTCAACATAACACCTAGATGTGCAAAATAGCTATCAACATGGCTTATAGATGAGCCTTAAAACCAAGTATACTAGTGACCGTGCAAAGGAATCTCCAAGAGATCACAGATAGACAGAAACTTCTAAAAGTTCCTTTCCCAACACTATTTAAAAACCCACTACTTCGCTCAAATTGAACCAAGTTTCATTACAATCACCTATAACATATAATGACCATCCAAATGCAAACTTTAGAATAGTTAACTCCTTCCACAATATTTTCCTATCTGCTAAACTACCCTCAGCATATAGACAAACAACCAAACAATTAAATCTCGTGTCAACAGGAGTGTTGCTACCCAATTTGTTACCCTATTTTAGAAGTATTTTTCAAACAATAAATAAAAAAAATATGTTTTTGATATATTTGCGTCATTTTTAGTGTTTTTCCTATGCATTTAGTTGTTAAGACACTTTTTTTTAATTGACGTTGGTGTTGCTTAAAAAAAATACAAAAAATACATATAAGAAAAAATCAAAATGGATAAATATGGACTAAAAGTGAAAGAAAAAAGTTGAGGGATCAAATTATTTTTGGGTTGCTTGGTCACCAAACATTTAAAAATAACAAACTTATCTACCTATAAATAGTTGCCTAACACGCACAAAGGAAAGGGGGAGAGCCAGAAAAAAAAAAAAAACCATAAAGAAAATACCCACAACATGAAAAAACCTTACCTTATTTTTTTTTTGCAATTGTGTCACCGCCTCTCTTTTGTCAGTTGTCCCCTCCATCTTCACCAATCTGGCTATGCATATTTACTTCCCTCTCTGTTGCCAAAACTGAACTACCTCTTTGCCTTAACTGGCCACTGGCCACCATTTTCCTCCTCTCTTATACAACCTTTCCTTCTCTTCTGATTAACAACTCCCTCTCCCAGCCATTACGCCAGTCATCCCTATTTTCTCCCAGTAAACCTAAACAAGCATCACCCACACTTCCAGCCGAAACCCTCCTCTACCATTCCAGCTTCTTCATCTCCTTCAACCAGCCTCAAACAACCCCTCTTGTTTTTTTGGCTGAAAACAAACCCCCTTCTCATCCATCCACTAGTAACCCCCAAAAACAACAACCTAGCTACCTCCTTCAACACATTAACACAACTCAACAATATATAAACACTAAACCACAACTATCATCCATTGTCAATCAAGCTAAAAAACAGACTCAAAAACACTTTTTCTTTAATTAAGCCAACCTCAACCATGACCGACCCACCATAACTAGAAAACACGGACTCAACCCTTCCTCTTCGCTACTAATAGCAGCTCAGATTAATGGAGACAAATGAAGAGGAAGATTGAAATAGAAAGCTTAAACAAATCTAAAAAAAAATAAAATAAAATCAAGTGTTTGTTGCGTTTTATTCCTTTTGTAGGTGATGGTAAGATCTCATCGCCGACAGAAGGAAGAAGAGGAGGAGGAACCGCTCTAAATCCACTTGTTTTCTACCTTCCCCTGTGGTGGCACGTAAACCTACGTGTTGATAGAGATGGTGGCACGTGGATACATGCGCTGCCATTGTTCCTACAATTTCAGAAGTCTTCCAACATTGTTTCCTTGGTCATTCCCAGCCTTCACAAGGTTAATTCATGGCCTAAAATTATTTTTTGATAAATTGTTATAATGTTGTGGAATTTGAGACAAATATTGATGATTTTATATAACATTTGGACTGATTGGTCACTATTTATTTGAACTGAAATGTGTTTTTGATTTAATAATTTATGTTTGATATTGCGTTTATTTTTATGGAGTGTGATTGCTAATTGAAATTTATTAATTCATGGTTTATATTTGAGTTTGGTGTTTGCTTGTTTTTTAATCGATTTCAAATAGTAAATAATTTATTTTTAAATTGATATCCTGTTCAATTTAAAACATATTATTGTGTTTCGCCGAACGTGATTTTAGTCAAATTTTCAAAGGTTCGATGACAATTTTACAATCAATTTTGATTTCTCCACTTTTGTTTTCACCCTTTCATATTTAATATTTTGAATTGTAACCTACACACGAGATGTTTTTTTGGTATTAAACAAATTGGTTCCCAAAAAAAAACAACAAAAAATCTTTCCTTCCAAAATATAATTTCTATTTTAATTTGCATCAGGCCAAGTCTCTTAAAAATAAATTATACTTGTATATTTTATTATATTAACAAAAAATAGTCTTATATATTTGCATGCATTTTGGATTTAAGTTTTGCATGCATTTTTTGGATTTAATAACTTGTTTATTAAAGTCATGAGAACTTGGCTTACATTTGAAAAATATCAAAAAATTATTTTGTTTTCTGTTAGTATTCGAGATTATGAACTTATATGTAAGATATATTTCTAATATTAAATAAAAATATAATTTCTTTTATTTTTTTAGAATAGTTAAATTTTTAACCTAATAAAATAAAGATATTCTTACTGAGGAGGACTTTTCTTCAACCATAAACAAACTAATAGTTAGAAAACACAATATTTTCTTAGTTTATATCAGACATATAAACAATGAATCTTACCTTAGGTAAGGTGTATTATGAGTGCTAATACCTTTCCTTTACGCAATATGTTCCCTTACCTGAATTTTGAGACCAGTTAGGATTCTTAGTAACCAAAATACTAGATAACGACTCTCATTCTCTCTTTTTACTGATAAAGAACAATAATTTCTTGTCCTTTCTTCTCACACCATTCCCAACCATTCTCGATCCAGGAAGATGATTCCCGCAACGCCGTCTATGTGCGATAATAAGTACCAAACAAAGCAATCCAATAAGAGCTAAATTCAATATTTGCAACCTAGATTCATTATTCCACATGACAAATAAATCTCTTGACCTACCTTCTGAGTCAATACCATGCCATTTTATATTGCAATTTTCCCCTAATCTATACAGAAAAGAATCAATTAATCTTAGCAATGCAACATAAATCAAGTTGATAAACTATCAATGACATTTCTAATCACGTCTTTTGGGACCACTCCCTAGAGCTCTAGTATTCCTGAAAAAATGATCTTCGTAGATATGGTAAAAATAAATGTCTATTGCAGAAACGGGAAGGAATTATACCGTTTTCACCCAATCTGCAACCTCCTTATCTACCATTTCTTGAAATTGACTCTTCAAAACCTCCTCTCCATACAGTACTGTAATGGCCAGGTCATATTTAGTATTCAATATATGTGCAGTACCCATCTCTATTTTGCGCCTTTCGATGCTTCTTCTTCTTCACACAATCCTTCTTCTTCTTACGTGTAGTGATATTAGCCATATCAAAAGTTCCTGGAGAAAAGGTGTGATTTGACGATGTCCCATCTACATCCGCCATACCAGTCAAGGTATTCACATAATCCCATTATCAGACCCAAGCTCTGGCGCCGCCCCTGTATGATTTGCCAACCCATATGGTGAAACAAACATAAGCTCGAACTGATATGGTTTGTCAGCCAAATAATAATCCACCGTTACTTCCTGGATTTATGGAAACAAACAGTTTATAGAGTGATTTTGGAAGTCAAAATAATGTCTCGTTATGCTTAAATCTTTCAATCTTGACGCACACCCAATGAAGAAAAAAGTCGCAAAATCGATTTGCTTATAAGCTGCTATACGTTTAGCCATATTGTTATCCTTTTAAAATTTTGTTTTTTAGCCATTATAACGTGTAGAAGTTATCTTTGAGTATTGATTTTGACATGGGTAAGGCAAAATCTCTTTGAATGATGTCATAATAGCCTCTTGTAAACTTGGAAAGGACCACCTTCTTTGTACCCAAAATATATGTAATAATTAATTACAACTTCATGAGTATTTTGCTAATATTACTCGATTCAATGACAAAAAAGGAATGAAAGGATCCTTCATCACTTTTCTCAGCTGGGTCCAAAATTAGATCCTGACATAGGAGCTGTCGCTGTTGCCTCGGCAGTAGATAATGCGTAAAATATTGCAAGATATTTTACCACAAATCTCAGCACACCATCACCACCTCTCACCCCTTCAATTCTATTTAAGGCCATAAGTCGCCTCCTCCATTTCATCCAATCTTTCTTCTTGATATTCACCACACAAAACTCTCCTTTTATCCTTCCATCTCTCCTTCTAAAGCCTCCAAGACAATGTGTCCTTCTTGCTTCAGTTGCTGTCTCACTATAGCAGCCTTGCATGGAGGCTCATAAAGTTTGATGCAGCCAAGGATGACTTGCCGACGACTCAGTTTTTGCTTCCATATGGTAGAAGAGATGAATAGGTTGGCAGGTTTTCCTTGGCTACATTTTCCTTTCTGCTCCTCATGCTAGGTTTATGGTGATAATCCTAACTTGTAAGGAGCTCCTTGAAGAACACTACTGCTTCTCTGCATGAAAAATCATTGCAACGAAAACATTATATCTCATTACTGTTACATATGCTACTTTATGGATCGACTAGGGCTTCTAGGCTTCCTCCCTCTAACAAAATCTCCACGCATAAACTTGAGGAATAATTTTAAATTCAAGTAAACCTCCTAGCTTTTTTCTCTGTAGATATAAATCAATCATTACTATTATGTTAATATGCTACGTAATTCATGCGCGCGCGCGCGCGCATGTTATTGAGAGCTTCTTGTCCCATTCCTGAATCCAAGCTATCATGAAATTGTATGAGATGGTCTTGGACACAACAAAAGACTACATTAACTCTTTAATTAGCATTTACAAATGTTATTTTGCCTAAGTAGATCTTATATGAAGCTCTTGGGAGATTTTTTCATGTTTGTCTTCTGCTTTAGCATATCTTCTTAAAACTTCAATACATATGTTCACAAACGCATCATCTTCATTCTAGTTAATCAAAAACATCCCTACGATAATTACATAGTAACTCTTCTATAATGATTTTCAGTATTATATATTTGTAAAGTAGATATTAGGAGTTCAAAGTTGTCCCAGTATTGCTGCATTTTCCAATTGATAGATTTCTCACATTAATATCATTAATGTTCTTAGTAGTTTGTTTGTCGATTGTTTAAAATTAACACGACGTTTAAACAAGAATTAATTACTTTTCCAATCACTAGATCTCATTCAAAGTCAAAATAACATGATTTTATGAGTGTGTGTATTATCATTGGATTCCATATTTCATGACCTAAACTATACATAGATCTACTACAATACTCTATCCCATAAAAAAAATGCCATTACTTCCTTGTATTGTCAGAGTTTTTTTTTGTCATCAGGTATGTGGACAAAGTCTTCAAGTTTCTATGTAATTTGTGATTTGTATCCTAGGTTCTTTCCTTCTGTAGGAAGAGTTAGTTCTGGCAGTCTGTAGACTAATCATGTACGTTGAAATCATTGATTTCTATCCATGCTCATCACGTGATTCATTACATATATTAATTACATCTATTATAATTAAGGTCAAGAGTTAAAAGATTATAAATATTTTAGGATATTTGGGTTATATTTACTATAAAATTTATGAATTCAATTCATTTTTCTACTTACAAGCAATAATATATAATTTTATATTAATGGACATAACTTTTGATTTGGCTAGACTGAAATTTTATTAAATAATTTTGAAAGTTTTTTTTTTATAAGGTTAAAATTTTATAAATATTAGACATTGAAAAACTCTTCCCATGCATTAAGATCAAAAGATACTGTTCATGAATTGCACTTATTTCTTAATTGATTTATGATTATTTTTTTGTTTTATTTAGAATTTTTTGTTATTTTACAGTTTTGTTTAGGATGTTTTACCTAATATAAATAGAGTTATTTAATATGTGGTTAGAGTTTTTAAATTATTGAAGATAAATTAATTACTCAGAAATAAAACTTATAAATGAGTTTTTTTTATGGAATCTTTGAAGATTTGTGGCATTCATTTATATTTTTTATTCTTGATTCGTTATAATTCACGAGTTACAGTTTTTCTATCTAATAATTATGATTATGTGATTCTAAGTAATCTCTTATTTGGGTTTCTTTTAAATTAATTTTGATTTTCTTAAATTGTTTTTTTTTACGTGTGAATTCAAGAATTCTTCCATTCCAGATTCACATCACTGCTTCTTTCTTCATGTAAATGCAACATTGCTGAATATATATATATATAAAAACGAAAATTTAGAAAGGTAAGGCACCTGTATATATATATACCCAAAGTAAATCATCAGATTTCAGGGCACAAAATGCTAGCTTTCTTGGCATGTAGTGTCTAGAGTTCGGATAATTTTGTCACATGCTTCTGGATGCATTGATTGGTGATCATCATAGAGAAACATTATCCTGATTTGACATATATAACTGTGTAGGTATAAAATGGCAGCTAAGTTAACTGGTCGGCAAATGGATTTTGCAGTCCCAATAGACCGAATATCAAGAACTTATTCTTCCTATCTGTAACCCAAACATTATATTAATAAAAACTAAATAACTTGTTGCTTGTAAATTTTCTGCGTAAAATAACACATAAACACAGTACACACACATGTATATTATCATATAAAGTTATTTTTTTTGGTTATCTTTTTCTTCCCGTCTTCTGTTCTATATGTACAGTACAACCATTCTTTTACTCAGTGCAGAGACAGGGAATGCAGACTAGGAGACAATGTAATGTGACGTAAGCCCTTTTTGTTTCTGAGCTAACTTATATGGCTTATCTGCAGCTGTTCTACCTGGCAGAGAGATTTCACTAGTTCCATAATTTCTTCTTGGACGTTGTAAAATAATAATCTCAATTTAATTAGATTCATGAACAAACTTTTGTTGGTTTCTAGATATACATAAAAAAAAATTATTATAATTCAAAAGTTTAAACTATTAAATAAAATTAATGAGTTACTCTTTAATAAATCTTCTTAATTAAAATACATGATTTTACATTTTATTCATCGGTCACGAAAGAAAATATGTTACGTATATAAATTGATTAAAGGTATTGTTGAGTTTGTTTTGCACTATTTTCTTTTAGCTTTTACTTTTTAACTTTAAAGCAAAGTATAAAAAAAGTATTTGGTAACAATTTTAAAAATATGTTTGAATGTGATTTTTATAAAAAGTCAGTTAAAAATATACTAGTTTCTACTAAAAAGAGGGGGGGGGATACATATATTGGTTAGCCTCCCAATTATTCTCAACTATAACCCCCCCTATATATATATATATAAATAAATAATAGTAATGATGTAGATTATAACACAAGAGTATGACTATATTTCCTCTATGGTATGCCTATAATATTTTCTATATAGTTACATTCTATAATATGTCCCCTCAAGCTAAGGGTGGAGGATCAACCTGAAGCTTGAACCTTGAACCTTGAACTGAAAAGCAGTAAACGGAGCAGTAGGAAGCGGCTTAGTAAAAACATCTGCAAGTTGATCCTGAGAGGAGATAAAATGAATATGACTCTTTTTCTTCGCAACACTGTCTCGTACAAAATGATAGTCAACCTCAACCCTGTTTAGTCAGAGTTGCAAGATCAAGCGTAACGTGTTGGTTTGCACCGGTGTCCGGGAACCGAGTAGGGGCAGAAACCAGACCAACAGCAAGGTGGGCAGAGGGTTGGTGACCACTGTTGCAAAACTGAGCACATTGTGGGGCTGTATGGCCGAAGAAGAAGTATAGTTGACACTTGACATTCTGCTCAAAAGATCGGTGAGGAGACCACTTCCCACCAGCAGCAGGCCATCTGGGTTACTGCCAATGACCCTGCTTCTAGTCTGTGGGAGCATAGGAATGAGAAACACGAAAATCAAACCTGTTATGGTTGTTGTACCTGCTGTTATTAGAGCGCCAGTTGTTACAAAAATGACCTCTGTTATGACCAAAATTAGAGTTGTGCTGCTGCTGGGCAATGTGAGCGGAGGGCAGCAGAGATGGTGTGGGCAGCGAAGGTGGATTTGCAGCCAATAATGGAAGAGAAGTTTTATGCAGAAACTCATAAGTAAGAAGATGGTTGTGAAGTCCACGTATGACAGCGGTTCTGCCTTAGTCACGAGACTAGCTACCAAGTCTTTAAACTCACCATGAAGACCACAAAATATATAGAGGTTGAAGTCTTTGAGAGAGAGAGAGAGAGAGAGAGAGAGAGAGAGAGAGGCCAGCCAGCAGCAACCAATTCATCAAACAATGATTTGGCGTGCTGCATGTATGTAGTAACCGAAGCATCTCCTTGTTGAAGATCTTGAAAAGACCCATGGAGTTGCATAATGCGAGAATTTGACAGAGAAGCGAGCGCTTTCTCAAGAGTGCGCCAAACACAAGTCTGACAATCTACCACAAGATACAAGACGTCCATGGAGAGAGAGGAGAGTAATGCGTTTAAAATAAACTGATCTTGTTTCTTCCAATGAAGAAAAGAGGGGTTGATTGTTGAAGAAGAACCATCAGAACAGTCAGAAACATGAGAGGAAGGACATGACACTAAGCCATCAACAAAGTGGAAAACACCTTGATCAAGAAGATATGGCTTCATCTGTATTCACCAATACAAATAGTTGGTGGTCGTAAGCTTCAATAAGACCACTTGATGAGTATTGGACAACACAACAATAAAAGGAGTTGTTGTCCTCATGATGTGAAGAGGGATGGCAGAAACATGAGAGAAGGAACCATGGTTTTGCTCTGCAGGTTGGGGCTGCTGCTGGTAGGAGAAAGAACCAACGGCAGCAGCTTCTGAGAGGTTGGCCAATTGGGCTGCATCGCTGGTTTGGTGGGGGGAAAAGGTAGCAACAACAGTAGAGTCCATCTAGGAGAGGGAGAGAGGAGGTCAACTGTAGAGGGGAGAGAAGAGTTTTGACGGCAGAAGACTCTGATACCAAGTTGAGAATAATTAGGAGGCTTAACCTATTAGTTAACCAATATTTTCTATATGTGTGTGTGTGTGTGTGTGTGTGTGTGTTTGTATAGGGCAATATATAATAGTAATGGTGTAAATTACAACGCAAGAGTATGACTATAATTCCTTTATGGTATGCCTATAATATTTCCTATATAGTTACATTCTATAATAGTTATAGAAATGAAAGACTACTTATTTCATTTAAAAAACAAAAATAACTTAAAATTAACTATCCTCAATCATTGTTGTTTTAAATATAGTAATTAAATAATCTTTAATTATATAATTAATACCCTTAAATATTTTAAAAATAATTAAATTATTTTATTTTATTTTAAGTATATTAGCTCCCAACTTGTACGTATTTTAATTAAATTATTTAGTATTTCTATTTATTTGAAGAAAAAAAATGGTGTAATTTTTTAATTTTTTGATACTTTTAATTCCAACAACACAAAAACAAATATATTTAATTTCACAACACGATGCAATACAACAATTCATTACCCAACAATTTAATGTGTTTAAATTTATAATACAATATATTATGTCAAAAAAAAAATATTTCAACTCAAAAACTTAAATTGATAGATCTTGCATAGACCCAATTTAATGTGTTTAAATTTATAATAAAGTATATCATGTCAAATAATCATCTCAACCCAAAAATTTAAGCTATTAGGTGATGTTTCAATAGTAGTTTTATATTACTCTTTAACATATCCTTCAAGTGAAAATTATTTGAATTTGAAACCTGCACAGACCCAAATTATCTTATACTATTAATTTTATATTATCAAATAAAATGAAGGTGATGAGATTCGATCTCATGATCGTTTGATCAATAAGGCTCTAATATTATGTCAAAGAATCATCTTAACCTAAAAGTTTAAGCTACTAGGTGAGATTTCAAGAATAGTTTTATATTACTATTTAACTCATCTAAACATAAAACAAGACAAAATTGGTGTCAAACACGCTCGCTATAGAACTTAATCTTATTGTTAGGAATATATATATTTGTGTGTGTGTCAAAAAAAATATTTCAACTCAATAGCTTAAATTATTAAGTAAAGTCCTAAGATACGATTTGCATTATTCTTTAACACGCCATCTTAAATGAAATCCCTTCAGGCATGAAACTTGTACAGACTCACACTATCTTGTGCTTAATTTTTATTAAATAAATGAGGATAATGAGATTCGAACTCGTGACCACTCAGTCATCAAGACTCTGATACCATGTCAAAGAATCATCTCAACTCAATAGCTTAAGCTATTAGATAAGGTTCTAAGATATAATTTATATTATTCTCTAACAATATATATAATGCAATCCAATAAAAAGAAAATGAATTATCTGTATTTAGGAATCAAATATTAATGTATTGGTTAAACAAAGCTTATTATTTCTAAATCAATTAAGATTATTCTTAAATTGCCTTTACAAACATGTGAAGTATGATCTATGAGGTGATCAAAAGCATGTTAAGATTGGAAAGATGTTATATCGATCTTGTCTGCTATTCTCTATTTATAATTAATTAGTGTTCATTAATTGTGTTTTTTTTAATATTTGATAACATAAAGTAATTAACCTTAGGACTAAGCAAGGTAGGAAAAAAAAGTTCCTCTTTTTTCTTAATTTTATAAGTAGGAACCTTGGTGCTTTTGCATGGAAAAATATATTATGTTGAATTATAGAGTTTTTAAAATTGTCTGGATGAGACAAACAAATTTAATCTGAAAATACCTTTGATCGTAAGAAAAAAAAATTGATAAATTAAAATGTGTTGAAATCCAATGTTTTTATTTATTTATTTCTTTATTTTCTTTGTTCCCTAATCCCAATAAATTATTTGTGTTATATACACACACCAGATTTTCTTTATTTTTCATTATTGACCAGAACCATATGGTGGGCTTCAGCTGGGTCTATATAATACCGGGACGTAACCTGTTGATATTGATTCTATGAAAGCCCAAAACAATAATAGAAAAATAATATAATTGATTATGTTTTTTTTTATTATGTCTTTTTTTTATTAATTAATGGTATTTTAAGAAATAGTGAGTATATTAGTAATTAAATAATAATTTAGAGAATTAAAAAAATCTTATAATAACTTACGTTTATTTTGTTAAATGACCAAAACATACATCAGAGAGAGGAAGAGAAAGATCAAAGAGGAGGTTTGATCTAAGATCAAAATCTGTCTTTTTTTTCATCAATTTAAAGTATTTGTTCTCTATTCTTATATTTTAATCGAGCTTTTGCAAATGTATTAGGGATATTGAGAAAGGTTTAGGAATTAGGATTTTTATAATATTTATTTTTTTAATCATTTTTAAAGAGTAAGTGATGTATTAATAAAGTCTAGATTGATAGAAAGTCATTTAAAATAATTTTATATGTTTTTGGTAAATTAACTTAAGGTATGAAATAGTAAAATTAAAATATATAAAAAGAATGATGAGTTGGTAATTTTAGACCATCAAAATTTGATCTTTCAATGAATATTATAGTTGAATTTGATACCTAATTATAATATGTCACGATTTTTTTAATTTAATAGATTATTTATCTAAATTAAATTTATAGATTAAAAATTATGATAATTAAAAATATATCATTTAAATATGTAATTTCTAGATTTATAAGAATATATATTTTTTTAAGTTCACTCTTAGGTAATCTTAGTTAATTGGAGGGAACACAAATATTTTATAACCCCAAAAGAAAAAAAGTTGAAGATAAAAGACAAGGTAATTCTTTCAAAAGTTTCTTACTAGCTGAATTCTGTGAAAGTTACAAGTAGATTTGGTGTCTGAAACTAGCTGTGTGCCCAAGCTTTGCGCGATGAACTTCCAGCCTACAGCATAACACTAGCAGAATTCCTAGTTGTGTTTCAGTGCCCTTCATGGACTTGAGTGAGCTATTGACTTCCATTTTCACCATGGAGTACCTAGCAGTGAATGCAAAACTGCAAACGCCATGTCTATAAAACATTTATGTGCCTGTCTCCGATGTTTTCTGAGAACTGTCCGCAACAATTAGTTACTTCCAGCAAGGAGTCAAAATCCTATGATGCTTTGATATGTCCCCTTTTATAATGTTTGCGATAACCTACGAAAAAATTCTTACTTTTTTTCCCCAGAGATAGAAGGATTTTTCTTTTCTTTTTTGGTTAGACTCTGCTAGATGGCCTTCATCTAAAGAAGGAAAGGTGAATAAAGAAGTGCCATTACCATCTCCATGCTGTAATTACAATAAGAAGCTTACTGTCATAATTACTCGTCATTAAAAGAGAAAACAAGCTGCATATGTGTCTTCTTTCTCCAAAACTTTCAGATTTCAAATCTGCAATATGCTATTCTCAAAAAAATAGACTACTTATATGTCTAGAAACCCTCCTGAGTTAAGTTGCCATCGCCTCCAATCATAGTTGAACTGGGACTCTCCCTTCCCTAGAACAAGGACTAAATCTGTTGTGTCGGATACTGTTGCTGTCAATAATTCAAATCTAAGGTGTTCTTCAGGTAACATTCTCCTGTCAACAAAGCATAACTAACAAAAAATGAATGGGAGATATACCTTTTAAAGAAGAGAATGCAACAGAAGAGATGGCAATTGCGTAAGCAAATACCACAGAATTCTAATCTTGTTCATCCTGAAATGTGCAAGCTATTGCTGAATCCTGGAATTTCAGATGATAAATACTGGAGAACTTGAATGCTAAGAACTTTTCATGGAAGATTGACAACTTGGGAAATGCTTGTTATGATTGGTGAGAATTTTTTACACACTGTATAAAGCTATAAGTTTAGGGAATCTTGAATGTTGATCGTATATAACTGTCAAACTTCATATCGTCATTTGCTAAATCCGCTGTATAATTTTTGTAACTGTGCCTCAATTCATCTATTATACCTAAACCTAAAAATCCGAGATCATCATCTTCATTTGCTTTCCTGATGCCCTTAAGATATGCGCCATTCAATTGTCTGATACATAACAAGGAAAATAAAAATGTCTAAGCTGATTAATTTGTGAAATCAGCAATAAATTCTCTTACTGAATCATATGATAGTTCTCTGCATTTTTTTGGTGTTTGTCCAGATTGTTTATCACAGTTCTTTATGCTGATCTTATTTGGCTTAATGATATGTTAATTTATTCCATGAATTGAATCATATGCATGCTTTAGATATTTCCTTTTATATTTAGATAACTGTGCTCTCAAATTCATTACTTATTTGCTTTGTAGTGGTTTGATTACATTCAGAAAGCCAGTTCTCTAATTTCATGATTTCATTATGTCATCCTCTAGAAGCTCTGACTTGATATCCATTATGTCTGTAAGCTATAGCTCCTCCCCCACCCCCCATAGTAATGAAAGAGATTCCAAATCTTTCTGAGGATTTTGATACGTGCATATCCTCTGCTGCTTGTATAAAAGAAGTTGTAGGTAACTCTGAGGGGAAAAAGTCGATAAAGAATTCTTTGATTTTCCATGCAAGCTTTGGCCATCTACATCAATTTATTTCATGCTTCATTTCCTTTAGTGACAATTAACAATAAAAGATGGAAGTAAAAAAAAAAAAAAGCATCCATGGGATAAGATATCTGCACTTAAAATCGATACGGTAGTGGGTAGGATCTCCTTGTTTTTTTTTCTGAGTGGTCTTGAATTGATCGTAGTTTTCTTGAATTTTAGGTATGCCTAAGTATGGTATGATTTCTGTCTTATCTGTGTTTATTTTTTATGGCTACCAAATGAGTGGTGTCATAATTCTATTATTATGCATTGAACTCTGAGTTCTTTGTTTTCTCATCAGCCTTAAAAGTGAGAAGTTTTTGATTCATCTCTCTTTCTCCCTTTTTGTTTCTTGTCAAAAAAAATTTCCTTTTTAGATTGAAGATCATGGTTTGGTTCGTCTGTCAGGATTTTGTTTGACAAATGTTGCACCATGCATGCAGATTTCTGAAGCATCAATTAGCACAAACTGCAGGAACATTATCATTCCTTGCGGAAAGAATAAGGACAATGGCTGTCAATTGTTTACAAGGACATTAGAAGAGATTGGTACAGCTACAAGAGTTCTTTTTTCATTTTTCTTGTTTCGTGTTTGTGTATATGCAAATGCATTTTCTATTCTGCAGCGGCAGCAAATTTATATTCCTTCAGAGGAACCCACGGAGCTTGCAGACGCCAAAATGCTCAGAGCACTTCAGCACCACAATCAAATGTGGAGCCTGCATGCTACGAAAGTAATAGCTGTTGATCTTCAAAAATGATGAGAGTAGGCCAGAAGCAGTTCTTCTTTGATCTTGGAAGCAATAAGAGTGGTCATTTGACTGAAGAGAATGTCAAGAAGCGATGCAGTGCAGAAATGAGTGAAACTCAAGTGTTGAACGCAGATGAAGAAGCTTTAATCTGATAGCTCTACTCTGTTTAGACAAGTCATGGGACTTTTGATGTCTTGGGGTTTAAGCAGATGGACAAGTTTTTGGAAGCCGACAGCTCCACCTTACTGCTCTGGTTTCCTGCTCGGGCATTTTGTGACTTGGGGTTGGATCCTAAGCTAGGCTCACCTGATTAGACCCAGCCTAGTTAAATGCAATCAAAAGATATTCATATTACTAATTATTTGATACATAATGGCCGGATGGCGGGATTGTAAGGTGAACTCACCTGTCGTTAAATCAATCTAGGTTTATTCCGAAATAATTTAGAAAAAAAAACTTAAATCACATTATTTTGGATTAAAAAATTAAAATACTATTGTTTAAAAAAATTATTAAAGTTGACTTGACAAAATCAGTCTCAGAAATAAATGTCACCAATATATATATATATTTTTCTTGAATTCTACAATATTTGATGTCCCACAGGTACATAGATTAGACCAATATTACTCTGGTATAGCAAATCATGATTATTTACATCCGAGTATTTTGTTTTTTTAATATGTTTATTTTTTACTTGAAATAAATATTAAATTGATGTTTTTTTAGTGTTTTTTAATAATTTTAATATATTAATATAAGATAAAAATTTTAAAAAACCATTTTAATTTATTTTTAAAAATAAATATTTAAAAAAGAAAACACCCTAATTACCATACTAAACACAATCATATCAAATTTTCACTGCCACTCCCATCGGTATTTGACAAGGACATGGTAAACAGGAGCCAATACATGCCAGGTCCAAAAGGTTGCCTTCAAGCAATATAGGCCAACCAATCTTTGATGGATATGCCCTACTGGGACCTGGACACCTGGATGGAGAAGGAAGGAGCTTCTTGATATTCAATGCCTATATTTGTGCAGATCATTCAAAGCATGGGAATTTTTCACTGATGTGTTGGGAATCAGGACACATGGTAGGGAAGGAGAGGAGCTTTGGATTCGAAATCACTAAAATGTGTTCAAAGTATATAGATAGGTATACCCCACAAAGCATTTTGTGTTGAGCAAGTCAAGGCACATAGGAAGAGGAGAGGAGTCTAGGGATTCTTCAATCCCTGAACTTGTGCCGATAAATAATACAAGTTTATCCCCACAAAGATTAGGGTTTCCAACGATGTGTCCTGATTTGACTTGAGGCTTTGGTTTTTTGAAAAAACGCCATGCGAAATGCAAGATTGTGTCAGAAATAGAAATTTCCTCCCCCGCACAAAGCATCATAATGTCTGCGAAGGGAGTTGGGCCACGTTGATCCATCCTCGTACACAAGCAAGAGCTTTATCCATTTTACTTCACTTTTATAGTACTTTTTTTTTTTCCTGTAGTCAAGTTTCATGCATCTTCTCATCTGGTCCAGCAAAACCCCACTTGCTGCTGCTGCCTGCAGACAGAGATTTGGTCATCTAGTGGCCCTAACTCACATCAATCATCCTACAGTTGACAACAGTTTTTTTGGCGTCCACAAACATAGAAGCACCAAGCCTTTCTTTTTCACTATTAAAAGAGAAGATATTTCTTTTCCTTAGAGGATAAGACTCTCGCATGGGATGGAGAAGGGCATATACACATCAATGATATCATAAACTCAGATGAAAGAAAGAAAGAAAGAAAGAAATGATGGAAATATTAGCTGTATAGCTGCTGCATTAAATTGATACTGCAATCGGTACAAGCCAAACGAAAAAAAAAAGCTTTTTAAAAATTAGATCCCTCTTAAGGCTCGTACATGCAAAGGCTAGGATCCAAAAAAATAAATCCGTAACCCTGCAACTCCATATGAGGACATACATACATCATGACTTGAGCCTCTTTTGGTTTGTTCATTCCTAATATTGATACGAAATGAAAGTAGAGCACAGACTGTACAATGATAGTAGGGAGGAGGTCAATGATGACTGCCCACATCATCTCCCAGAACTCACTAGGGTTTTCTCCTCTGAGTCTTGAGCAGACTTCGAGCTTGTTATAGGAAGAGGAAGAGGTAGACCTCGGTCTGAATGAGATGGGCCTGCTGTTGGTGCTACCTCTTCCTCTGCAGGGACAGGAGCAGGTTGAACTGGTTTGGGTGTATACGTGAAGGAGAGATCTTTGTTAGCTGCCAATGCAACAAGCTCTTTTTCCTCCAACCCTTTTGTTGGCCCCAGGCTACATCGCTCTGGTGTGTGCTTGGCCAATGCATCTTTGAATTTCTTGATCTGAAATAGAACCAAAACAAAGACCAACATTATAGAAACAATCAATGAGATTGACAAAGTACGTGTAATAAATTGAATGATCAATGCAAAATGCTAGCAACTTACATCCATTAATCTGGTTCAGTAAAAAACTGGGTTTGTGAAGCAACATTCAAGATTAAGTAGTGAAGTTGAGTGTGATGTGGTTCCAATGAGTTGATAAATCTTGGATTTTGAAGACAAAAAAATGCAGAAAATGGTTTATCTCAAGAATCAATCAAGCTCTGCATTTCATTATTTCATCATTAAAGCTCTTGGTATACAAGAAACAGAAAATCAAAGGCGAAATTGAAACCAATTGGTCTGTTCATAAAATTAACAGTTATTAAACTCACTTCAAATATTACAATTAATCAACAAAAGAAGTGAAGGAATGGCAAAACTAACCGTAGCATTAGTACAGCTAAAGCTGCATAACCGGCCATGAGCTCCTCTATAAAACCGGAAGAATGGTAACACATGGACATTGAGGCTATAACACATGGATTTGTGCTCCTCGTAATTAACTTGAAGAAACTGTACATCTGGATTCATCTCTGCCAATTGACATATCTGCCCAAAAAAGGACTCCCATTAGCATTCTTCCAGAAAACTAAATCCATCAAAATAAAAATAAAAAAACAACTAAACCACTCATATTCACATGCACATGCACCTCAAGTATATCGAAATAGTTATGCAAGATCATACCTTGGGATGGAGAGCTTTGCAGCCACCACATCCAGGGGAAAAGAAATCAACTACAACAAGTTGGTCCCCAGCATTCATTAGGGAATCCACAAGATCTTGCGCAGAAGTTACTTCTCTCATGTTGGGTTGCAGACCTTTCTCCCACCATTTTTTAGCATATTTAAGTTTAAGGCCAGTCTATTAATTCCACAAAAGATAACAAAAGGAAAAAACCATTAAGCTATCCATCCTTGTAATATCAAAATGACACGAAAAAAAAAATTCAAAACTTTGAGTTTCCACAGTATACAAAATCTCATGATTCTTTTTATTAATTAAAAAAAGAAAAAAATCCAGACTTTCTTTTCCTCTAAAAACCGAATATTGAGGACCCAGCTCCTCCGATTCATTCAATGGTTAAGCGAAATCACAGTAATTTAAGCAATCCAATAATTAAAAATAAACCAACAATTACGATAACAAACAGGGAAGAAATTAAAAATTCAACCCCACAAGAAAATAAAAAAAAAATCACTCACAAAACAAAATCAAAATAGAGACCATAAATCCAAACCATATAAATTTGACTAACCAGAGCCACAACCGAAGCTTGAGGAAGATACCCTCTTCTGGGTTTGCTTTGATTTCCATGAACAACAACCCTCTTGCCATAAAAATCACTACAAGACGAAGATCTTGAAATTTGAGATCTCAAACCCTGTGGTTTGACCCTCGAAGGAAACCCTTTAAGCCTGCAACTCTTTGTAAACACAGAAATAGTATTGTGTTGCCGGGTTTGATAATTACCAGAAGAAAATAGATTTGTCTTGCTCAAAACCTCTGTCATAATTTCTCACAACAATTTAAAAAAAAATAACAGCCAAAGAAAGCTCAGGTTCTTGCAAAAACATAAAGAAAGGCTTTTGCTTTATTGGTTTTTGCCTTTTCTCTTTGAATAGATAAAGCGTTTTCCTCTCTCTTTCTTTCTTTCTGAGCTGGGAAATGTTGAAAATTGAAGATGGTGGTGGGGTGTTTTGGGCCGCTAGATTTTTGTATTGGATGATGGATCTAACGGTTGGAGAGATTGGTGAAATTTGAAGATTATTGGATAAGGTCGTTATTTTGTGCTGTTTAAGATTTATTTTGTTGACGTTTGCCGGTTTTTATGGTTGATAGCGGCACGTGAGGCGCTCGATGTCTTAAACGTGGCGTCATCTGATCTTATGGTTTTTTCGGATTTGGAATTGGATGGATGGAATACTTTGGAAGCTTCCTTTTCTTTTTCTTTTTCTTTTTCTTCTTTTTTGGGTTATTTTCCAACCTCTAGCAGCGGTAGAGATTTACCTTAATCACTTGGAAAAATATATATAAAAATATTTTAAATAAAATTTTATTTATGGAAAAAATTTTAAGAGTTGAAAAGGCTTCAATTTTGATTTTTCCCAAAAGAAGTAGTTTTTGTTTTGTATTTAATAATATGATGGAAAGTATTTTTTTTAAATAATTTTTATTTTTTTTATATTTTTAACATCAACTTATAATATCATAAAAAATTTAAAAACATATTATTTTAATATTTTTAAATAAAAAATATTTAAAAAAATTAAAATAAAATGTGTTTGTTATTGTGTTGAAAACTTTATTTTAAAAAATTTTGAATTTTTTTTCAAATTAATTTTTTTATATTTTCATAACTTATGATAAAAATAATTTTAAAAAAATTAATATTATTTTTATATATTTTTAAATAAAAAATAATTTAAAAAATAACTATTAATATTCACGAAATAAAAACTTAACCCTGAGGGGTTTAACTCAACTAGTCATGCTTTGAGTTTGCTTTCAAAAAATCATCAGTACCACAAATTCTAAAAACTTATTTAATCATTAATTTTAAAAACTTGAAAAATTAATCAAAATATATATAAATTAATTCAAACATCTTGAAAAAATAATAAAAAAAAAAAAAACCTAACCAGCCATTACTATTCGCACCATCATATTTCCATTATCCATACCCATTCACCGAGAACAGTGTTGGGTTCCATCATCTCCAGGCCCCATCATCAATCTTTAAGAACAGAGTGCTGAGTACTATTCGGTTGTTTAGTGGGCTGCGCAAGCCACAGGAAACAGATCCCATCTCTCCAGGCCTCAGCCCTAATATTTCCCACAACTCTCTCTCTAACAATTGAAAGTCGGTTAGGAGTGATGATAGATTCTGACTGAAAAGGTCACTGTTCTTTTCCATGGATACTTGTTGCCTACCGGTCAGCATTCAGGATTGAAAATGAAGTAGATGCTTACCCTGAAGATTCCAAGACCAACATCATCACATCACAAATCTAAGTTTAACATCCCAAAATGTTTCATCTTTCCCACAACGTATCCAAACCCAATGCAATCGCATGCTCAAGATTCAATCTTCAACCCCACAACACTTCCAGGCTCCCCATTTCCCACATTACCCCACCCAGGAAAGTTACTTCATTTTCTAAAAACCCTAGCATTCTCATTCCTAGGTGCACAACACAAGATACCATTTCACTTTCCATCACTACTACTCGTGAGGATAGAGCAGACGATGGTATATTTACCAAGGAAAATGAAGTTCTGGTATTAGAAACCCCAGAAGGAAGTAAAAAGAATTTCTGGGGTGCTGTCAGTTTGATTATTGGCACTGCTGTAGGGCCTGGAATGCTGGGCTTACCAACCGCAACTATAAGGTCTGGTTCTTTTACATCAACCATTGCCATCATCCTTTGTTGGGTTTATGTAATCTCCTCTATCATTATTGTTGCTGAGCTTAGTTTTGCTGCTATGCAAGAAGATGGAGTTGCAGAGGTGAGCTTTACTGGCCTTGCAACAAAAGCATTAGGAAGCAAATTTGGTGCTTTTGTGGCGGTGGTTTATGCTAGCTTAAGTTTTTCTTTGCTAGTAGCATGTGTTTCAGGCATTGGTTCAATAGTATCACAGTGGTTTCCATGGATGAATGTTGTGTTGGCTCATGCTTTGTTTCCTGTTGCTGCTGGGTTTGTAATTGGGTTCTTCCCTTTTAAGGTCATTGATACTGCTAACAGGCTTTTATGCTTGCTCATGCTTTTCTCCATAACTTCACTGGTAGCTATTGGTTTATCTGTGGCCAGAACAAATATATTAGCCTCCCTTGTTCCCACCTCGTTGAGTATTTCAACAATCTTGCCTGCTATCCCTGTAACTGTACTTACGTTGGGGTTCCATGTTATCACCCCTTTTATATGTAAGATTGCTGGGAATTCTGTATCTGAGGCTAGAAAAGCAGTGCTGATTGGTGGGGCTGTTCCTTTGATAATGGTTTTGTCATGGAATTTGATTGTTTTGGGGCTTGCTGGTGCTAACACAGCCACCTCCTCCAATGACCCAATCTTTCTCTTGCTCTCTGTCAATCCTTCTGCTTTATCTGCTGTCCAGGGCTTTGCTTTTTCGGCTTTGGCAACTAGCTTGATAGGTTATGCAGTCAGCTTTCCGAGACAGCTTCTTGATACCTTGGAGTTGATTTTCACAAAAACTAAATCTGAAAAACAGATTCACACTCAATGTCAAATATTTGCTAATGGGGATAGTGCTGGTAGAATTGGATTCGTAACCTTTTCTGGTCGGCATAATCTTGGAAATACAGGGAGGGCTTCATTTGATGGAACAAGGTGTTTTGCTGCATCAGAAGTGAAACCACCATCAAGCACGGCCGAGTCTAATGCATTCCACCATAAATTTGTAATGATGCTTGTACTTGGTGTTCCCATTCTTATAGGATCCTTCTTTCGCTCAACCTTTTCAAGAGCTCTTGATTTTGCTGGAGTTTATGCAAATTGCTTCCTGTTTGGCATACTTCCTCCAGTAATGGCATATGTACAGCAATCCAGGAAGAAGCTCAGGTATTGCAGGCAATTCCATGTTCAGTTATTCGCTAATTAATAGGATGTTTGCACTTCTGATCTACAATGAAAACCTCAAAAGAAAAACAATATTAAAGACAGCAAAAAGGCACCTAACATATTTGAGACATCCGATAATATATTTGCACCTGCTGAAGCCTAAATCTTAAAGGTCAATCTCATATCTTGGAAAGCAAACAAAACCAATTTATCATTTCATAATGAGTTGTTATTATGTGTCTGTAAAATGCATGTTATTTCTCAACAATTTCCCAACTTTACACCAAATAACAAGTAATTCGTTTCCATGCTTAACTAAGTACTCAAAGTGATTTTAACTTATTCCTATCAAAATTTTCTTCTCAACATTTTACAAATGCTCTCTGGTTTTCAGGTCATCTATTCTTCCAGGGGGGGATATCACTCTTCTACTACTTTTTAGCATTGCTGCCATTTTGGGGATTTGGCATTAGACAGTTAGCAGCAGAGCAGTGTCCTTTCCATAGGTCAAAATTCCGTAGGTCAGAGTTTACGTGGATAATTTTTCCATATAGTCCACATTTAGACTGAATAAACCTCATGCCCTTTCCTTTGTGGACTTTGGGATTTCACAGAGGCATCTGAATTCTGAACACATGTTTAGGTCATAAAATTTAAGTCAAGTCATGCGAATAAATGCATAGTAATTGGATTTTTTCGTCGTCCCAAATACTGATTTAAGATCTTGTCGATTAGCTATCAGATCATGATATAATCTGTGTAGTTCCGTTTCTTCATTTACTCCTGGCTTCAGAAGTTACGGATCAAGTCTTTTGTAAACAGGAATGTTTAGTAGAAAACAAGCAACAACATAACTCAATGTCAAATAGGCAAATGCAATTGGTTGATGCAAGATGAATACAATCCTAGGCAATGAAAGTAGAACTCGGAAAAATAATTTTTGTGACTGGCTTCTGTTTTTGAAGAAAAGTTCTGTTTGTGGGACCCATGTAGGATAACAAAAAGCAACATCAAGCTGCTTTTTTCTGAGTTGTAAACACAGATTTTTCTCCACCTACAACTTTCCACACAAAAGAGCCATTGTTTTCCAAACTTCCCATTACCTTGTCATCTTCCCCATCATCTCTATTCTCTACCTTTACTAGCATCTGGTCATTCCACCTGTAATCATTTTGCTTTTGTCCTCCTCCCATCTTTCTTCCTCTAAGTCTGGCCGCCTCAAGTAGGTTTTTCATTTCTTATATTCAATATATGTTATCTGTCAAACCTCACCTTACTATCTATAAGAAGAGAACCCAAACCCCATAAACAATTATAATTTTGTTTCAACGTAAAGATGAATTTTTGAATTGCAATTGGCCATCATACACCAGAAAAAAAATAGTTGATTGTCAGTTAACTTCTAGCAACCCAGATTGTTCAGGCCAATTAAAAAAATTGATTATTTCAACCCTTCATTTAGAACTTTTAATGCTCACTATTATAAATTTAGTGTCCTCTTTGGTAATTTAACATTCATCAATAACTTCAACCTCACTTACACTTATAACTTGCTTTATAATAGTAATTTTTAAAAATCAATTTCTTTCAAATTCCAAACACAAAAACAAGAAATTGTGGGGGGAATTGTAGGGTTGGTTGGTAGATTTTTGCATTCCTGTTTAAGAGAGAGAGAGAGAGAGAGAGAGAGCAAGTGGATTAGTTTTTGTTCTTGTTTGATTGTGGAAGGTAACTTTTCTGAAGCCTGGGGAAAAAAGGGCAGTTTTTACTTTTAACGCTGTTGTTTTGTTTGTGAAAGCATGGTCTTGTCAACTCAAACATACTTTCCAGGAGCCTTTGCTTTCCGCAAGATGCAGAGTTTTATGTTCTTTGGTCTGGCATTTTTTTGCATCATGCCAGTTGCTGGGGCTAACCACCTTGTTGCTTTCAACATTTAATACAAATTATGTTCGGGTAATGCTTTATGGTGTTAAAAATGATGTATTTTTATAATTTTTTTATTTTTAACATTGTTAAAATCATAAAAAAAAAAAATATTTATAAACATTATTAATTTAAAGTTTTTTATTAGCAAAAAAAAAAAGGCTATCCACTTTGTCGCTTTCAACACTCTTGCTTTTGGCAGAACAGATCTGTTGATGAATCCAACTTCTCAGCAATCAGGCTGCTGCTGCAATGATTATTGATGCATTTTCAGTTTTTTATCTACTCCTCTCTTCATGAGAGACAACAAAACTGCACCATTTTGACGTGACAGAATCCCCCGTCTGATGAAATTCAGAACAGGTCTATTGTTGGGTCCATTTTGTCATTTACAAACCTTTTTCTTTTTTCTTTTTTTCTTTTCACCATTTCTACATCCCCCAGTACTCCAAAATGTTGCAAAATATGAAAGCTCAATATCAGAAGATGATAGAATTTGAACTTTGGACACTTTCTTCCAGATGTGGATATTCTGCATGTCAAAAAGCCATTTTTTTTCCCCTTCTCGCTTGTATTATAAAGATTAACGGCAGTCTTCGTTGCACTGGCTGTCTGCATGGTTACATATCCTCCCCCCCTCTCTTTACTCGAGTCATTTTATATAAACGGCAGCAACTTAGGATGCTCAATTGCTCACCATCAGCAACTTGCTCTGCACATCTTTCCCGTGAGGAGAAATTGACATTGTCGACCTTCCTACAGCCATAGAACGCAGGTATCTGCAAGAAGAAAAGAATCATAACAGATACAATATTCCCACATTTGTTTGGTTGAGGTCTATGTCAAGAAGGTACAAGTAGCAAATATTAATCATGCATGCATCAGTGAATCGATTCCCCAAGTTGACATTGAATTAGTCTTCAAAATGCTCAAGCCCACAGAACAATCCTTGCAACATCGGTATTTTATAATCTAAAGTTTAAGCCTTCCGTGTTAGCTTGCTTAAGAATATTAAGTAGATTGATCGATTAAACAACGAACCATGAGAGGTATAGTACAAATAGCTCCTAATCATGACAAATCTGTCTAATTTGGCTTGGCAGCTGTGGGATTCCGACCAAATTGTATGATCATTGGTTTGTCTCTGAATACATATCCATTCACCAGATTCTGCAACCACAAGCCACAAACACATTAGAAAATATTAATGCTCCATCATCACTTCGGCAGAATATTTCAGAAGAGAATGCAAAGGAAGGTGTGGTCTTGTGATGCGGGACAAGAAGATTTAAAGCTAAAGAAGAAAGTAAAGAAGAAGCTAAGAAGAAAAGGCTAAAGAAAATAAGAAAGGGGGTTGAAAACGTTTACAAGTAATTTTTATTCAATTCATCAAAAATTATCTAACATTTAGAAAAATATGATATAAATACTAAAACCCTAACTAGAACAAACAATTAGGCTTATAACCTAATAAATAGAATACCTAACAATAACTAAATTAAGTCCAACAAATAAAATCTAATTAAGAAATTTCAACTAAAAGTTCACATAAATTAAACCAAAAACATAGGCTAAAGCCCAATCTCTCAATGGTTTGGGCTACCCTCTATCATCTATGACCATACGAGTGCATAAACAATATCTTGGGTCTAGTGTCCCCACCAACTCTCCTGAAATTGAAGAAACTCGACCCCATCAAGTGTAGTTCAAGACGACTCCAATAATACTCTCAAAATCATGATCAAGTTGTTGTGATGTTTCTCTGATAATTCAAATATAATCTGAATCTGGTCGTCTAGCTTATATACTAGAATTCGCTGAAGTTCATCATCTTTGGTAAAAACAACTTGTGCATCTAAAGTAGCATTAATATGTTCTTTTTATGCCAAAAACAATGATAATGGGGCAAAGATTTCATAAGAATCATCTAGGATAGATTGTTGTGTTTTATATATAACAAGGCTTTTCATGTCAAAAGTAGTTAATATTAAAGTTTAGTGGCGGTTTAATGACATAACTATTTGATTCAATTATTTACAACACTTTGAATGGTCTAACACTACTCACTTGCAATTTATGACTGGTTTTCAAATGACATCGTTCAGGTCTAATCTGTATCATGAAATAATCTATAACATTAAGTGCATCATGATACTTATATAAATCAGCTTGAAATTTGTATTGTTCATTACTTACTTGAATATGTTTTATGATCTCAACATGCAAATTATTAACTCTACATGCAAAAAACTCAATTGAATCAGACATTTTAGAGTGAGGAGACAAGAGAAAGATCCATTGGCATCCTAGGTTTGTGACCATGAACCTTGTATGACTAGGAGAGTGGAACGAAACACGCTTTTTGAATCCTAGATAGATATAGATTGGAGATAACCCAGTGAATCAAAACCTTCCTTATCCTCCTTATCATGAATAAAAAGTAAGGATTTAGAGAGTTCAACAGACTGCTCGAGACTTATGACATGGTGGATGTCAAGCATAGGGCACAAAACATTAGGGAGCTTAGGAGGTTGTTTAAAATCTATGACATGCTGAATGTCAAATATAGAGGGTAAAGAATCAGAAAGCTCGAGAGGCTACTCCAAATCTATAACAAGTTGGGAGTCAAGTATAGAGATTGAGGAATTAGACAGCTCGGAATAAAAATTTTCTTAAAACTCTCCCAACATTGCACTTATCTCTTCAGGCAACTCTACTAAAAAGTCTTCAGAAACCTTTACAGCTAAAAGAGATACAACTGACTCTTTATGAATCTCCTTTTCAAACTCGTTTGGACCTATTATGTTAGCTATATTTAACTTCTTAGATAGTTCCACTAGAGAGTTTCTTAAAATTTCTTCTATAACTAAACCAGACATAATAGGTTGTTCCTTAACCTCATTCACAAACTCATTTGGACTCATTGTATTAAGTCCTTGTTTGTTCCCATTCTCTTTTTTCTTGTTTTATTGCTAGGTCTTAGTAGTAATCTAATGAGTTTGATCTTTCTATCTTTAAAAGCAAAAGAACATAAATTTGATCGACCGGAAATGGTGACGTGTAAATTATATATTCATGGCC
This sequence comes from Populus simonii, assembly GCA_007827005.2. Lineage (NCBI taxonomy): Eukaryota > Viridiplantae > Streptophyta > Magnoliopsida > Malpighiales > Salicaceae > Populus > Populus simonii. The sequence goes on along the minus strand of CM017482.2, from coordinate 5,690,815 downwards.
TCCCCAAAATGACATGTCATACATCCATTAGATTCACATCACACCAAATTTCATCATGATAATCTAGGAATTTAATAGGGAACAAACATCTCTCATTGACTGCTATGGAGTTATTATTAACCCATGACACATTATATGGTTTAGAATGGGGAACAAGTTTTAGGCCTAAACAATTACAATAATCAAAGATACTGAATTGATACGTCTTTCATTATCAATGATGATTTTGTAACCCTTATCCTCACACCTGATATAGGTGTGAAAGATAGAAGTCATTCTTCAATCTTCAGTTCCCTCGGGTTGTGTCAAGGCATATCTAACTACACCTAACCTAGTTGCCTCAAACTCTACAGTGTTTTGTTCATGATTGGTTCTAAAGATATCACTCTAGGTCAAATCCATGATAGTTGTAAGCTTAAAATTGGAAACTAGACGACTATTAACAAATGCATGCAATACTAACTTAAAAATGGAATTGAGATCACATATACAAAAGTAAAACTAATTTTATTTTTTTAATGTGAAGATTAATCAAGAACAAAATACAAAATATTTAAGCACGTATTACTAGACCTTTAAGTGTAAATAATTAATCAAACAAAATATTACAAACAAGGACTCGCAATTATCAAAGAGGACTAAATGCTAGATATCAATGACGAAAGAGGTTATTAAGCAAAAATTCACAAATAAAAATGCAAGTTGTGATTTTTTTTAGCCACAAAAAGTAATATTAAAGACAACTTTAAATGACAAGTGTAAAACCAGAAAAGTAAAACTCGACAAATCAAAAGGTTAAGTAATTTACCGATCAAATTGCTTAATGTTGACGATAGACTATTTAGATCATGTTAACTTTCATTAATGTCATAGAGTTGTTGATGTCAAAGTGTTGTCGTCAAATAATATCCTTTTGTTGCTTTCACTTTTCCCTTTTTTGTTTCTTTTTCACTCATTTTTCACTCTCTTTTTTTACTTTTGACTTTTTTAATAAATCAATATATATATATATAAACAATACAATTAAGAGTAAAAAGCAGTTGTGAAATTGGTAGAAGAGTAAAAGACAACGAATAGTAAAGAATAGCCAAAACTTGTTCCTTTCTTCTTCATTTCTCTCTTAGCCAAAATCGGTGGAACTCTTGAGATTGAAAACGCATGATGACTTGCCTTGATGAAACCACCGCTAAGGAACAGTGTGTGGAAGCTGAGGACTGTCTAGCTGTGGATGGACTTCGAGCATAGAGGTTGATGCGCTGGATTGAGTCTGTGGTGGTTGCGACGTTGATGATTGGTGGACTTATCGGGGTAGAGTGATTGTTGGTTGTGGTTAAATAGGAATGGCGGTTATGGTAGATTGATGGTGTTATAGGGAAGATTAGATTGGCTGTTGTGGCTTGATTTGTTGTGGTGGACGATGGTTGATGGGTGGCTACTATGGGCTTGGGTTTTGTTGGTTGGCGATTGAGGCTCTTGGTCTGGGCTCATTATTGTTGCCTAAGCAAATGGTTATTAGATAGGAGGTGTTTACGGTGTTTGTTGTTGAGGTAGTGCAGTGGCGGAGCCAGGATTTTTTAAATGAGGGGGCAAATTATTAACAAATATTTGATATTATGTATTATGTAAGCATGCATTATATTAAGAAATCAATTTGAAATATATGTATTAACCCATATCAAACAAAATTAATTTAAAAATACTTTCAAAATAAAAAAAACTTACGTTATAATTGTTCTTTTCGAGTTTTATATTTTAAAACCGCTTCATAATAACTTTATTATCAATCTCATCAAAGATATTTTTCTTAATATATACAATCAAACTGTCATTCATCTATGTTTGTGTTTTCTAAATCTTCCAAGGACTAGTGAAGTTCTTGACAACAATTTTATGCTGATATATGGTAAAGAGTAGCTAAAACCATAAATTAAAAGGATTGTCATGACAAATTGATGTTGTTGTTGTTGACTTATTGTTTTCTACAGGTGGGTTAAATATAAATGTTAAATATTTTTTTAATTTCTCTATTGTGTCCTTAATTTTTTGAGTTGTCAAATACTTCATTTTTAATCACTAGTAAGTTCATCGTCATCCATTTTCAATATGAAATTCATAGTAAAATACTTATCAATTTATTAAAACTCATTTCAATTCATATCCATATAATATTACTCATACACATTAATTCAACAAACTCTTAAATTATTATAAATCCTAACATTTTCAATAACTAATTGTAAAGGAATAAAACTAAAATTAAACAATGAAACAAATAGAAAAGATGAAGAAAACTTACCTAAAGCATAAAGCATAAAAAGTTATTTACTTAACTAATTAATAGCTTAGGACTTGAAGAGAAATTTTGCAAAAGAAAGAGAGGCAAGAATATTAGCTTGAAAGAAAGAAGAAAGGCTCTCAGTTAATTAATGAAAGAAAAAGAAAAAAAATTAGTGAAATGTGCTAAACATATATATTATATATTATATTATGTTGTAGTTAACATTAGCTAACTTGGGTTAATTAATAGCCAGCAAAGAAAATTAAACATGTTAAGATATTATTAATATTTTAATATAAAAAGTATTTAAAAAAAAAGTTTAAAAGGGCAATTGTATATTTTAATATAAAAAATATGTTGGAAAAAAAAAATTAAGGGGGCAATTGCCCCCTTTTGACACCATGTGGCTCCGCCACTAAGGTAGTGTGCAGTGGTTGATATGGTGGTTATTGCTAGTTTTTGGTGGCTGGCGGATGTGTGTCAGACTGTTATTTTGGGCAGCAAGTATGTGTGGTGGCTGGTCTTTGGCTTGACATGGTGTGGTTGGTGTCTAGGTTGGTCAGCGGCATGGTGGCCGTGGCTGAAGACTGGCTATTTTAGTTGGTTGTTACAGTTGGTGTGTGTGGGATGGCTAGTGGATGAGAAAGATGAACAGTAGCTAGAGTTAGAGTGTAAGAGGCTGTTTGTTTGCGTGGTTGCTTCTGCGTTTGAAGCAACCACAGCAAACATAATGTTTGATAATATCTAAAACGCTAAAAATGACCGGTGGGACCCATGCCAATTCACGTTTTGAACGCGACATTGGCGAAGCAGCTCCAGGCTGCTTTTTTAAATTTTGCATTCGCGTGCACAGTGCAATTCACTTGCACTGTTCGGGTGATTTTTTATTTTTTTTTTTGTATAGTTTTTGTATATTTTTTTCCTAAAAGACTAGTATAGAACGAATTAAATTCACTCGCACTGTAATATCAAATTAATTTTATTCCTGATAATATTTTATCTAATTTTATTACACGCTCAAAAAATTATAGAAACTGTAGTTCTTGTCGAATGAATTTTGTACATAATGGAATTATAGATGGTTTAATGGCATAATAAAAAATATTTTATATAAAGTATTATTTATTTCATGAAGTAATAGTAATAGTTAAATCTACAATATTTAAATTAAAAATCATCAATTGTAATATATATTTTTTAAAATTATTTTATAACTTTAATTTCAAAGCATTCTTAACCAAACACATTAAACTACTTTTTATTCAACCTCAATTTCAACCACAGTTTTAACCAAACACCTATTTTTTCAAACCAACCTCAATTAAAAATACTTTTTATAAAACTACTTTTTTCAAACCACAACCACAATAGCTACAGCAATACCAAACACACTCTAAGGGGTGTTTGGTTGGATTTTTTTTTTTAAGATCTAGATTGTAAAAGAAAGGCTAAAAGAAACAGTTTTTATTTATATGTACTGCTACATTTTTTTTATCACTATTGATGAAAGCTTCCCACAAAATCTAAGATTTAGGAACTGGATTGAATATTAGGAATTTAAATAAACCCATATATCGTTTAATTGTGAGAACAATTAAAAAAAAAAAGCTCTAATACCAAAACTAATGCGGGATAAGAAGATTTAAAGCTAAAGAAGGAAAAAAAAAAGAAGCTAAGAAGAAGACGCCAAAGAAAAAGAAAAAAAAAATTGTTGAAGAAGAGAAGAATAAGGGTCGGAAAAGTCTGCAACTTTGCAATTTTGAATAAAAAATTGTCTAACATTTAGAAAAATAGAATATAAATACTAAAACACTAACTAGAGCAAACAGTTGAGTTTATAGTCCAATAAATAGAATACCTAACAATAGCTAAATCAAACCCAACAAATAAAGTCTAATTAAGAAACATCAACAAAAAATTCAAATAAATTAAACCAAAAACACAAGTTAAAACTCAATCTCTCAACAGTTTGGGCTACCCTCCATCGTCTATGATAATACATGTGCGTAAACAATATTTTAGATCTGGTGTCCTAACCATCTTGTCACATAAACATCTACATCACACTCCCAACTGGGAAAGTGAGATCAAGTTAACGCCCCTGACTTTATAAAAGCACTCAGCAGCCAGCACTTGCAAAGCATTTATAAAATAATGATGAATGAACTCACACAGAGGTTCAACAATCACGTAGGAGTTTAGGCATTATAGTAAACAGATGATCTCAAGAGATACATACCAGAGCTTGATGGGCAAGTTCAACTGATGGAAATGTTACAAAAGCTTGGCCCCTCATTCTTCCCTCCTGAAATTTAAAAGCAGAGGTGATTCCACATTGATAAATAATGTAATCTAGCATTTTAATTTTTTGATAAATAGTGTAATATAGCATTTTAATTTTAAGTCAATGTTGATCAGTCTAGAGATCACATGTTTCAATTATATATGCAATATGTCATGCACAAAAACAGGATTTTATCTCCCAACAACAAAGCTTCTCTAATTTCTTCTATTTCTTTGACAGCAACTCAAATAAATATGCAAGCACATAGTCCTCAGGTACAGCAGTACAAGAAGAATCTGAGCAATATCCAATCTTAGATAACACTGAAACCTAAAGCTGCCATCTAAAAACAAAGCTCAGGCAAAAAAAAAAATCAATTTCATCAACCCTACATCATACTCTTGGTCTCACTCTTTTAGATCTTAATCCTGAGCCATCAATGCACATAATATGCATTCTCGTGCATGCTTCATACTCTCAAGTTAAGAAAGAAAAGATTTACCTGAACCAACAGTCCGGTTTCTCATAAACATTTCAATCCACAGTTCCTCTTAAGAACCTATCAAGGAAAAGCTCCTCTCACCCTACAAATCAACAAGCATCCCCTTGTAACTGACTTTAAACATTCTCAACTCATATTCTCATTAGATGACACACCCAGTGTCTTGCCAACAAGCCCTTTCTCACACACTAGAGGCTATAAATTTCTAAACTCGGGTTTGAAATCATCACCCTCCCTGGACCCATTGCAAAGCTAGCAGTTTCAAGGGAAAGGGTTTCCTTGCACTTCCATGAAATTATCCTCCCTTCACATTTCCATTCACCAGTCCTCTCATTCAACATTAATGATAGAACATATACATAAATCTATGAGTATATCATACACCAACATAATAAAAGGTCGATCGCAATCTCTCTAATGCCCACATGGCATTTGTATCACATGAACTAAGACCTGGTGCTCCTCGGAACATTAAACTTAAACAAACATGTTGAGCTTTATGCAGAGTCAAGAGTCTACCAAATGACCTCACCTGCATCAACTTGACACTGAGGCCACTTTTTGCTGCATCAATGCTTCCAAACAATGATCCTACAGCAAATTGTGAACAAGATATAGTAAGCAGGTATTATCTTTGCAGTAACAAGAGGCAAATTGTATGAATAACAAGATCCACAAAAAGAATAAGCTTCAAAAATATCAGTACCAAATTTTCATGCGTAAAAAAACAACCATTTCCTAAAATATTAATGTTTGGCACTAAGCACAAAAAAAATATACCCCGCAATTTGATACAAAAGCACCGAAAATTGGCATCCAGCAAGTGTCAAGGTTTGCCAGCTTACCAAATATGTAGAAGAAATCATCAAAAACCACTTCTTTGTCCAGGTTCTTTATGTACAGCACAGGTGCAGGTTTCCCAACTGAGTAGTTCTGCAAAATTTAAGAAAGCTTATGCAACTGGGTATATATTCTTTGCAATTCATACAAGCTACCTTCAGTCAAAAAAGCAAAAAACAGTTCAAACTGAACATAGATTAGACTCAACAAATTAGGAAAATTATGTATCTTCCATGCAGAAATCACTTAAAATTTTCCAGACCAGGTACCTTAAACTTAGGAAGTGATAAAATTTCCTCTGGAGCTAGTCTTTTACTCTCTATTTCTTCTGCGGTTGCATAGGGTCTCTGATCCAAACCCTCTTTGTCTGGGTCCTCAGATTCTGTCGCGATGTTATCATCTTTATGTTCATTTTGAGTTACTCTTGGTGCAATCTTAATCTGCAATAAAACAATAGAAGAACATGAACGATTGTAAAAGTGATCAGAAAAACCAAAAAACATTTCTATTAGACAGAAAATGACCTGCAGCACAGGATTCTTTTTCTTTATAACTGGAATTTCTTTTGGGACCAAGGAGGCAGGTTTCAGGCCAACAGCCTCATGAACTATGTCTTTATCAGCTGCAGGTCCTACAATTGCTTCCCGCTTGACACGCTTTCTTCTGGGTTTAACAGCTCCTGAGGCTTCATACAAGGCTTTATCATCAAACTCCTACAAACATTTAGCCCCCAAAACATTACTATTGAAATTGTTCATGGTAATTAGAAAAAAAGTAGAAAAACAAATCTGAACTGCTCTATCTAGAACGCACAAAAAGTATTTGAAGCCATCATTCCTTGATAAAAGAAGTAAGAAAAGAGGACGTCATGTACCTTCCAATTATTAAATTACAGATAATGTGGAGCAAGCATAGTTTGGGTTCAAATTTCAGATCAGATGCCCACTTGACTTCGTACAGAGTGATATTAGTGAACACACACACACACATGATGTATAAATCAAGACTACAACGTAGCAGCAATGTACCTCATCTGAAGACTCCATTTCTGACTCGCTACTGGATTGCTCTGCCAATGGAGACTTTTCAAATATACAAGGAGGTGGTGATGGTGGTGGTGGAGGCACAAGTGCTGCAGGGGGGAGAGGTGGAGTGGGCAGGGCCATTCTAAATGGAGCTGGAATATTCATTTTGTTCATCAAATGCAACACCTATGGAAGAAAACTAGGTAGTCAATGACATGGCAACATGCTTGCAGCTGACTAGAATTTTTTTACAAAACAAAAACCACAATAAATTGTAACTATCAGAGCCAAGGAAGGTGATTTTGTAAACTTGTCCCAAACTTTGCAGATTATGGGAACAACCTGTGTATAGAAGTGAGGAACAGCAATAAGAGCATTTACAATGTTGGTTAGAATGTTTCCATCTGGTGGAGGGTAAGCATACCTGTAAGAACAAAACATGACCCAATCAAGGTAATTCTAACAGCATATCATGATACCATGGAATAATGAGGATGTTTTTCTGCCCCTGCTATTAATTGCATGATGCTATAATCAGTTTCCAAAAGGTAGTGTCCAACTTCACAAGAGACCAATCAGTTATATGAATCGCCAGTTCCTATGTAGATTCCCTCTAACAATTATATCTTAAGATAAAACTCATATTGATGCCATTAAGAGGAGACTTCTAACAACTTATAAATCAGTCTGCTTAAATCCCTAATCTCCACCTCTTACCCTCTCCATATGCTCAAGCAGCCAACTGATCTGAAGCGTAGATCTAAAATTTCACATTAAGCATGTGGACACTGGACTAGTGTTGTCAAAAGTGAAAAGCACCCTAAGGCGGCAAGGCTATCAAATGTCCAAAGCTCCTGTGCTTGCCTGAATAAAACAAGGCGCTATACTATAAATTCAAATAAAATATATGTATAGTGTTATAATATATAAATCACAAATATATATGTTAAAAATTAAGATTAGAAAATCAAAGTGAAACTCAAAATTTTTTAACAGTCATAAAAAGTAATACTATTCACCCTTAAAAACAAAATTAGACAATTTAAAAGTGTAAGTAGATTAAAATAGTTAAACTTCAATATCATCATCATTAATCTTCCAACACATCATCATCCATGCTTTCATTTCCTTCACTCAAGTCCCCCATATCCTCGATTTCAAGATTGTCATCTGAATCATCTCTTAAACCATAATGCACTTCTTTAGAATTAGAACACAATCCCACTTCATGTCTAGAACTTGATGCTCCTCCTACACTTCTCAACCTTGTTTGCTGCCTAGTGATTGTTCATGGTTCGTTAGCTCCTGTTGCCCTCGCCACATCACCCCAAGTTCGAGTGTCATCATCAGACACCAATTCATCCATTTTGATGAACTTTTTTCCTTTTTAAACCCTACTATTTACTTTAACAACTATACCCTTAAATTATTTTTTGTGGTAAAATGAGCAAATAGGTCAAAACACATATCAATTTAAAAAAAAGGGGAAAGATATTTTGACCAGGCGCTCGCTTCAGCGCCTGGTGCTTGCACTCCAGGCGAGCGCTTATGCAGCGCCTAGTTAAATTGTCTCGCCTGGAAAAATAAAAGGTGTTGGGGTCTCGCCTCTCCTTGCTTGGAGCGCCTCAGTGCACTAGACACCAAAAAATGAAGATGCATGTCTCAAGTAACCTCAAGTACCGTGACATAAATGTCTTCCATCACAAAACACACAATGGCATTCACAGAGAAGACACTGCTTTCCAACATAGACACAAAAATCCTTATCAAATTAGAAAAGTTTACGAAGAACGGAAAGGGAAACATACTCCAAATGAGGGGGGAATGGATAGTCAACACCAAGCCTTGGAGCAATTGGTTCACTAGCAGGAAAGGACCTGAATTTTGAGCCATCGCCAACATCTCTAGTCACAGAAGCACCCTCAATCAAAGATGTTGGTGGCACAGATTCTTTTCCTTGTTGAGCCTCACATAGCTTACTAGCTCTCTCCACCGATAAGACCTTGCCAAGAAACCTCAGCCTAACCAAAAAAAAAAAAGGAAAGAAAAAGGAAAAAGAACAGGCAACAATTCATTGGCTTATTTCATCATATTGGACTAGCATCAACCAGGTGACAGTGACAGACAAAATTACCCATTTAACTGAGTATGCGCTTGATAAGCCAAGCTTTCACTTTTGAAATCAACAAATGCACAATTTTTCAATCTGCGCAACCAACATTATCAAAGAAATATCACCTCAACAGGACAGTCAATAGTAACACAACAAAAGCGGAAATAAACTCTATCCAAGAAAGAAAGGCTAGAAAAAAAAAAAAACTTATAAAGTTCAAGAATTTATCAAAAAACAACAACAAAACTAGTAAATAAAAGCATCAAAATTGACAAAACATACAATATGCAGTTAAGGCACAAGTAAAAAAGATTACAAATTTACATTGAAATAACCTTCCAGAATTGCAAGGACGAACAGAGACAGCACCATAATGAGAGAAAAGACTTGAAAGAGTTTTAAAAGGAATAGCTTCAGGGAGGTGTTTGATCAAAAGGGTAACAGTCACTTGTGGTTCTACTGATTCTGCTTTCAAATCGTTGCCTTGAAACCCAAAATCCTGCAGCTGGGCATTCATTAAATTCTGTGAAGAAGGAAAAGCAGACATTGGAGCATACACGGAGACTTAGGCAAGATTTTTCCATACCCTGCAGTGAAGGGAGGGAGAAACTGTCGAGAACACAGGATTAAATATCTGATTGGGCTGGGCTTTCTTTATGGATGCAAAATATATGGGTTTTGGTGCTGGTTGGAATTTTAGTCAAATGGTAGTTGGGAAAATTTGAAAAAAACAAATTATTTAAACTTAATTATTTTTTATTTTTAAATTATTTTGATGTTTTAATATCAAAAATAATTTTTAAAAAATAAAAAAATATTATTTTGATATGAAAAACACTTTAAAAAACAATCATTATCATACTTTTAAATATCCATTTAGTTTATAAAACTCGGTAAGGTCTACGGGTTTATCTAAAATCCGACTTTTTACCTAGGTTAAATTTTAAAAAATAATTAACTTAAAGTTGACCTAGTAAAATAAATCAAAACTTTTTTTTTTAATAGTACAAAACTCATTTAACATTAGAGCCTTGTTTTAATAATATTGCAAATTAACCTTGCTTTTATACATCCAAAGTCTTGGAGTAGGTTTTAAAATCAATAAAAAAAATACTCAAAACTGATATTGTGTATTTTCAATGAAAAAAATAAATTATTGTTAAACAAGCTAGTATAAAATTAGTTTATAGAAGTTAATCAAATCAGATTAAATTTTATTAAAATGTATGATAATTACTGATTAAAATTTTTGAAATGCTTAAGAAATTTAAAGAAAATGTCATTAAAAAATAGTTTCGTAAATTATAAAAATAAATATGAGGATTTATACATAACATTCCATAGTTTGTTATTTTTTTTGTTTTGCCTAATATCTTTCAAAAATTATACTTTACATCCTTAATATATAAATTTATAACCATGATGCACAAAAAAATATCAATAAAAATATCAAATTATTCTCAGGATTTTCATTATCTTTTATTTAATTACTAAAGAGTCATTGTAATATTAATATTATAACTTTGTCATTAAAATAAAAAAATATAAAAAAAAAACCCTAGCCACCATGGCTATCTTCTTCTTCAAGCCCGCAAGGAATAATTGAAGTCATTATTATTAATATTATTTTATTTCTTTTACTTTTCAATCTCCAACAAGCCTAAAAAAGAGAAAGTATAGAGCTTAATTACAAAATCATTATTTTTCCAAACCCCACTGTAGCTCCAAGCTAACAGTAGAAATCCATACGAAAAAAGAAAAAAAAAAAATCATGAAGAGAAATGAACAGAAACCTTTCTCTTGACACCTAGGATGATTAAAATGCCATCAAACCTACTTTATTTTGATATTCATCCACGTTAAATGCATCTTCTGAACTACCACCATGATCACATGCCTTGTCCATTTCACTGTTATTATACATTCCAGTCCTTGAACTTTGTTAATTCTAGTATTTCAGCCCCTGTGTTTTCTAATATTTATAGCTTAGCCCTTGATTTTTATTTTATTTTTTTGTTAGGAGTTTTGTCCCTTTTGAGCTGTTACCCAGGTCTGGCCTTCCAGGCCTCCTCGTAACTGAGTAGCAATTCCATAGCTACTTCATGGGAAACAACCTCCGGAAATTTCTTTAAAAATTTAATTGCGATCCAATTGTCGGATAAAAAATTATGTCTTTTTTTAGCCGTCACCCAGGTCTGGCCTTCCAGACCTACTCGTGACTGAGGAGCGATTTCATAGCTACTTCAAGGAAAACGGCATCTGGAAACTCCTATAAAAAATTGAGCGCAATTCAACGACCGAATCAAAAGTTTTGTCCCTTTTGAGTCGTTACCCAAGTCTGGCCTTCCAGACCTCCACGTCACCAAATAGCCATTGCATAGCTACTTCAAGGGAAATGGTCTCTAGAAATTCCTGTAAAAATTTGAGCGCAATCTAACGAATCAAAATATATGACCTTTTGAACTATTATTCTGATCTGACCCAACCAAACACTTAAATTTTCATTTATTGTGTGGATTTATATTATGATCTATTGACTTATTGTTTTTTATATGATTTTCATAAGATTTATGGGATTTATCAAATTGAGATTAAATGAACTAGGTTTAATTGAAAAAAGTTAGAGATGTCCAATCTTGCCTGACATATCAAAAAAGGCTTTAAATCTAAATTTATTATACGGTTGTGCTTGAAGAATGATAAATGGGGTGGGTATAGAATTATATTTTCTTATTTATTTATTTATTTATTTAATAATTAGGGGTTAAAGGTGATATATAATATATTAATTTTATTTTCAGTTAAAAGCTTCTAGGAAACTTTTTGGGCAATGATGAAGTTAGAGATATGCTATCTTTTTTCCTACGTGCTAAAATTAAAATAAACCAACAAAACTAATGTGTCAATAGCCATATAGAGGTGTCGGTTGGTTAATTTTAACATGTTTCATCTACCTATTATGAATAATGATCGCCTAAATATCTATTGTAAAAGTAAGGGACTCCATTGCATAATATAGAAATTAAATTGTATTGCGTTTCAAAAGAGTTTTTGAAAAAATTTAAATTTTTTTATTTTTTTGTTTTAAATTAATATTTTTTTGATATTTTTATATCATTTTTATGTATTGATATCAAAATGATTTTTTAAAAATAAAAAAAATATTATTATGATGTATTTTGGAATGAAAAATACTTTGAAAAATAACATTACTATATTCTCAAACACGACTTTATTTTAATATGAATGTGTATATGGATGAAAATTGATATTTTAAAATATATAAATGTACTTTGCAAACGACATCCTTATGTTTGGTTATGAACTTGGTTTTTAAACACTTTCACCAATTTTGTTTTCATGGACTCAACAACATATTTTAATGGTATCAATTTTCAATCACACATGACATTATTGTTAAATTGAAATCAAGAAATGTGAACTCAAAAATATCATTAGACATTTTATTTTATTTCTAAAAGAAACAAACACAATGTTAATTGCATTAATAAAATCTTTCAAATTGAACAAATTCCAAAATATATCATGCAAATATAAGTGCCATGTTTATTTGTGGAATAGAAAAGAACATTAGTAACACCATTGAAAGGAAATTATTACCTTAAAAGATATGGTGGTAAAGTAAAGGATTTGATATCCTAAATAATGATGAGCCGATACATTTAGGATGTGAATTCAATATTGAACTTTTTTTTCTTTGATTTTCAAATGAATTTTAACGGATTTAAATCTTTTCAATCGGAATAAATTAGTTTTCAGATGAGAAAATGTCATCTTCAACATATCCTTCATGAATTTTTTTAAAACAAAATTCCCTTGCATTCTATTTTTATTCTTAATTAAGTTCGACGCTCAAGCTTTGACATAAGGTAGAACTATTTTTTTTTTACACAAAAAATAATATTTAGGGGTTGCAAACATGTTTTTAAAAAGAAAAATAAAATCTACAGCTCGGATCATAGATCCAATTAGGTCAAATAAATTGAGTTTATTTTAATTAGAAAAAAAATAAAAAATAATAGTAGATGAATCAAATTTAAAAACAAAAATGATCAAGATAACCTGAGAAAATATGTTTTTTTCAAAAGGGAGCAAACGATACAACTTAGTTCATAACCTAATAAATACAAGAAAAAAAAATTGGGTAAAAAAATGACATAAAAAAATATTGTCCTGGTTAATCGAGTTAGCATGATAAAAGTGTAACCCTGGTAATTAGGTTGAAGCCAACTCAGGATATCCCACTAAACTCGTGACGTAGGTCATGAAACTAGAATAACCTAATAAAAAAATAAAGAGAATTATAAAGCTCATTTTTTTAAAAAAAAAAACAGCTTGTGTTAACTTTTGGGTCATTAAATGTAAAAAGCCGGTTATAATCTAACCCGATCAAAATAAAATGAAATAATAATAATAATAATAATAATAATAAACTTGAATAAATAAATAAGCATTGAGAGGGATGAAATTAAACAAAAGAAAAGTGATAAGGCATTAATTTATTTAGAAGGAAAGGATGGGGATAAATTTGAAAAAGACTAAACAAAAAGGGATCAATGTGCAAAATTTAAAAGATGAGACTATATAAATGCCCAATTTTTCTTCTCTTGACCGATGGTTAGAAACCATAAGAGAGGGAGAGAATTTGTGTGATTTTTTTATTTTTTTTCTTGCTCAATATATATATAAAAAAATAGGAAAAAGTGTAATTAGAACTTAGTTAAACAATTAAAAGGGGTGATTTAGTTCTTGGAAGTTGTTTTGACAAAAGAAATCCAAAGCTAAAGTTTAAAAAGGAAGGAAAAGGAAATTTGAATCTTTCTTACATCTATTCTTTGAATTCTTATCCAAGAAAGTTAAAGAACATGTTAAAAATGATTAATTGTTATATTTTTTTGTTTTGATGAAGAAATTAAATTGTTATGATTATGTGAAATGGGGATATATGGTGTTTATTATTGAAATGATGCAAATTATGATTGAATGATGTTAAAAAATATGAATTATGATTGACTAAATGTATAATTGAAAAATAGAAAAAACAAAACTCCCTCGCCCTTAAATATTGATCTCATCCAAAGGAGAAGATTTGGAAGTTCAATTTCTAAAAAATAATTTCAATTATACCAAAGGAGTATAAAATACAAAATAAAATGTATATTGGATTGAAGGGTAAAATTAAAATTAAAAATTAATTTAGCAAAAAGAAAAAAAATCAAAAGAATGAGAATCAAAATTGATATAAAAATAAAAATAATTTTTTTATTGAAGGGTAAAATTGAAAAGAAAAACCATTTTAACAAAAGGAAAAAAAAAATAAGAACCAAATTGATAAAATTATATACCATAAATTTGATTTGAATGATGAAATTAAAAATAAATTAAACTTTTACATAAAAGCCAAGAAAAAAATTAGAAATCAAAACAACGAGGACGAAGTTGGAAAACATAATTCCATAAATTTGGATTGAATGATGAAATTGAAAACCAATAAAACTTTTACAGAAAAACTAAGGAACTTTTTTTTAAAAAAAAATAAGAACCAACGTGAAAAAAACAATATATGTCAAATTATAATTGATGGACAAAATTGATAACAAAAAAAAACTTCTACAAAAGGGTAATGAACATAAATTAAAAATGAAAAGAATAAGGACTAAAGTTAAAATACTAACAACAAAGAGGATCAAGTTGGAATTCTTGGAGGTAAATAGAGAAAAATAAATAAATAAAGAGAGAAAGACCCATCGATGACAAACTTGATCACCAACTACGACTTGTGTCGCCCCAACAGAAAAAGGACGTGGCGATACTTTCAATGACATAATAGAAAAATATTTGTGGATGCTAGGAGGAGCTACATACGGTAAATGGCATGGGTGCCTCCCACGAGCCTAAAAATAATTTGAAGAAAAAATAAATAAAATGTATTTTTTTAAAAAAATGCTTTTGAAACGCAAAAACAAACAGGCTCTAAGAGTCCGTTTAGTATTGTGATAGCAGTTACTTTTCAAAGTGTTTTTTCACTTGAAAATGTATCGAAATAATATTTTTTTTATTTTTTTAAATTTATTTTTGACACCAGCACATCAAAAAGATCTGAAAACACTAAAAAGAAAATTTAATATGAAGTAAAAAAATAAGAAAAATCAATTTTTTTTAAAAAAAATCTTTTAAAACACAAAAAAGGCTATAAGCAGTGTTTTTAAACCAGACCCGGTAATCGACTCGACCTAAGGCCCGGGTCCCGGGTTTTGACCGGGTCACCCGGGTCAATTTTTATTTTTTTTATAAATCAAAACGACGTTGTTATAGTAAAAAAAAAAAGTTAATGAGTTGCAACCTGGTTTTTGATCAGGTCTTGCTGGGTCAATCGGGTCACCTCGCCGGGTTTTGAGCTTTCCTTATTTTTTCACAAACCCGATTCAATTCCAGTCTCGGGTTGGCCGGGTCTCAGGTAAACCAACCGGGTCGAGCCGGGTTTTAAAACAAGTACCTTGTTTGACCATGCCTTTATGCTGTGATTGTATTAAAATCACTTGAAAAAGTATAGGTTGTTATGGTGGGCTGGGCCTTGTTTGTATAAAGCCCAACTTAATTAATGAATGGCTTCTTATAATTGAGTAACTATTCTTAAAACCCATGATCCATCTAAGCCCAACTTCGCAGGGATCAAACCCAAAGTTATTACTTCTTTTATATATATATATATATATATATATATATATATATATATATATATATATATATAGAAGAGAGAAAGTAAATTAATTACTACTGCTTTGTGTGAAGTTATAAGAAATATCTGGAAACACTAATATAAACAATCTTTTCAATGTGAGTAATTTTTTACTCAACCAACAAAACACCTTTTCAACTAGACTTTTTTTCCATAAATATTTTTTAAAATTTCTTCTTTTTTTCCCCACATCACAACCATAAAAACCATGGCAATATCAATCATGCATGAAGGAGTGACTTGACTATTGACCCCTTGTTTTTTTTCCCCCTCAAAACAGAAAAATCAATTATTAACCTAGATAGATAGATATTGATGGTCATGCCGAAAAGGTAAAATTAGGCCATCAATCTTTATCATAGAAGTAGATATGCGGTAATATAAATAGATATATGTTGCTGGTCTTGGTTTCTAGAAGTGCGGTGCCCTAATACAATGAAAGATCACTTTCCAGTTCATTTTATCTAGTTGTATTCGATCATGGCTATGGCAGCCTCATGACCCCTTTTTCAATCATCAATTAAGTGATTAAAATCATAGTCCTATGATCATATCATTACATGTAAAGACAAAGTAGTATATCATCAATGATCAGAGGTTGTAAGATAAATAATATGGTCTTTTAGTTTTTAAAGGGTTTAATTTAATTTAGAGCCTGCTTGTAAGTGTGGTTGCAGTTACTTTTCAAAGTGTTTTTCACGCCGAAATGCATCAAAATGATATATTTTTTTATTTAAAAAAAAACATTTTTAAGATCAATGCATCAAATGATCCAAAATATAAAAAAATAATACTTTTGAAAACACGGGTTGACATACGTTTCCAAATGCTTCCTAAATCTCTTGATTATTATGCCACGCAATTTGCAGCCATTGATTTTGGGTTGATGGAGAAGAACTTCTCGAGTTAAAAAAAATAAAAAAAACTTTGAAAAGCATGAATGTAAAGAATTTGATGGATAATTTATGAATATGAAAAATAATAATATATAATGTCATCATTAATTTTATTTTTTTTAGGGTTAAGTTTAATTTAACCTTCTGATTATTATGTCGTGCAATTTGGCAGCCAATGATTTAGGGTTGATGGAGAGGAACAGCCTATTTTAACTTTGAAAAATAGCCTTCATTTTTCACACTCATGGCTCCCACGCTTCATTATTTGCTTGAGTGATTAGGAAACTAATTAGTGGATGCTAAGTTTTACCCTAATTTAATTCTTTTATATTGTTATATTTCAGGTCACTAAAGACGTTTGCTTATGTAATGTATCAAAGCTTTCACCAATTATTATAAAATAAACTTTGTCATATAGAGGATCCCATGCACTAAGAGAGTGTATTTAATAGCATGATAAATAAAATTAAACGGGTATTTGATTTTGTGTTACAATCTATTTTTTAAAGTGTTTTTTAGATTATATTTCGCCTGAAAATACATGTTTTTAGGTGTTTTTGAATAATTTTAATGTATTATATAAAAAATAAAAATAAAAAAATCTAAAAAATACTATTTTAATTAAAAAATACTTTTAAAAAATATTGTTGTTATTTATTTTCATTTTCATCAAAGACGTGACTATATATCCTTATCAAAATTAGAAAATTCAGGAGAATTTAATTTACTTGATGTGCATCTTGTTTTGAAATTTGAATCATGATGATAAAGAAGGAGATTATATTTACAAGCAAAGCAATGTATTAATTAATTACAAATAGTTAGGTGTCAGATCCATATATTCAAATCAGCAGCATTGAAGAATTCATAAATTTAGATAAATGCAGTGATGACACTCTTAGAAATTTTGGAGTAGATCCAAAATGGGATTTCATTTTCAAGGGATCGATCGTGTACTTTCATTTAACAAAAATTCAAAGCACAATGGGGAGAGTTGTTCTAGCCCACCAAACAAGTCACTTTGAATCTATGATGAATTACCACGTGGCATCTCTATAATGGGTGTCTGCCCGCTCTTTTTTTTAATATTTTTAACTTGATAAAATATTAACTTGATTTTTTTTAGTATTATTTTTATAATTTTAATTTGCTGATGTTAAAAAATAAAAATAATATGAAAAAAAAACTTAATTTGATATATTTTAAATACTAAATTATTTTAAAAAATATCCTACATCGCAATCTCATACCCACATAAACATTGATGTTCATTGATAATTGATTATATTTCATAGTCCCAACTTAGCTAATAAAACAAATTTCTTCCAACCCCCTGGATCGATAATATATTCCAAAGAGGAAACTTCTTGTCCTTGTTTATTACTCGAATGGAGTTGGGTGGCCCTATAATCATAACAAATATTCATCATTGATTGTACTTCATATAATATGAATATGTTGATTAATATGATTAACTTTAAAGGTGAATTGTGTTTCTTACATTGCGGTAATTTTTATGATTTTAGTTTGAAATAAAAAATGTTTTTAAAAAAATGTTTTTAATTATGACTTTTTTTTTAAAAAAAAAAGGTTTTAAAAAATATATGTTTAATTAAAAATATTATAAAATGTATTTTTACATGTAAAATAAATGAAAAGCATGAATCTATAAAAATATATGTTTGATTAAAAATACTGTGAGATATTTTTTTTTACTTATTTGATTAAAAATAAATGAAAAATATGTTATTTTAGGTTTTATAAAATCAAGATTTGAAACTCAATTATACATCAAATTTAACTGTAAAAACATAAATAATTTAAATAATCTGTATTTTTTCTATAATTACATAAGGTTTCGAAGAAATAGTTAATTAATACATAAGGATAGTTTAGGACTAGAAGTTTGCATAGAGATCAATGGTTTGATTTGTTTTTTTGTTCAATATTTTAAATAAAGCAAGGGCAAAAACTAGTATTAATTAACTATCTAAAATATTTGTACTAGATACTTCATTTTTTTAGTTTAATTTCACTACTAGCTAAGTCTTCTCTGAAAAATGAAAAAATAAATACGAGAAAAAAAGAGGAAATAAACGGGTATATTGTTAAAATTATCAGGGTCCTAGTGCATGTGTACCCACTTTGATACCACCATAGAAATTTTGTGACCCAAAAATCTGTAGAGAACATTGTATTAAGCAATCATGATGAGGAGAGGCGAACAATATGAAAGATGAGAGGGCGCGGTGCACCGAAATTTTAGAAAAACTATATTAATCATAAAAAATAAGAAATTTTCTTAATTCGACCCTTCAATTTAAGGTTTATTTACATGTTCTGCACCCCCAAAACCATGCATTACCTATTATTTTATTTTCAAATTCATCCAACATTTTTTCCTTCATATATATATCTAACAACCCACAAGCGCGCGCACACACATACAAAAGCATTAGATTCTAAGAAATATAGTTCAACTAATCCAATTCTAGATTTGTTTTCTAGAGATCAACAGTTCAAATCTCACAAACTTATGGGTCACTATAAGTTTATATAGTCGTTAACTTCAGGACCCGTGGAGCTAATGAAAACTTACATAGTCGTTAATTTTAGAACCCATAAGATTAGTCGAGGTGCACGTAAGCTGGCTCGGATACCCACGTTAATAAAAAAAAATTACTAAACTTTTGAAAGTTAGTAATTTCTTTGAAGATCCTAGCTAGACGTTCTACTATTGAGATAAAAACTTGTATGAACTTGTTCATCATAAATCTATATTCACAGGCACTCAAGCTAGCTTGTGTTGGCGAGCAGGGCCATCAATGGCGGATCCTATTCTCTATAGCCCTCTTTCATGTTCAACTTCGAAGAGAGACACAGTTGCCATGGTGTTTTAGGTCAATTCTCGAAGTGGGACATGACCATTAAAGAAGGGATGATTTCAAAGAAAGGGAGGTGATGGCATTACTATCCAAAAATCAGATAATGTCTTTCCAACTTCCAATGACTTGAAAAATGGATCTAGAGATAATTTAATGACGTCGTTTTCTATCAGTTTTAGGTCTTTAGACTAATTATTGAGCTTACATAAGCTTAGCACGTCAATTTTTTGATGACTAGATGTAATTTGCTGCTAGCTGCGCTGGAGGAGGTGATGCATTATCAATGCAAGCCCTTTTTCAGCATGATTTTCAATGTTCATTTTGCTTCCCAATATATCCATTAATTAATTTCAAAGATGCAAGTAGCCGAGAGGAATTGTCAATGTATTACTATTAACAAAATAAATAAATAAATGGCTAATTAACTGTGGAGGTAGAGAGAAAATACCTTGCATTATTAGTAGGTGGTTAATTCATATCACTTTGGATCTTGGGCCATCACTTGGATGATGCTTTCATATGAAAAATTCTATGAAATAAATTTTATTGATTTAGGAGTCTATACCCATTCTATTCAAAATGGTAAGGTTCCTGTAATTTTATTTTTATGTTAGTTTTGGTTTTTATTTTATCTTTTTTAATTCGTTTTGGATTCTCTATATTAAATGATTTTTTTTAAAAATTTTATCTCTTGTTTTTGGGTTGATTGGAAACTCAACTTTGTGATTTTTCTTCCGGTTTTCCTTCTATATTGTAATTGTGGCCTCATGATCGAGCCTTCTACATTGTAATCGTGGCCTCATGATCAAGATCATGAGTTTGAAAGGTTAACCTGAGTTGAATTTGATTTTTAAAAAAATTGATATGTTTTATTAAAAAAAATTCATCTATTAACATTGTGTTGGTTGGTATTGGGCTTCGTAATTTTTTTTGCTTTCTTTTCCATGGGGTTATCCTAGGTTTATGAGCTAGGTCGAGGGTTTAACGGGTTAACAGGGGTTAAATTGGATCTTTTTTTATTGTTTTTTTATTTTAAAAATTGGATTTTTTTAAGTTTTACTTTTCAACATTGGGTTAGTTTAGGAATTGAGTTTCATAAATTTTTTTAATTTTTTTTCCTAAGTTATATCATTCTCATGATCACTTAGGGTGTGAGTTTGACAAGCTTACTAGGGTTGTTTTTTTTTTTTTATCCTTTTTAAAAATTATTTTTATACATATAATTTTGTCTTTCAACACTAGGTTGGCTAGGAGTTAACTTTATTTTTTTAATTTTTTTTTCAATTCACTCACTTTTTTAGGTCCTTTTTTAAAATTGATTTTTTTTTAATTTTATCATTTAAAATTAAGTTAGTTAGAGATTGAAATTTATAATTTTTTTGTTTTTTTATGTGGCTATCTCAGTCACATGACTTAGATCGTGAATTTAGTTTTTTTTTCTTTCTATTTTAATGGGGTTATCCTGGTTACATAATTTATGTCGTGAATTTGGTAGGTTACCTAAGTTAACTCGGGTGTTCTTTTTTCATAGTTTTTTTTAATTAAATTTTATTTTCAGTTTTGCCCTTCAACATTGGTCGTGAATTGAGTTTTATATTTTTTTTAATTTTTTTTTCTACATGGTTATCTCAGTTTCATGACTTGGATAACGAGTATGACATTTTTACTTGGATTGACTTGTGTTGGTTTTTTTCCTTTTTTCTAAATTGACTTTGTTTTCAATTTTATTATTCAACATTAGGTTGACTGGAAATTGAGCTTTATTTATTTATTTTTTATTTTGCTTTCTATAGGCATTATCCCGTTCTCATGACCCAGGCTACATGTTTGGTGATTTAACTCGGATTAACTTGAGTTGTTTTCTTAGTCTTTTTTTAATTAAATATTTTTTCTTGTTTTACCGTTCAATATTTTGTTGATTGGTCTCCTTTTTTATTCTTAAATGACTTTAAAATATGTTTTAGATATTATTTTATTAAATTTCATTTAACTTTCGCTTTATTATCAGGTAAGATTATATAGACCTTTCAAAATATTGACAAGATATATTTTCATAATATTAGCAAGTATTCATTTTGTGCACGTAATCATTTGTTAGAGAATAATATAAATCATATCTTGGGACCTCACCTAGTAATTTAAGCTATTACGTTGAGATGATTCTTTGACATCATTATCAATTTTTTGCTTAGTTCAGTTGATTGATTGTTGTTGCCTATTTTTTTTAATCATGTTATTAAAATAACATAGTTTATTGAACCTTATTGAACATAGTCGAGTTTATGACTCTAGTCTCGAATTTCTCTTGCTTGTTTAAAATATTTTAGTAATGCCTAAGCATCCTTTTTTTATATTAGAAAACAATTTCGTTCAGTCCACGACGTACCACTTGTCTGCTATTAGTTTAATATGCTAAGTAGTCAATTTAGTTCGTTACATGTGACATTACTATATTCATGTAAATACATATTTATTATTAAAGGTTTAATTTATCTTTAATATTCATATAATATTAGATTAATGAATCTAATATTTGATTTATAAATCTAGAGTAAAGATAAAATCCGTGGGATAAAAATTATTTGCAAAAAAATTTATAAAATTGTTATAATTATAAAATTTCTATTGCATCGAAACATTGTTTCTAAAATGTTATTGATCAATAAATTAAACTAGGATGATTTAATTAAGTATTACTTGATTAAAATATATTTTAGAAATTAAATACTAGAATATAATTAATACAAAGATTATATTTCTAGATCTAGAAAAATCAAGTAAGGACTTCATTAAGTTAATTTCTAAAATATCTTGAATTAATATATGAATATTATTCAGGGAAAAAATTGATATTTTACCAATTTATAGGATTTTTCATATTTTCATACAAATAGATAGTCATGCCTCTTATTTTTATGCGATTGTCTGTTAGACAGAAAAAACTATGTAAATAACATAATTAATAGCTAGCAATCTAGGTATAACAATTCCTCTTTTCTAAATTGAGATCTAGAAGATTTCTTATTGGTGGTTCGTGTAGATATCGTTGGAGGCGGGACAATTGAACAACTTGTGGTTTGCGATAATTTTGCCTTTAAAGAATTATTCAAAGTCAAAGAAAATCAAATCTTCAATTAATAAATAATCAAACAACTCTAGATTTATCTAACAGGATCAAAAGGACTTCCGAATAATTTTTTTATTTTTTCTGCTGCGAATATGATATTTAGAAATCCAGCATCCACATGTTATAAAGGAAACAAATCTGTAATTTCTATAATAAACTGACATTAATTAGATCTAGTACATTAGACCTTATTATATACATGTATATAAACAGGGTTAGGAAAGGGTCATCAAAGTATTTTAATTGAAATTGATGTTAATTTTATTTATTTATTTATTGAATTCAAGCACCATACACTAATCGGAAAACAACACAAACATATATAAATTGATAAAGAATGTGACACAATTATGGAATTCAAATACCTTCCAAAATGTCACAACACAACGACGTTGCCCACAGGTTATAAAAGAATTTATGGAAAAAAAAAAACCCAGTGATTTCCATGTGGTGCCAGAGCCACCCATGGAAAACGTTAAGAGAAACCGCTTCCCGTCGGAAACTTCTTGGAAATTTCTCATCTCTGGGAGTGTCGGTTAATTTCCTCTTTTCTTTTTTTTTTAATCTTTCTTCTTATTCCTTTAATTTCCACTCCCAATTGTTATTCTAGAACAACAACAAGTTAATTAGTAGAAATTAACTAAAGGTAGTGCTTTCACTTGACACGTGAATCCACCAAAATTATACACATAACCTCTCATGCTACGACTCTTATGTCCATTTTGACAAGACATTAGGTTTAAATGTTGCACAAAAAGCCAATGTTACGTGAAATTTCCCATCATGCCTTAAGATGGCTCCTTCTGCAGGATAATTTGTACACGTCAAAGAATATCTGTATATGGATTTATGTTTACACTATGGTTTGGGGAAGATGTTTACATCATGAGACTTTGCTCTAAGAATCATCCAAAACACACCTGCCTCCAAAATTCTCCCTGTTCTCCTTTGGCATTATTATTTTCTTTCATTGATGTAAAATATATTCCCTCCACTCCTAAATCCTATTATTAGATAACTATATATTATAATATTGATGTTCTATATCATTTTTGAAAATTGAGCTTTTAAGCTTCAAATATCATCTTTTGCATCATGGGATCACTCCTAGAAAATTAATAAATATAAACAGACATACCAACAAATATATTTATTGATCTCGTAATAATTATAATTATTGGTAAACACCGATATAATTTTTTTATTATTATATTGATTTAATCTCGAATTCATGGTGTAAAAAATCTCTTGAGGGCATAACTATGTAATCCGATTACGTGTTCTTGATTTGTTCTTGATTTTATTAAACAATTGGTTATATATAGGCTAAATTTAATTTCATCAGTTTTTTTGGTTGAAGGACCCATTATGTATGGAATTAGAATACTGAAATGGTATCAATTGACTATCATATATTCCTCTAGTTTTCCAACCAAGTTCATAGATATGTTTGATGACAATTAATTTAAAATAACTCTTAAGAAAAGGACATAGTATATTATATAAAAAAAACACAAGAAAAACAAGGGAGACATAATTATAACTTGTATAAGTTGGAATCAATACGTCAAACGTTAAAATATTACAACTTTGATTAAAATAAAAAATAATTCAATTTAATCAAAAACTTATTTCGAACTAAATATCAAGATACAAAAATCACAGAAAATCCTAATCCAATTTTGTCCCGGAATTAACTACATATCTATATGTATATGATCCGTGGTCGGGTCTTAATTAAGTTCAACCAATTTAAGAGCAAAATCTAAGAATTTTCTCTTAAAATCTTACCCATAGAAAGATACCTGGTTTTTATCGATATAGATAGAGATCGTTGAAAAGCAACAATTTACAGGTAGTTTGGGTCTAGCTAATCTTATCGGCAATTTCCATAAAGTCTCAAATCTAGCACTTTTATCATTACATGGAGACTAAAAACATTAATCTGATGTTTTTTTTGTGATTTTATATATTTTGGTGTGTTAATATTCAAAATTAAAAAAATATATAAATAAAAAAATTATTTTAATATATTTTCAATTGAAAAACACTACTATACACTACAATATATACCAAACATACACTATATATATAAAAAAAGAAGTTTTTATGGTTTTGATCATCACATAGTCCTAACATGTTTGCATGTATGATGTGATCAGAAATCAAATCTCTATAATAGACCAAAGTAAATACTAGCTAGCCAGCTAATTTAGTGTTGTTAGGACATGTTCCTACTAATTTCCATGCATGTGAAACCTTGCAAGAAACATGAACCGACAACACAGGAACAAAAGCATACGCAGATGCAGGCCAGGTGGAAGTACTGTTAATTAATCTAGTTACCATGTCGGTTCATCTGGTGAAATCAAAATTAAAAAGGTTAAACATGAAATCAATGACAATGATATGAGCTAATTGTGGACAACTCAAGCAAGACAAGGCATGTTTATGTTCTGAGACGACAGCCAAGTGTTTCTTTTGTGTGTGAAAACGAGGTGTAGAGTCTTGATTGGTAGGTGGAGGTCTAGTCTCCACAGCCCCCATATTTTCATGCAGCAAATAAGGGTTTTTTTTTTTTTTTTCCCTTGTTTATTATTGAAGAATATGCTCCCTGGCGAGCTCGCTTCTCTC
Source organism: Populus simonii (assembly GCA_007827005.2). Lineage (NCBI taxonomy): Eukaryota > Viridiplantae > Streptophyta > Magnoliopsida > Malpighiales > Salicaceae > Populus > Populus simonii. Next base: position 5,665,471 of record CM017482.2, on the reverse strand, counting down.
TGTAGCTTGTGTTGCTTATATGCTAATTACTTGGAATAAAATATATGGTATTTAGATTCCCTTTCACTACAAAAACATACGGACCAAGTAACCCTAAAGGGGGATTGGCTTTCCTGCAAGTCTGTGACCTAGACAGAAGCTTTGCTTCGAATAGAAAGGAAGTTGAATGGCTTACACTTGGTGCACATGTTTCCGCATGATCCTGCCTAGTTCCAGCTTACCCTTCTTTATTCTTATACAGTGACCGATTCCACTCTTTCCTTTGACTCTTTCTCTCTTCTTTAACTTTTTACCCATGACATGTTTCTGTTTTCTGTTATCTCCCTTTTGAAAACAACTTCATTAAAAAGAGGAGAAAACTCAAGGGACCTAGCTAGCTGCCCACTTTAATCTCCTTGATTGAAAAATGTTTCTATCCAAAAAGTTTTGAAAAAAGAAAAGAAAAAAAGAAGAGGAGTACTACAGATAACAGAGAATCTGGTCACAGTTCTGCTTGCTTGGATATGTTAAATTAGATGTAATCAAGGTTAACGGATGGTCATCTTTAACCCACTAAGCATGATCATGATTTAATAAATGCCGATTATATTCCATATATATATATATATATATATATAGAGAGAGAGAGAGAGAGAGAGAGAGAGAGAGAGAGAGAGAGAGAGAATATTTCTTATATTTCTCATGTGTGAACGGAACACAAATATTGATTTATATCATTTTAATTTTAATAAGATAACCCCATACTTTGATCTCTATTGATATTAATGAAAAGAATTGTAAAATCAGAATTGATTGCTAGTTATATTGGTAGTGGGTTGCATGTAACACTAATACACTAATTTTGGCTTAAGAGAAGATTAAAACTTGCTTAACTAAATAAGCTAAGGTTAATGTCATCACAATGTTTTTATTTTTTAATTAAAGAGATTTTAGAGTGGCATCTAATGCATAGTTTCTGGGATATTTCAAGTGATTCTCCTGAACCTCTTGTGGGTTGCTTGAGATGTAATTTAGGATGTTTTTTAGGATATATTCAAATAATTTTTTTTAAGATTTTTTTTTTATTATTTTCAGCATCAACAAATCAAAAACCATCAGAAAATACTAAAGACATCAATTTAATATTTTTTTAAATTAAAAATACTTTTAAAGATATCTAAAAACAAAAACAGAAACGACGCAGAAAACCGCCTTGATCCAACATGAGGTTACTGATTCCAGTGTATATCCACTTGTCCATTGTAAATTAAGGTAATTTTAGATGCTGCCATTAGTATCCCTTCCTACATTCATTCCGTCTCTACTGGATAATTCACAAGGAGAAAATGACAAGTTAATTTCTTGCAAGTTGTCTATATTTGTTACATGATATCGATCCTTGACGGCAAGGGGCATATATCTAGGCCCATTTTGAGAAATCAGACACCATCTTAGCTACTGTCAATTTCTCGAATAAGAAAAGAAAGAAAAATCGTTTCCTGGTGTCAATCAAGTTCAAATCAATCCCCTTAATCAAGCTAGGAAAGCTGGCTGCGCATTTCTCCTAAAAGAAATGGATGTTAAGTATCATATTAAAATTCGTTTAAGGCCTTAATTACCTTGTTAATTGCACTAACTAGTTGCTGAGACGTCGAAGTGCACGGAATTAAGGACTTGAGTACAATGCATTGTGAGGTTATTTACTTCTCTCGTTAATTCGCATCTAATTAAAGAGAAAAAACGCACATATGACAAAAAAAATTAATGATTTTCTTATACACACACATGGCATCTTTCCTTTGGTATCTATCAATCAAATGAAAAAGAAATCGGAAAAGGAACACCATGAACTAATAAAAATCTATACAAAGTATTTATATCAATACAAAGAACTTTCCAAACTCTAATCAAATTACCTAGCTAGCTAATGGAGAAATGACTGTTTCAAATCACATGTCCTCAGAAATTTTTCTCTCTTTTTTCTTTTTTTTTTCGTTACATTCATATATCCTAAGAATTTAAAGAACAAATTAAACCACGCGTACATATACACATATTCTCTATGGTCTTCAATAATCCCACAAGCAATCCAAATCTGCAATGGGGCCAGCTGATGGACCCTCAAGATCTTCAAAAACCTTATCATGGCTTCCTATTTCTTGCTTTGAAACCACAGATGATATCTCAGCTGTGGTGTTCACGTCTGTGCTAAGTCCAGTGTCCTGTGAAAGGCTGACCATAGATTGATTAGATGAGAAGCGCTCAACCTTGCACTGTTTCTCCAATCCAGATGCTTCTCTATAACTATTTCTAGCTAATGATCTTAGAAGGGTATGTTCATTGTCACTGAAGATAGAGTTTTGAAAGTTTTGGAATGAATTAGAAGAACTCTTTCCTTGGTGCAAGTAGCGAGGCATATTGGGACTGGTTTGAAAGGTGTAAAGAGGATTTGAGGCTGGAATTTGAGGGTGAAAACTGGAGTTTGGTGCTTGGTAGTTGGTATTTGGAGGTTGAACCAAGTTTTGATTGTTGTTGAGCATGCTTGTATTGGAGAAATAATTTCCATCTGATGATCTTGTTGCCATTTCCTTGAACTCATTGTTATCGCCACCACTGAAGCTGCTGGTGCTTGGCCTGCTATTGTAATTAAGGGGATCCATGAAAGGTGGCAGGGAGGAGTAATCCAAGAAATCATCTCCGAAAGAGTTCACCCTTAGGAGGTCATGAATTGAGGTTTTCTTGATGCCTGTACTCTTGTGGAAAATCCTGCAAACAACCCATTCATCCTGTAAAAACATAGCCAAAAAAAGAGTCATGCTCAGTCCAGATTCTTCTTTCACACAAAAGCAAAAGCAAAAGGATAGATAAAGCAAAACAAAAAAACATGAAAGAAACTCTCCACCAAATCAAAAGCAAAGAAATGAAAAACATTTAAAAGATGTGACAATAAGTAACAACTTAAGCTTTCTTTAATGACAACCAAGAGAAAAATGTATAAGAAAGAAAAAATTGGAATTTTGTGCATGTGGGTGCATACCCTTGCAACCTTGGGGAGGCTATAGTATGAGAATTTGCCTTCAAGCCTGTATTCATGCATAACCCAATTGGATTTCTCTCCTTTGGGAGCTCTCCCTTTGTAGAAAACAAGAGTCTTCTTCATCCCAACAAGGCTATTTTTTCCCTTGTAAATTTCCTTGTCTTTCCCTGTAGCCTTCCAGTACCCAGATTCTGTAGCACGATTGGTTCTCATACCAGTTGGATATTTCCTGTCTCTTTGGCAAAAGAAATACCATTCTTTCTCTCCCATCTTTGCTTTCTCTGTTCAAAACAAGTCTTTTTCAACATTTGGACCGAAAATTCAGCAACAAATTAAAATGAACAAAACCAAGATTAAAGAGGAGTAAGGGTGGTGTCTTAATATTGACCCTAAAGAAACTAAGAGTTGGTAGAAAGATGAAAACTCACTTGGCAAATCCCATGGCTCAACCTTATTGAGATCAACTTCACCAATAGCACTTGCACAGAAGCTACTATTCATCACCTTCTCTGTAAGATAATGAGTTATGATCTCTTCATCTGTAGGGTGGAACCGAAAACCTGGTGGCAAATCAATCAGATCATCTCCTTTGTTCACCACAATAGCTTCCTCCATTGTCATCACACAACTAGCTAGCTAACAGCTTAATTAATTCTCCCAACAACCTATAAGACTATGCGCGCGTGCCTCTGTGTGTGCGTATGTTCATACACACACAAAATAAACAAGCTAAAAGAAGAGGGAGGATTCTTGGTATTTTGTTTTTTGTTTTGTTTTGCAAGAAGAATTAGAAGAGATAGAGAGCAGTTAAGAAAGTAGAGCAAGGGCGTTAAAGAGGGCTTAAATAGAGGTTAGCAAAACATTGCTGTCTATGAAGATCCGTAGGCAGCAAGCAAGCCTTGTTTGAAGTCCTGAGGAAGCCACTGGTTTAAATGATTCAATAGGTTTTTTTTTCCTCGATGGTGTGTTGTTGTGCTGTGCTGTTTTCTTAGCTGGCTACTATATCATCTACTTGTTTGAAAAATAATGTGAAAAAGGGAAATGGTAAAAGGAGCTTTCGTTCTAATATCATATGCTGGTGGTGGGGGGCCGGCCATGTATTTTAGCAATAAAGAACTTAGAAAATGGAGGCCTTTTTATTTGCCTGAAACTGCCTAACCTTTTTTATTTATATATATATAAAATAATAATCTCAAGATTCTAATCTATCGGTTTTTTAGTCTCTTAATTTAACCAATAGTCTCCGTTCAATGCTTTTGAGTAGTTCCTATTATCATTAAGAAAAGCTGTTACTTTGTCAATTTTCAGTTTAATTCTTCCTGGCTAATTAAGTAGCTCTGCTAGCTACTATTGTTGACTGCTACTGCTATTGGCATGCCTTAACAAGTGTCAACGTTTTTTTAAAATTATTTTCTACCTAAAAAAATTGTCAAATTGATGTTTGTGGATGGTTTTGTTACTATGAGAATGTAAAAAATTAAAATATTATTTTAATATATTTTTAATTAAAAATTACTTTTATTATTAATATCAAACACACATAATTAGTTCAAGAGTTACACTTGACTGTGCACCCATATTCATATTGAAATCATAGTTATTAGATCTAATTCGGGATCTGACCTAACCCAAGACTCGGGTAACGGGTTAATTGGAGCAACCATAAAATGATGTTGTTTCAGTTTATTAAATAAAAAGAAATACGTTTGAATAAAAATTAAAATAGATGTTACTTTTTACAAAACTTAAAAAAAATTCATCAAAATCAACTCTATTAGATTTTATTTGGGTTTTTGATCGAGTTCCATTTAACCCTCTCGATTACTGATCAATTGTGAATGGATCAACATTTATCTTGATTTTAAAAAAATTCTCCGTGTCCAAGTCAAATAATTAATCGAGCTGAATTTAATAACTATGATATTAAAAAAAGAAAAGAATAATTCCTTGAAAATATGCAAAGCATGCTAATTAAGTGGAGGGAATCTAGGGGAACTGTTGAACTTAAAAGTTGATAGATGAAGAAGTTAGAAATTTCAAAGCTTTTAATCTAATTAGATTATAGCCGACCTAGTGCTAGCTATTTCTATTACTTGTAGATTTTATTTCAAACTTGCAATATATGTAAGCATATATATTTTGTGTTCATCATTCGATCAGGAAAATAGTATTTTCACAGTACACTTCATTTTAATTCTACGAAAATTAACGAAATAATAAATTCTTCATCTTATTGCTTCTGCGTGATTATACTAATCATTTGATGAGAAGAATTTTACAAAGGTAGGAGAGTTGCACTTATAATATTTTTCCAATTTCTCTTCTATATATGCAAAGGCAAGATCGGTGTAATCCGAGCTTAATTAGCATAGGAGTGCATGCATGCCTCTTTATTCGTGCTGTCAATTATATTGAATTGAATAAAATAAAATAAAATAAAGGATATTCTTTGAGAGTTTGCATATTTTTATATCTCCGGATCATTTTGTGTGTACTTCAATTAATCTTATAGATCCAGATTTAATGATCATGTAAGTTTTTAATAGCCTTAAAAAAACTCGAAATCATAACCATTAAAAAACAAACTTAATATCTGACCAGTTGAATTACCTTACAAGGGTTAAAATATTTTTACCAATATCATCTCGACTAATTTCACGGGTTTTAAAATTAACGATCATATAAATTTTTAGTGACTCTAAAAAAATTTAAACTCGTGATCATTAGAAAGCAAACTCAAAATTTGACAAATTGAATTACTGATAAAATGTTGAAATCTAAACGAATTTCATCTTGTAGAAATTAAAACAAATTAATTGTAAATTTTCCTATCGGTATTACTCTCAGCAATCTAATAAGCAAATCTCTTGAGTATCAATCGATCCCTTGTAGCATCGTGGCAATTTCATCTATATATATATATATATGCAAAATATTCCAAAAAGAAATTAAGAGCATTTTATTGGAAACTTCCCATATAATTCATATGGAATAATAGTCACAAAGTCAAACAAATTTCTTCGATAAGAAATCAAACAACTTTTTTATGCATTAAAGGAGAAAAGGAGATGCCAAATAATCCCGGAAACAGCTAGGCAGCATGCATTTTGGATCCCAGCCACACTTGTTTGATATTGTAATAATTTTATTTTATATGTTTTTTTATTTTTTAAAATATTTTTTATCTTAAAAACATTAAATTAATGTTTTTTTATATGTTTTTTTTTGATGATTTTGATGTATTAATATTAAAATCTAAAAAAAAATATTTTCAATACATTTTCAATTAGAAAACATTTAAAAAAAACATTATATAATATTATCGAAAATACACTTAATCCATTAAAAAAAACAAGCTAAACAATAAATTAGACCAACCATGTCTTCTTTTAGCGACCTTAAATACCAGTCATAGTAATTAATCATGAAACAAAAAATCAAAGGCTATTTGGAAATGTTGTTGTTTAGGGATCCAATTGACAAGTAAGTTATTGTTGGGGGTAAATTTGTCCATTTCCTAAAATAAAAGGTGCCCACACGGTTTATTACGCGGAGTCGAGTAATGATTATGACTAATTACATCAACAAAACAAGTTACAAAATACCATGGAATTGACTAGAGAAAGTCGTTGCTACATGCTCCCGATTTCCTTTTAAATAATTTTTTTTAAAAAAATAAATTTGTAATGTATTATTAATTTTTGTTATATAGTTGGATGATAAAAAATATTTCAGATAAACTATTGAACCAGCCGAGATTGAATTATTATTAATAATATCCTAAAGACGTATTCAAGAAATATTTAGTATAATAAATATTGTTCAAATTACATCAGCAATGAAAAGATATAATAATTAAAAAAAAAAAAACTAGTTATTGACTGACCACCAATTCCTACAGCTAGAGGCTTCGTTACTTACAGGTCAGCTTATGATTTGGGATTTTGTTTGGATGGTTTTTTTTTTTTTAAAAAAAAAAACAAAGATGAGAATTGGTTTTATTAAACTAATGGGTCAATTTATGATCTAATTAAAATTTTATTTATTTTATTTTATTTTCAAAATAATGTTAGTTTTTTTTAAAAAAAAAACTTGAAACAATATCGTTTTTAATTGATTCAGTTAACACGAGTTAACTTATCTAACATGTAACTTATGCTTTAAACGAGATTGTATTGAATTTAATAAATTTATAAAATACCATGCATAATTACATACTTGTTTCCAAATGAAAGGAAAAATAAATAAATAAAAATAAAACACCTCAACGCTGACCAATGGGTTGTTTGGAATTACATTGTAAACAACGTTTCTTTAAATTTTTAGATTTGTTTTGCTTAAAATTAATTTTTTTTTTAATTTTTGTATCGTTTTGATATTTAATATCAAAAATAATTTTTTAAAAAATAAAAAATATTATTTTAATATATTATTAATAAAAAAAACACTTTAAAAAACAATAACTATTATACTCTAAAAAAAACTAAAATAGAAATTCAAGCTATAACATCAACTTTCTCTCTTTTTTCTAACCACTGCATCTTTCCATAAATAGAGTTGTGCACAACTTCTCTTTAACAAATCAACAAACTGATTAGCACATTTAATTAATTATTTATTTTTATAGTTATGTATTAATATTATCTTATTCAAGTTGAAGTTTATATATATTAAATAAATTATCGTATGATTAGGTGCGGGGGCCAGCTAAATCTTCTTCCACGTGTTGACATTCGAAATTAAATCATGCTGAGTTGGACTATTACTTTCTGCTTACATCATATGCTGTGCATTCACATTAACTTGGCCATGGTTTTGTCCTTTCTATCACTTCTCATGACGCCTTCTTCTTCTTTTTTTTCTTTTTTTAATAAATGAGTTGTTTTCTAAGTAATTTTCATGTACATTATTTTTCGATAGAATTTTAAACAAGCTATGTCATTTTTTTATTTAAGATAATTTCCATTAATTTAATTGATAAAACACAATTATAAGGAACTTGACTCTTTACAATAATTACATATTTTGAATTCATGGCTAATTACAAGGTAAAATCAGAAAAAAAAAATTATGAATTGTAGAAAACTTTAATTTACAATGTATAATTAATATATGAAAAAATAAATAAAATTCAAAGAACTTTTCACCTTAATTCGGTCGTTTGACTCGAAACAAGAATAAAAATTAGCTTAAATACATTTTTCCTTTTGTCCCCAAGGGGTGTAGCGTGGTGGCAAAGGGCTTGAGATCTGTACAGCAGATCTCGAGTTCGAGTCAGGGCGTGCACCTCTTGTAAGAGCCTGGGACAGCCGGGGTTTTACTCACTCACCTGGGCCCACAAAATGCGCTTTCCGGAGAGTGAGGTTTCCTCGAATAAAAAAAAAAATAAAAATTAGAAAGAAAAATAGAGTTTAACGATGTTTTTACGTTTACATTATACAAAGAATATAGAAAGCAAAAAATATTAAGAGTTTTTTTATTTTTACATTTAAATTTTTTTTTTGCTAAAATTTTTTTTTTTGTTGATTTTAGATTATTTTAATGTATTGATATCAAAAATAAATTTTAAAAAATTAAAAAAAAAATTATTTTGATATATTTTCTAGTAAAACACTTTTTGAAAAGCAACTATTATCACATTATCAAACAAACTCTAATTGTTAAATTAATAATTAGCAATTTGGGTAACAATTTTAAATGTTTAAAATTAATAATTTGGCTTTTTTTAAAATTATTTTTGTCATTAAAAATCTCCTAAAGCATAAAAGAATTTGCTTAAGAAGAGAAAGATTTGACGGTTAATTATTCGGTTTTAATATTCTCCGGAAGTGCATAAACTTTATGATACGGGGTTCGCATTTTATTTTTTATGCACAAGCAATATTCTACTTTTAAAATTGTACAATTCCTAGGCAATTTGGTAAAAATATTACCTTGTTGTCCAAGCTTTCACCTGTGGAAGATGAAAAGGTTGTGAAATTTGTCTCTTTCACTACTAAAAAATCAACGAAATCCAATAGAATTATTGACATAATTTTTGATAATTATTACTAATAAAAATAATTTTATCTTTATTTTTATCGGTATATACCGACCGTATTATTGATAAATTATATAGTTTTTTGAAAAGTTGCAATGATGTGATGACATGGATTTTTGTTCATATAATTTTACCAATGGAATGATAAAGTGATTCAAACTAGGATCTCCATACAATGACGTGACACATTAATTAACCCTTAAAAATAAAATAACTAATAATTGATAATATTAATTTTCGTATGGAGAATATTGAAGAACCACACACACATTCACAAAACAAAGAACAACGTGAAGATTTTTTTAATATAGAAAAATAACATAGTATTGTAGGGTTAATTGAAATTAGAATTAAGCATGCATGTGTACATGAAATACACGAAAGAAGCATTGTAAAGTTGTTTATTTTGACTGATTGTAAGAATTTGTAGTGATTTTAATATTTATCACATTATCTTTTTGTCAAATATTTTTATTATTTCACCAAATAAATTATTAATCATCTACGAATAGAGAGCTTTTTCTGAATAAGTAAGCATAAAATTGAGACGACTACGTCTTTATATATGGAATCAAAAGGATGTCTAAAATATGAGGCATTATTAATTATAAAAATTAAATTTAATATTAATTGGTGTGATTTTTTATTTTTCTAGTTTCATTAAATATATAGTCAATTGACCATACAAACGATGCTGAGTTGTGAAGATCAATGAATCAAATGTACACGGAAAGAAAATTTATATGAAAATTTCAATGAAACTGATATTTTATTTATTTATTTATTATTATTTTTTATTAACGTGGGTGTTCGGGTTAGCTCGCGCGTCCCTCGACTAATCCCACGAGACCTGAAGTTAATGACCATGTAAGTCTCTAGTTACTATCATATTAGCAACCACATGGCTCGAATCCGAGACTACTGGGGGACAAACTTCTTGGTCTCAAACTCTTATTTTACTCTTATTTATAGACCACTGGACTACCTACTAGATAGTTATATTTTATTTATTTTTATTATCACAAGTAAAATCATATTTTTTTTCTATAAATAAGAGTATTTTTTCTAAGGTTTTTATAGGAATGAAAACATTAATATAATTGAGAAACTATTTTATTAACAAAAATTTGTCTCATTCACTCTAACTTTTGAATCATTAGTTCTATTGCTTCTCCAGGAGCATTTGCAACGGAAAAACCTTGCAGGTAGGTTGCTCATGCATGGATTTATCAAATATATACGCACCATATTACATCTGAAATCTAAAATTATTGGTAATACATAATATATTTTTTTTAACTCTTATATTTTTTTTTTAGATTAATGTGGGTATTCAGACTAGCTTTCGTATACTTCGATAATCTCACGAGCCCTAAAGTTAACGACTATGTAAACCTCCAGTGACCCTGAAGTTTGTTGGACTTGAACTAGTAATTTTTGAAGAGCAAATTCAGGATTTGACCAGTTAAGATATACCTCTCATAGTTAACTCTTATAAGGTTTTACAACTAAAGAAATATAGTTAAATACTGTTTTGCAACACGAGATATTATAGGTTATATTATAATAAAATTATATTTTTTTATGTTTTTGTTGACGGAACGAAAGTTACACTAATATAATGTATCACGTTATTAAATGAATATTATATTTATGCTATGATGTGTGAAATAAATTTAATTATCCAATGGAAATGGGAGCGGGACATTGAGGCAATCAGGAAAACAAATAATTAAAAAAGAAATAAGATAAAGAATGAAAAATAAAAAAATTGATAAAAGAATTGCGTGTGGACCCTAAAGGGAAAGCTTGACAAAGTATGGATCCAAAAAACTCTCTATGTCAATAGCTTTAATCTGTTGACTTGCGTGCCTAAAACGAAACCGCAAAGCAGAGTAGCCACCAAGATGGGTGACGATTGGTGACGGACCTGGCGGTGTACACTCATCTCTTTCTTGGCACATTTTGGTTGGTCCACCTCTTGCATCATCTTTTGTACGTGTAGCATGTGAGCATGACCCAACTACCTGATTGGCCCAAAATCCCAAAACCTTGATATACATGAGCATTGTTAATTAGGAAAATCACACTACCTGTTGTTTTAATATTTTCTCCGTCGTGTTTTTAAGAATTATAATCTATATTTTAAATTTATTGTACTCGTAATGTTTTATATCCTAAATCATTTTATAATTTAATTATTTTACACTAACCATTAATATAAATTATAATTTTTAAGAACAAGAAAATTAAATATAAAAACAACAAAACTATAGAAGATAAGGGTGATTTTTTCTCGTTAATTTGTTGGATTTCATATATATTTTAAATTATAATTTCTCGTTAATTATAATCTATATTTTAAATTTATTGTACTCGTAGTGTTTAATTGGATTTTTTCTCGTTAATTTTTAAGAACAAGGAAAATTTATTGTACTCGTTAATTTAATTATTTCTTAAATGATTTTTTTACTTATACACCTTGTAAATGGTCTTTTAAAATCCTATCTATTGAGTCTCAACTTCTAAAAACTTGCAGAAGAAAATCTTGAGTATTAAAACAAAAATAATTGGATGTATTTATATATCTTTTCTGAATAGCAATAGAGATGTACCCCCTTTTTTTCTCTTTCTTTTTTAATTGTTAATTTAACGGGTCTGTTTGGAAGTATGGTTGAGATTACTTTTCAAAGTGCTTTTCGTGCCAAAATGCATCAAAATGATATTTTTTATTTTTAAAAAATTATTTTTGAAATCAGCACATCAAAACGATCCAAAACAAACAAAAAATTAATTTTTAGCAAAAACAAAATTGAATTTTTTGAAAACACGGGTTGGTCCACATTTCTAAATGAGCTATTAGATCAGATACAACTGTGAGTCTCTCAACTTCCCTTAACTCCGATTAATGCTAGTAAAATTCAGATGTATATTTTTTCATATTAGGTTAACAACATGGAGTTTAGAGATTAAAATCCATGTTTTTTTTATTGTAGTGTCAGTATTTTTTACTTGAAAATATATTAAGATGATTTTTTTTCAGATTTTTTTATATTAGTATATCAAAATCATTGAAAAATACTATAAAAAAAAATAAACACACTTTTAAAAAACATTAAAAAACAAAATTTACCATACTCCTAAAAGTCAGGAGAAAAGACTTATGGAAAGAGAGATTAAGTGATACGATCCAATAAAAGATTAAATAAAAAATTTCAGATTCTAGCGTAATTGTGTGTCCTATTTAGCTTTATTCTATTAAGCATAACTCTCAATTCGACTGTTGGATTGAGATGAAATTTTACTGGGAGTTACAAGACATATTTTTCTACGTGAGGTTAAATTGTTAGGTCAATTGGATTTATAAAGATATTGCTATATAGGTTAGCAGACGCAATACAAATTTTATTATTTATTGCCTTTTGACTTGTAGATTTTCTATTTGGAGAGTATTCTTTTTTTAATAATGCAAGGATATTCAACAACTAATTATGGAGCTTTTTCTAGTTCTACAAGGATCTTTAATGAACAACAACATAGTTTTCAAGTATGACAACGATTCCTTTAACGTTTCAAATTTATTTTCTTATAAGGATTTTTGGGCTGATTTTTTCTATTGCGTAGTTTTATGCTAACAAACATAATTGTTTATTCAACCAATAGACCGGATTGAAATTTCACCACATGTTTCTATAAGTCTTTTTTTATATTGGGTTAAAACTTCAAATCAATCTGAAATTGAAAAGGTCTTACGATAAGATCTAGAAGCTACTATGTGAGATTTATAATAATTTTCTAATTGATTTTCAAAAACATATTCTATATATTTAAGGTTTTAAAAAAAAAATTGATGAGTTAAAAGAACTATCATATAAACGGCAAGCTTTAGAGAAAGAGGTGCAACAACATTGAAATGATGAAAGGTGAAAGAGAATGGTTGCTACTTTCAAACAAAGTTGTTGGAGGTGAGTGATGGCAAAAAAAGAGCTTCAAAGACTTAAACAAGAGGCTTATGAAATATCCATTGTACCTATTGGTGATACGAAGACGAATTATCTTGAAGAGAAAGGAAATGATACGATCCAAGAAAGAGTTAAACAAGAAAATTTGGATTCTAGCATAGTTATGCCTATTGTCCAGTTTTACGATACCAAGTATAACTCTCAATCTGACTGTTGGATCAGGTTTAAATTCTACCAAGAGTTTTTAGACATATTATTCTATAATGAGTTAGAATTTCAGATCAATTGGAGATCTTAAAGGTATCGCGATACAGGTTAGCAGATGCAATATAGATTTTGTTGTTTGTTGTCTTTTGTCTTTTGCCTTGTGAACTTTCTATTTGAAAAGAGTTCTTTTCCTAATAATGCAAGGATATTTAGCAGCTAATTTGAGACTTTTTCAATTCCAAAAGGATCTTTAATGGGTAGTAATATTGTTTTCAAGTATAGCAAAGATTCCTTTAATGTTTCAAAATCATTTTCTTACAAGGATTCTTGGGTTGATTGCACAATTTTATATGAGCAAGTATACTTTTATTAAACTATTAGATCAAATTGAAATTTTATCAGATGCTTCTAGAGGTTCTATTTTATATCCGGTTGAAATTTCAGATCAATCCAACACTAGGAAGGCCTTGCGATAAGGCATGTAAGCTACTAAGCGAGATTTATAGTAGTTTCTTTGTTGATTTAGAATTTGTTTTCTATTGTACTTAGAACTCTGTATTATTTTTTTAAAGAATTGTTTAAAATATTTTTTACTTGTTATAAATAGGGTTTTTTAGATTATACTTACGCTTTTTTTTAGCTTTTGAGACATGATGTTTTGAATAAACTTGTATTTTATGTGATTCAATACTATTCTTTTCGGTTAAAAAAAGAACAAATTTAACTTGTCAATGTATAATTAACCTTGTAGTATTTTTCTTATACTTTTCGTTCATGAATTAATATTTATTGGATGAAAATTTCATACAGATAATATTAATGCTTTAATTCAGATAATTTTTATATTATACTTCTATTGAACATATAATCACGAGCCTCGCATCATTAAGAATACTTTCCTCGTATCATGGTTGAACAGAAAATGAGAGGAAAAGGTAAGGCGGTGGGGTGGGGACTTTCCCCCCGGAACAAATTAAATAATTTTTAATATATATATATATATATATATATATATATATATATATATATATATATATATATATATATATGTTCTTTTCTTTTATTGAACAAATTAGCTATAGTTTTTGAATTCATGATTTGATGCCGATCGAGCTCATTAACATGACATACGTGTTTGTTTTTGTGTTATAATTTGTTATTCCAAGTATTTTTTAAAATATTTTTTATTTTAAAAATATCAGATAGATATGTTTTAAATATTTTTAGGAGTTTTAGATATATTACTATAAAAAAATTAAAAAAAAATCTATAAAGATATTATTTTGATTAATTTTTAAATGCAAAACATTCTATACACAACACTAACCAAATAATTACATCACTTCAGCTCTTCCTAGCTACAGGGATACAACCTTGACGTTAGTGCTCACCTTTTCCCTCTATTTTTATTACTATTTATTTTTTTTTTTGGACAAAACCTAATTATTTAATTTGATAAATGGAACCTAACTTTACGTTTTATCCAAACAAATAAATAATTGGGTGATATTTACGTAGTAGCAATATAGTATATATTCGCCTTAATCTCAGCCATAAAAAATGGTGACCATGATGTCATCCACCCTTCCTCACAAGTCATCAAAGGAATCTATGAATAATAAAGAAACATCCACATACCATCACATCATTCGCCATTTTAACCCCATGACGTCATTCTTTACAAAAATCTAACTTCTTCAATAGAGACTCCACATAATAAAACAAAAATGATTATTTGGTTTGATTGAGCGTTCAATGTAACTTGCAACTTTGCTCAAAGGAAATTTTATTTTGGGTGAGTTTTGCTCGGAAAAAAATATTAAATTTATATTTTTTTTAATATTTTTTAATGGTTCTGATATATTTTTATTTGAAAAATAGTTTTAAAAAGTACCCTATACTACAATATCAAACACACATTTTAATTATAATTTTTATAGTATATTTATGTAAATATTAATAGGGACGATAACGAGTATCTATGAGTCTGGTTTCAATTATATTTATATCGTATTCAATACCCGACTAATAAGAAATTTAAATATTCATTATTTTTTTAAAAAAATTAGATATTCACATAAATATGTATATGTATTAGACTTGGATTAAATTTGACAATATTTATATTGTATTTATTATTTATCAAGTAAAAAAACTATCTAAAAAACTTATTTAATTAGATTAATTTATATCGATATCCTTTAAATTCAGATAAAATGGTGATGTTTTCATGGGGTGAGACAGTTGTCCTTTAAATTCAGATAAAATGGTGATGTTTCATGGGGTGAGACAGTTGGCTACTATTGGGACAATTGGAATAGATTACTCAGATTGAAACTCGTGCCATGTACAAGTCTCTATAGAAAACATTATCTTCTAATGGTTCGGATAATATTAAATTTATATTTTTTAATGTTTTTTAATACTTTTATATATCAAAAATAAAAAATTTAAAAAACTATTTTAATATATTTTTATTTAAAAAATATTTTTAAAAAACATTCTGCATTACAATACCAAATACACACTTAATTATAGTTTTTATAGTATACTTGTGTAAATATTAATAGGGGTGATGATGAGTATCTATTAGTCTGGTTTGTACTATATTCATATCGCATCCAATACCCAACGAATAAAAATTTTAAATATTTATTATTATTTTTTTAAAAAAATTAGATATTAACACGGATGTATGTATATATTAAATTTAATAATATTTATGCTGTATCTATTATCTATTGAGTTTAAAAAATCTTATTTATTTAGATTAAATTATATATATCCTTGGAATTCTGATAAAATGGTAATGTTTCATGGGGTGAGACAGTTGCCTGCTATTGGGACAATTGGAATAGATGACTCAGATTGAAACTCGTGCCATGTACAAGCCTATAGAAAACATTATCTTCTCCAATCTCTTTTTCAATGGCTGCCTAATCTTAATTCTTAATTGAAGCTCACATGAATTGAAAATTCAATACCCTCGACTCCTTCTTCCTCTTTGGTTTGGCCGACTTCTTCAGCCGACCTTTCCAGGCCAACCCTTCTCCCAGTCCCAGCTACAACCTCCATTATCCTCTTCGGTTTGGCCGACTTCTGCACGTATGAAAATATATATACATGAATTTGTGTATCCACTGCAGGTATTAGATATATGGGGACAACCATGACGATCAAATGGAAGGACGAGGAAGAACAGGTAAGAACACGAATGGCCTGTCAACGTGACAGATGCTGTCATTTTCTGCAGTATTTTTAGAAGAAGAAGAAATGAAGCTTTCTTGACAGGGATCATAAGCACAAATCGCAGTAAAATAAAGAGTTTGTTAATTTGCCTTTACACAAAAGATTTTCATTTGCGCAGCTTCCAATATTTCAAAGGTACTTTTCCATCATGATTAGTTGCTTCAAAAGCCAGGAGTTAAAGTAATTGACTCTGGAGGTTCTTCCCAGCTCTGTTTAACCTCCTTGCGCATACGACATTAATGCATAAAAAAACAATCCATCGTGACGTTAAGTGTTCAGAATATATGCCTCCAAAAAGATATACGACAAAGTCTTGCGATCTCCTCCTCTCAACGAGAGTCCTCTGCTGCTCTGGATGCAAAGTCAAACTTCTCATATTACAACCCTCTCTTACACCAACGTACACTGCTCGTTGCATAAAAAAACTATATTAAACAAGAAATTCAATCCCTTCATGTACTGCATCATCTTCAAACTTTGATTTCTTGAACCTTCAAAGCCTTCAATTTACTGGGTGTAATCTCCTTCCTCTAAATTTACTCTACTATTATTATATATATTCCTCTACTAACATCACCTCAAGCAGTAAATTATCATTCTTATTAATATAAAAAAACTAAAAGTACTGTTTAAAAATCTGACTGGACCTGACAGGTTGGCTTGTGATTTGAGTGATCTAGAGCCTACGATAGGCCAGTTTTCAATAAAAATCAGAGGGAAATTGATCTAATATACCTTGGTCAAAAACCCAAATATACCTTGGTCAAAAACCCAGGTTAACTTATGACTTGATCAACCTAGAAAAAATCTAGTTTGTTGACTTTTTTCTCTCAAGATAATGTCCTTTTTAATTTTTTTAAAATAAAAAAGAATGAATTTATCAAAGTTAATCTAGTTAACTCACCAAACATATGATTTAGAATTTATCTCGAGTCGACTTTCAGGTTAAATTTAAAAACTATGACAAAAAAAAATATATTTTTATTGATCATTAATGTTATCTACTAACAAAGCACTGTAGATACACTTTCATAGATAAATTATAAGGAATAATTTTTTATTTTGATCGTTAAATTTTTTATTTATTTAATTTTAATTTTTTATTTAATATTTGTGATATTTTATGTGGTGATATTTTCTTCTCCATACATGTTCTAAATCATTCAAGTTGTTTAATAAAATTTAGAATTGAATTCAATTTGATTATACACGAGAAAAAAAAAAGAAATTATAATTTATATGTTCTATTTGCAAAACACACATCAGCAAATACGTACAATGCAAAGTCAACCACATGTATCAAATATCAAATGGACTTCAGAATTTAAAACGTCTTGTTGGACGCCAGCTACTACGATTGCTGGTTCCTACCAGGCCATCGTATATACGTGTACGTTTGCTTTGTTTAAGGCCTAGGATTTCCTTTTTTTTTTAACATAGAAATAAATATTATTGGATGGTAAAATTATTTATGTAATATTCCTAAATTAAAAACTTAATTAACTTGCAATTTGGTCATAATGTCTCCATCAACACATGCAACTATTTATTTCAATCCCACGAAACTGAGTTTGTGATGTAAGGTGATATTTAGTAATGATGATAATAAGAACTGAAGTTTCATTCCTACTTTAAAAAAAGTTTGATTGAAAAAAATAAAAAGAGAAATTAAAATAATGGGTGAGGATAAGAGTGAAAATGTAATATTTTTTCATTGAGATGGGAGTAAAAATTAAAAATTAATGGCAAGCTTTTTTTGAAATTTGTTTTTCAAGATTAACAAATTATTACAATTGGTTGAAAAATCTGGTCAATCCTGTTGATTTTTTTTATTCTTTTTCAAAATGATTTTCTTTTTACTTTTTCATATAATAAAAAAGAATGTATTAACCCAAGTTAATCTGGTCAACCCATTTAATTCATAACATGCCCCAAGTTAACCCCCTGTCAGTTTAAAAACTATGACTAAAACAATATATACTTTTATTGTTCATTAGTGTTTATGTATTCACAAAGCACTATTTATAGATAAACTGAAACGAATAATTTTAGTTATTTTTTATTTATGTCATTGAATTTTTTATTTTTTATTTTTCAATTTCATCATTTCATATGATGTTTATGATATTTTATGTGGTGATACTCACTTCTGCTTGTATATTCTTTAACATTCAAGTTGTTTGATAAAATTTTAGAATTTAATTAAAGGTCAATTTGATTAAATATGAATTAGAATTGTTGTATAAAAAACAATTAAAATAAGGGGAAAAAATAAGGTTTATTTCATTTTCAAGCGAAAATATCATTTCCATCCCAAAAGTCTTCATCTATGCATATTTAGTCCTTTTAATTTTATACTTTTATGTTTATTTTTTAATGTTTTAGTCCTTAATTTTTTTTTTATAAAGGAGTGAGAAAGTTGCTGAAAAATGAAGGAAGAGAGATAAAGTGGCTGGGTAGCCATATTTCAATAACAAAAAAGAACTGATATCGATGTCAATAGGTTCCCCTTGACAAGAGGTATATCATTTAAGTGTTTTTGATCTTCATCTAACCATAAAAAGTAGATCAGGAAGGGGATATTTTTTTTATTTGATTTAATTTTGGACTTTTTGATCAATTTAATGGTGTTTTAAGGTTGAAAATGGGTTTATTGGGGTGCTTAAAATGTTTATTTTGAAATTCTTGGTGAACCTATAAGGCTGTGAATTAAGTTGCCAATTAAAAAGCTTTTTCTTAACTTAAAACAATAAATAGCACAACTTAATGATTAATACAAATAATCTCAAAACAATAATATAAGAAAACTTGAAGATGCACCAAAACAATCAACACAATAAGTGAGGAAATAGAGTTAATAGAGTGTGTACTAGGATTTTTTTAAAGGTTTGGACAATTGTCTACTTCTTTTTTTAAAGTACCGTTCAAGAGTTTACCATCACATATGGTCTTCTTAGCAGGTGAGACCAAATATTTACACAATATTTTTCAAAGGTCATGGATTGAAAACCTTTCTCAATCCTTTTTTGGGTTCAAGATCTAATTCAATTCTTTTGTGAGCTTAAGATCAAACCGAATTCTTTTTATAGGCTCAAGATCAAACCTATCACAATCTTTTTATACGATTAATATTGAAAACCTTTTTAAATCCCTTTCCTGATTCAATGTCTAACTCAATCATTTTATGGGCTCAAGATCAAATCGAATATTTTTACATAGAAAAAGGATCGAACCTTCCACTTAATCTTTTTTACGGCACAATATTAGAAAACCTTTCCTCACTAATACTTGTAGATAGACAAGTATCAAACCACTTCAATAGCCTTTAGAAGGCTTTTTCAAGTGTTTTAAATGTCACTTACACTTTCCATAATATTACTCTCTTAATAATGTTGGATGTAATATAAATGAAGCACTTGAAAGAGTTTTGCCCAAAACACTTCAACCTTGTTTTGGATCAATCAAAAGTATAAAAAGGTTGTATAAAAGCAGGAGTATGATCAGAATCTTGCCTTAGATGTCCTTTTTCATTTTGCTAAAGATATGAGGTTTTATAAGGAAAAAAGCTTAAACTAAATGTTGGATACGACTTCTAAAAAATATCTACCCATTGAAAAATCAGTTGAAGCATTGTCGAACATGTTAGACCATTCTGAACAAATTATAGATTTTTTAGGAAATGGTTGGACCAATTCACAAAATGGTTAGACCATTTTGAATAATTTCTAGAGTTTCATGAAAATAGTTGGGTCGTTTTTCAAAATGTTAGATTGTTTTGCTTACTGGAACTTTTCTTTAGTTTTATATGTTTTTGGTCTTGTCTTGGTTTTCTTGTGTTCTTATAGGTTTGTTTAGGTTTTGTAGGTGTGGAAGCTAATTCCTAAACAAACAAAAATATATTTGGTAAACCTTGTTTACTATAACTTGTGTTTTTGAAGTTGAAAGTTGTTATTGCGTCAACATTCTTGTTTGAAGTTGTTATTGCATCATTTCATATATTCATGCCTTGCTTGTTTGCTAATTTCCTTTAATTATTCCATTCTCTTAAGTTTTTCTAAATCCTTGTTGTAACCTAGTTTTAGGTCCCCACATAAAAAGGAAGAAAATACAAAAAAATAAAAAAATATAGTTGGAAGAAATAAAAAAAAAATATAGCAGTAAGAATAGGATGTCGGAGCGCCTAGAAAATAGTCAAAAATTGGTTGAAAATGTTCAAAAATACAAGATTGAAATTTGACAGTATATATTTGACTGTTGAGAGCCCTGTTGAAAAAGAAAAATTAATTTGAGGAGAAAAGTCCAAAATTAGATGTTTATGGACTCAATTGAATTTTATTGAATATTTAATTGAATTTATAAAGGGTTTGATTGCAAGAAAAGTTGATTTTGAAGTCAATTTGAGCTTTAATCGGAAGAAATTAAAGTTCTAGGGTCAAATTATAATTTTTGAGAGTTGATTTGGTCAAATCAGAGGTTTACTTGCATAAATATTGAACTTTGAGGGCCAATTAAGGACTTGATTGAAAAAAATCATAAACCAAGGACCAAACTGGAAAAGGCTCATATATGGAGGGGTTGAAATTTGTCTGAATCAGGGGCCAAATTGAAGAAATTGGAAGTTTATTGATCAATTGAGAGTCAAATTATATAAATCCGAGATCAAGGACTAAAGTGAAAAAGGCGGCCAATATCAGGGCCGACGTTGAAACTTGACAGGGATGCAATTGAATTGATTCTTAAAATCAAGATTGCAATTGAGGACTTGATTGAACAAATCACAAATTAAAGACTAATTTGGAAATTGATAAAAGTCTTGGCGATATTTCCTTTTAAATGAAACAAAGTGTTTTGGAAAAAACAACATTATTTCATCCACTGTTAAAAAAAAAGAAAAAAAAGAGAAAAAGCCCAAAATGGTGTGAATGGCATTATAGGTCTTCTTCTTCCCCTGGATGCGCGACGCAGGGGAAGAAAAAGCATTTGTTCCCCTGCATCTGCTCCTCTCCCTCTCTCTCCTAAAACAAAAAAAAAACCCGATAAAGACCCCAACTTGCCTAAACTCTGACCCGTGGCCAACCACGAGATGAAAAAACAAAGGGTACAAGCCCTCGGGCAGCCATGAGGCGGCTGCCTAGTGGCCGCCCGGCCACCCTACCCCTGTGTCATGACTGGACAGAGGTAGTAACCCTCTCTTCCCCGTTTTCCACCTACAAATACGGGGGAAGAGAACAACACTAGGAGGGAGGATTAGAGAGGGATAAAAAAAGAGAACGAAAATAGAGAGAGATGAGAGAACTGAAAAAAAAAAACAGGGGAGAAAAAGAAAAAAATAGAGGGCATATGAAGAGAAAGAAGAAAGGAGAAGAACAGAAACAAAGAGGAGAGAAACAGAACAGAACCGAGAGAAGGAGAATAGAAAAAAAAAAAACAACGAAAGAGAAGATATTGGGACTGGTGTCTTTGCACAGAAAAAAAAAGGGATCACAGTAGCTGCCACCAGGCTTCTCAGCCGCCGCCACCACCACAAGCCACCGTCAGCCCAGCTACCAGAGCACCTCCATTTCAGGTAATTCTCTCCCCCTTATCTCTATTTCTGTTTCATATTCTTGCATGCAGAACGTGCATTGTGCACGTTTCTGCAAGCAAGGAAAAATAATTACCCAGCTACTATGCATGAGCACAGTAGCCGGCTAATTGTATTTGACTTGTTACTATGCATGGGCATAGTAACCAGTCCAGGTTGGATCATCAGCCCAGTCCACGCGGTTGGGCTGAGTCTAGCCCAATATAAGATAGTTTGTATTTTATTTTGGCCTGATCTCGGCCCAGTTTATTTTTGGGTCGGGTCTGGCCTGTTGAAAAAAAATTAAAAATATTTTTAAAAAACATTTGTGATTTTCTTACGTATTTCTCTATCCATTTTGGTTAATATCGGTTTGAATTTTTATACCGTAAAGATATAAATCCAGTATTAAAATATCCGGTGTTCGTCAGAATATAATTGGCCCAAAATCTTGAAATTAAATCAAATAAAAAAAATCATGTGTTTCAATCTACTTTTCAATCTACCTTCTTTGATTTCGTCTCTAAAAACAATTCATAGACACTAAAATTGAAGACTTGGTGGTCACAATCCAATCACTAGAAAGCTCTCTCCCCTCAAATATTTCATGTAACTTTCTCATTCATGCAGCTTTCTCACTCTTCTATCAAGATATAAGGGGACTAAAATATGAAACAAATGAAGTTTGAGACCAAAACAAAAATTTATATAAAAAGGGCACCATGTGTAAAAGAAAGTGAAAATTGTTAGACCAAATTGTAGGTTTACACAACTATTGAACATTAAACATGGAAAAAGGATGGAAATTATTGTCAAAATCAAATTTGGTTCTTGTTTTTTTAATTTTATCCTTTACTACAATTCAAAACTTTCTAATGCAAAATTAACATGTCATTAAACCCTAAATTATTTTTGAAATCTCGAACACATGAAAAAATAAATTTTAATGAGAAAACAAATTAAAGAACAAAAAAAAAACTTGGAGGATCAAATTAAAAAAACATTATAGTTTGATGATCAAAACAAAAAAAAACATTAACGAAACAAGAAGGAAATTAGCCAGTGCTACAATGCTTGTGAATAACTAGTTCATTGGCGTAAGTTCCGCCATAGGCAAACCAATTTTTTAAAAACTTAAAAAGAATGTCAAGAGTTCAGGGATTTCT
The DNA here is from genome assembly GCA_007827005.2 of Populus simonii. Lineage (NCBI taxonomy): Eukaryota > Viridiplantae > Streptophyta > Magnoliopsida > Malpighiales > Salicaceae > Populus > Populus simonii. Next base: position 5,642,268 of record CM017482.2, on the reverse strand, counting down.
TTAGCAATATCATTCTTGAATGACCTGACAAAGCGGGTCATTCTTGAAACCTTCCACCCCAGCTCTTTGCTTAGCTTAAGTTTCGAATTAAAATGCATAAGAGTTGCCCCAATGTGAATCGCTCAATTTCACGATTCCAAAGTTAACTTTGATAACCGATAAAAAAACATGGTTTCAATTTTAAAAAAACTTCAAGATGACAACTTTTTTAAAAAAAAATGCAAAGCCATATTGGATTGACCCTAGTCACCCCGCGCCCTGAATCATGGACTCCATTGAGTTTAATAATTTTGTTGTTTATGTAAATTATTTTTATTTAATCATATGAAAAAAAAATAGATGCTTGCAAAACAAGGCATCAACCATAAACCATACATTTATTTTAAATTGTGATAACCTTATAGAAAATAGAAAAAAAAAATCATGAAGTTCATTACCAATCCAATATTGAAGAAGGGTGATATAAAAAAATCAATTAAAAAAATTAAATGACAAAAAAACTAAAAAAAAACATCGAATTTGATGGGTAAACCCGTCAAACCTATGAATCGGATAACCTAGATCAACACGTCAAAAACCCATAAACCAAGTCATAGACTCCATGCCACGCTAATAACTTGTGTTTTTAAAACTATTGTTTATTTAACAATATGGTGACAAAAATAAAAGACCACAAAATCGAGCACTAATCAAATACCGAGATTTTTTTTGAGATCACGATAACCTCATAAAAAGCGAAGTGACAAATTATGAAATTTAATTCCCAATTAGAATAATATCGAAGGATTAAATTGAAAAAAATGATTTTTTTCAAAAAAAAAAGTTTAAACCCGCTAAACTCATGAACATGTCAATGGACTTTCTAAAATTTAATAACACGGTTTTTTTTAAAACTATTTTTTTAATTACATGATAAAAAATTTACAGTCACAACATCAAGTTCAATTAAAAAAAAATACCCTACCAAACTTACGAGTCGGGGCAACCCGAGTTACCACGTCAAACTTACAAATTGAGTCACTGACTCCACAAAGTTTAATAAATTAGTTTTTTTAAAAACTATTTTAATTTGACTAAATTTAAAAAAAAAATAAACAACACCATAATGCTGGTGTATTTTTTCCATTTTAACCCAATGCTAAAATATTTTTCTAATGCCATTATAACCATATAAAATTAAAATTAAAATAAAACATCAGCTCTAAATTATAATAAACATATAACATAAAGACTAAAATAAATAAATAAATCATAACCAAAGAAAAAAAATTCTGTATCAAAATGCAATTTTATTTTATTTTATGCTTTTACAAAACACTGCACACCGTTACTTACTATTGTAATTCACAATATTTATGAACGTGGAGGAATAGAGTTGTCCCAGCAACTTAATTACTTGTTAAAGAATGAACAGAAAAACTATAGTAAAAGTATGATGTCTTTTAATTTCATTGGTAGAAAAATAATAGGTAAAAAAAAAATTAAATCAGATGAGAGGTAAATCAAATAAGCTTTGCAGCTCATGTAGCATGTCCGCTAGTATTGGAGAAGGGTAGAACAGTAGAAGGGAAAATTTTTAAATTTATCCTTGTTTTTGTGTCAATTAATCATTTATCTACTTTTAATTTAATCAATTAATTTGTACTATTAACCCTTGTTCTTCGAATTTATTCAATTAACTCAATAGTTAATTTCTATCAAGTTTCAACATAAAATATGCATGCTAATAAGAGATGACTTTCATATTTATATAAGATTTTTATCACCAAATAATTATCTTACAAAATATATTAATGATAATATTTTAAAAAAAATTCGAGTAAATAAAAGGTGATATCATAAATGAAAAGTACTTATCATTCTTAGTGCATAATTAATATTGATATTGAAATAAATATTTATTTATTTATTGAGTTAATTGGAGAGAATGTATATAAATATATAATTAACGAATAGAAGAGGGTAAATTCAAAAAGAGTTTTCACTGCATAGAAAGTAGAAAGCACTAGGAATGATCATTTTCGGTTCGGTTCGGTTTTTATTAAAAAAAATAACTAAACCAAAATTTAAAAAAAAACCGAAACCAAATCAAACCCAAAATAAAATTTTTCAGGAAAAAAGAAATACAGATGAGTTAACGTGTTTTAAGGTCAGATAGATGCAAAAAGTTTTATGAAAATATTTTTTACAAGAGAGTTGATAATTATCCCGAAATATTTCCTTGAAAACACGATTTGTATTGTCAACTTATGGAAGCGTAATGTCATTACATGTAGTTTGTGCGTGTATGCGAAATTTCCTACATCAGAGATAAATTTAAGCTGCGCTGCGCTCTTCTCATAATCCCATTGATATGTTGTACTAAATAGTTAGATACGAAGTATGTGATTTACGACTTTTTTCTTTCTTTCTGTTCAAGTGCTCTTATTGATTTTGTTTTTATGTTATATGTTTGTCATGGATGATTATAAATGTTACTTTTGCTTAAAATACATGTTTAAAAGGTTTAAAGACAAGATAATCACTTAATATATTTAGGCTTGACATAACATCAAGCCCAAATAATATGGGTCTAACCTTACTTTTAAGCTCAACATCCTTAGATTCAGCTATGTACTAAGCTGAAATGCATATAAATTAAGTGAGATGTCAAACTCAATGTTCTTGAGAGCAGCTATGCACTTAGTCTAAGTACATGTGAGCAGGGACGGAAGGGAGGGGGGCAAGCAAGGGCCCGGCCCCCCCTAAAATATTCCGCCCCTATATATATATATATATATATATATATATATATATATATTATTAGGTAATTAAGTGTGGAGGAGGTTTTTTATTCTACAAAGGTGAGTGTTTTTAGTGCGATTTTTCAATTTGATTTTTTTAAAATTAATTTACGTAGCCCTAATATAAATCCTGTAAATATAAAATTATTATTTTGCGCAATAAATTCTGCAGCCGGTCAAAAACATAAATATAAATATAAATCATAAGTACAAATTTTCAACGGAAAGATTGAAGCAGAGCCATTAATTAATTTATTTTTCATCAAACAAAACAAGGTAACTTAAATTTAAAATCTATTTTTATTTTGTTTTGAGATGTTTGTTAACAATTTGATGAGGTTTTTTTTTTATAATTCTATTATTTTTGCTTCATTTTTTTCTCAAATCTGTTAATTTTACCAATTGTTTTTTAAATTCTTGTTATAGTGCTTTTTTTTAATTAATTAGATATATTTTATTGGTTTGTTTTTATTATACTTTGATTTTTTTTATGTTTTGTTTTTAGCAGAATCACCAAAATTATCAATTTTTTCTCACGATATATGTTTTGATTTTAGGTTGAACCATGAACAAAATAAGAAGAATTTGATTTTTTTTTCAAAAAAATATTGATAACTCGCAGCCTAGTGAACCAACTCCAACGTGTAATGTTAAAGTTATGGTTGAGCAACTCCAATGTGCCTCAGTTTACAAAGAACCCGCGTTGATTAGTGAGAATAGTTCTTTATTATTTTTTGTTTTATTTCAAAGTTTATCGAACATAAATAATGCTTCGTTTTAGCTAATATTTCTTACACACTTTGTATGTTTATATTTGATAGATATAAAGACCAACAACATTAAAGTGATGAATATATTATGAAGATGAAATTAACTTCGTTGTTTTGACTCAATTTGGTATTTCTTCGAACCTTTTACCTTATACAAAGATCATTATATGGTTATAGTAAGTTATTTGACTAAAACTAAATTATACAGGTTTTTTTTACAACTCATGTACAATAAAGTAAAATAAATATTATATTTTATTATATTAATTATAGCCCCTCCTAACAAATAATTCTAGCTCCGTCCCCGCATGTGAGTCTGATAAAATACCAAACCCAACATCATGAATTCTGCCACGCGTTAAACCTATGCATATAGGTCTAACAATATGTCAACTCAACATTCTTGCGTTTATGTATACTTTAAGCCCAAGTACATGCATCCTTGTATTCAAACACGCATTGTGCCTATGTACATGTTGGTATGTCAATATATCAGACCCAACATCATTACATTCAACTATCCGTATACATATGGAGGTCTAACAAGCTGTTAGACTCACTTCATTTAGATTTAGAACCTTACAGTCTTTATATGTTGCCTTGAGCTAAAGAAGAGCTGAAAGCAAAACATGTGGAGGAAACTTCAGGAGCATACAACACCAAAAAACCTGTTTGGTAATATATGCAGTAGGTTTTATCCGTGCAAATTCTGTGATATATGTTTTGATTGATAACACAACATGGCATTATTAACGATAATAAATAATAGCATACATAGAGACAGGGCTAAAAGAGTGTTTGCCACAAAGTTTTCACACCAAAAAGCACGCAAAGCACAAAACATTCTCAAAACGAACAAAAACCAATTCTCCCGAGAATTTATTCAAGGTTCAGCAAATACAATATAGCTTCCAGAAATGGCAACGCCATCACACATAATTTCCTGCATAACGATCAACAGCAAGAACATCAGTAAAAGCATGAAGGCCTATATACTTAATCTTGGACTTCTTTTTCATCAAATGAAATCATTGGATTTGTGTTTTTATATGATGTTTGCATGATGAAAAACAAAGAGATAGTAAATCTTAAATAAGAATTGTAAATCCTTGGGTTTTGCTTGTTTAGAAACTTACAGTACTGAGCTGGAATGATCTTCCATCGTTGGTTATCACCTTTGTTCCATTTCCAGAGCACAATAGTGGTACCATCATGAACCCCACCAGATTTCTTATCACCATGAAAAGCATCAACATTCAGGTGGGTATTGTTAACCATCCTTACAGCTCTAAAACCATCACCCAAGTCCTTGCTTTGGGTCCATAGGATAGACTGATCAAGAACATCTGGATTGTATGGAATCAGCTGCACCTGCAGAAACATAATTTCGGGACAGGTTTGACATTGTTGAAGGCATAACATTTTTTGCTCAAGAGGGAAAAAGTAAAGGAATAGGCTTTCATGAGGACTTCCTCTTAGCTATCAAAGCGCTCAATTGTTTATTTGTCAACTTATGCCCACCAAAAGCAAGGACACAACATATTTCACTACAGGATATATCCTACACCACGTGCACCCTAAACGAATATTTTGAAGGAAAATTATAATTTATTTCATTAACAACCTTACAAGAGTCTCTAAGTAGAGAAGTTTTATTTGTCAAGTATAAGAAAGAAAATCAAGTTCAAGCTGATTTAAAATGTTTCTATGGTAGTAAGCTCAATTTTCTCTATGGTAACCATGGTACACCTGCATGCATGCCCACAAGTTGAAAGTTGGTATAGAACAATCAAGTGATAGGCAATAAGAGTTGTATATTAGAAGCCTTAAAATGATATTTGGGTAGATTGAGAAGGAGAGGAGCAACAAAGCCATTGACACTAGTTAGCAAGTGGCCTGGTCATTACTGTGTTTACACATACACTCCCCTCAATAGATTCCAAGCTGTGAAATGTGGGAAGCATACTGGTTCTTTCTCAATAAAAAGAAAAAAACATAAGTAATTTAAATGCTAAATACTTCATAATTTGTGACACCAGTTCTTGTCTAGGATGAGTAGCTTGGATAAAATGAATAGGGAGATTTGAAGGTTTGCTGCATCAAAACCCAAAACATACGTGCTAAACATGTTTTGAATAATCTGCAGGACAATAAATGAAGAAATTCTACTCTGTTGTTCAATCCAATCTTACCACATTATGTTTCTGTGATAAATGTCACCAAAACAAGATTTGGGCCTTAAAGAGGATATACAATGTTGGATCATTTATGGTCATGAACAACAGTGGCAAGCAATGTATCTGAGATCACAACTGAAATTTACTGAAACTGTTGCCAGTCACAGTCCTATCAGCAATGCCCACACTTCCAAAGGAAAAGAAAAACATCAACCTCTTGGTTTCCTATAGAATATAGAGTTTTGGACAATGTATTAAATCATTAAAAGTAACTCTTGTTCACATTTCAGTCCCTAATTACCTTGATCAAGTTTAAAAGCTGCTTATACAATGTTGAGTCAAGCTCATAAGAGCACCTTCTATGTTTCCAAAACGTATGGGCTATTTAGACTCAGTATCGAGGAAAACGAGAATACACAAATGCATATATAAAATGAATTGAAACAAAATCTGTCAAAAGATGACGCTTTACAAGGTCATGTTTTCCGCAACTAAAGGTCAAGGCCATGAGATATGAAAATGAAAGACATAGAAGAACAAAATTTCAACAAGTTCATGATCTCAGAGAATTTCTTACAGGGTTTGCCTCTCCAATGGAATGCTTTATGGCCTGACCAGTGGCCTTGTTTACCAAAGCAAAGGCAGGACATCCCTCCGAATCCTTCACTCTTGTGCTGTACTTCTCATCTTTAAACCAGTTCTATAACAACAACAACAACAACCAGCACAAATCAAGCACAACTACAAATATGTAAGACTCCAAAACCCTGGAATGGAATAATGAAAAACTAAAGCAAGCAGGTCTAAACAACTAAAATGATCAGTCTGCACAAGGATCATATGATTGTAAACATTAAACAAATAACCAAAGACAAGGACAAAAAAATGTGATCTTTTCATGCTTATGGAATTTGAATTACAAAACAATGATCAGATTAAATACTCTTGAGAATTGTAACCAAACCAACCAAAAAACAAAGCACATAAAAAGACAAACCCAGATTATAGTAATGTGAATTTAAAAAACAAAACTTTATGAAATAGAAGCAAAAATGTGCAAAGGAAGGTAATTTTTATAGACAAATTGAGTTTGAGAGAAAGGAAAGTTTTGATTTTTACATACTTGGAATTCATCAGAAGGATTTGACCGAGAAAGAATCACTCTTCCGTCCCTAATAGTGAGGTGAAAATCAGGTTCAGCTTTGCTGTAAACCTTGAAGCTAGGTTTATTATAAAGGTCAAGCCCAGAAGCAGAGCCAGATTGATGAGTTTGCTGGTGAATGGAAGATGGCATATGCGGCTTAAAAGACTGATGGGTTTCAGTTTTTTCATGAGAAACATGATTCACCTGTGTTGGTGGTGGTGGTGGTGGATAATGATGAGATGTGCGAATGACTTGAGATTCTTGAAATGGAGGTGGTGGTGAAGGTGCATAGGTAGCTTCTTGAAAATATGGTCTTGGTGGTTGTGGAGGTTCTTGATAGTAGTGTGAAGAGGGAGGTGGTGGTTGGTGGAAAGATGGTGGTTGTGGAGGTTCTTGATAGTAGTGTGAGGAGGGAGGTGGTGGTTGGTGGAAAGATGGTGGTTGTGGAGGTTCTTGATAGTAGTGTGAGGAGGGAGGTGGTGATTGGTGGAAAGATGGTGGTGGTGGGGTAGTGTCTGGTGGCGGGTAATTCTCTCTTCTCTCTTCTTCATCATCGTTTCTTCGGTGGTGATGAGTGCGAGAGTGGTGGCCGGGAGGGAATTCCATGGGTGTTTCCGGTGATCTTGATTAATGTTGGGGAGAGATGATGAGGAGAATTGGGTTTGATTAATAATGATCGGTGATCCAGTTTGCGCGTGGCAGTACCACGTATCTTTGTTTTTGCAATTTAAAAGTATATTTAAAAACAAAATTAATTATTTTTATTTTTAAATATTTTTATAAATTAGTATTAATTTTAAAAAAATATATTATTTTAATATATTTTTAAATAAAAATATTTTAAAAAATAATTATTACTATATTTTTAAACACTTCTAAAAAAAATTTATTTAGAGATGCTGTTCGCCTTGCTAAAATCTGAATTTTTTTATTTAAAATTAATTTTATTTTATATTTTAAAATTGACGTGATGTTAATATAAAAAAATTAAAATATATATTATTTTAATATATTTTTAAATAAAAAATAATTTAAAAATTAAACATTACTATTAATACGTTATCAGATATTCTTAAAGATATTTTTACACACAGGAGTGGATTATGTGCCACCACCAACTAGTGCTTGTCTAAGTTGCCTTGTCGTGGAGACAACATTGAAAGAATTTTTTTTTTTTTGGGATCACCGAGCACTACTTTTCTAAAATTATTATTAATTATTAAAAAAATTAAGGAAAAAAGAGTTTTTAATATAATGCTCATTTCAAAACTATTTACGTGTTTTTAATCTTTACTTTCTTTATTTATTTTTTTCTAATTTTTTTTTAATATTAGATTTATTAGAGATTGGATTTTATAATTTTTAAATTTATTTTTTACGAAATTATCTCAAGCTCATGACCACAATCACATGTTAATAAGTTAACTTGATTGACTTGGGTTTTTTTAAAATATATTTTTTTTCTCAAATTATTTTTTAATATTGGATTGATTGAAAATTAGATTTCGTGATATGTTTTTGGTATGCTTTTTATAAGGTTATCTCCATCTCGTTATTCGAGTCATGAGTTTTGTACATTAACCTTAGTTGACTCGAGTAATTATTTGTGTCATTTTGTAATTTTTTTTTAATTTCATCTTTAACATTGGGTTAATTGAGAATTGAACTACATAGTTTATTGTAATTTTTTTTTATTGGGTTATCCTAGTCTCATGAACCGAGTCGTGAGTTTGACAGATTAACTCGGGTTAATTTTTTTTTATCTTTTTTAATTTATTTTTTTCAGTTCCATCCTTTAATATTGGATTTATTGGAAATTAAGTTTCGTAATTTATTTTTGATTTGTTTTATATACCGTTATCATGATCTCATGACTTAGCATGCAAATTGGTAAGTTAATCTAAATTGATCCGAATAGATGTAATATATTGTCGTCTTAATGTTTATTAAAAAAATCTCATCTTAAATATTTATTTTAACTTAAACTACATTTTCATTGATCACTCAGATTGTCTTTGGGTCGTCATGACAATCGAGTCACATTAGATCAATTCCTACATAATTTTAATTTTTTTTTCTAAAAAAAAAATAGCAATGCCTAGATATTGTTTCTTACGTTAAAAAAATAAATTTGATCTAACTATTAACATAACACGAGGCAATAATCTAGTAAAAAAAAAGTAAGGGTCATCGATAAAACACTAAGCATATCTAGATTCATTGCACTATGGATTGTACGGTGTAATGACCTTTTTGCCTTTTACAATACAAGTGAAGGAAGCACAAATCGAGAGGCCAAATGGTCTTTTTATAAGGTTCAATTGGCATTACCAAGTTAAATGAGGAAAATATGGTTCTTAACATTTTTGTTGCATAATAGAATTAGTAATTTACTCTTAAAATAAAATAAAAAATTAGGGGTCAAAAGGGGTTTTTTTTTTTTTTACTTTTCATCTTTTCATGCACAATATAATTGTTTAACTACCCTTGAAATTTTATTCTCTTGAACATGTGTCCAGGTGTGTTTTAGTCATTTTAATGACTTCTTATAATTATCAAATAGATTTAACGACAATTGAATCTTTTAACATATATAACATATATGTTAAAGGAAAAGGTGGTTGGCGCATATAACGCACGAGCTAACGAGTGAGAAAAGACTGCACCTTTCAAGCAATGCTTGGAGGAGCCTTCAACGGTTAAACACTGCCCTTTACAATGGTGTTAGGAGTGGTGCATCGAGATCTTACCAGTAGCTGGGGGGTGGGTGTCAACGACGGTCCAGCAATGTTGCTCCAATGAACTTTTTTCTTCTCCTCTCTCTTTTCTCTCTCTTATCTTTGGTAAAATACAAAAGTTTCTTTTCGTTTGTTTTTTGTATATAATTTGATTCTTATTTTTTTTTAGAGTTACTTTTTTTTTAATCTTTTGTAAATAATTTTATTCTTCAATTTTATCCCTCATCATTTGATTTCATTTAATTTTTATATCAAATTTGATCTTCATTCTTTTAATTATTATTTTTTATCATTTTCCTGATTGGATTTTATTCTTAATTTCATCCCTTTCTTTCTTTTATCTTTTTCCTAATTGAATTTTGTTTTCAATTGCATCTCTCAACATTTGATTTTGATTTATTTTTATGTCAAATTCATTCCCTTTTCTTTTTATTATTATTTATTTTTTTTACCCTTTCTTTATTGTTTTTTTTTCCTTCAACTTCATCCCTCATTATTTTATGATTAAGAATTTCACTTCATTATTTTAGGGTTTTCCTTCTATAGGTTAGTCTTGAGCTTCTAACCAAGGTCACGGGTGTTGAATATTAACATGGGTTGACTTCAGTTATTTTTCTTAAGTTCTTTATTAAATTTGATTTTTTTTTCGAATCTCATCTTTTAACGTTTGATTTATTAGGAATTGATCATCGTGTTTTTTTTTTTCACTTTCATTTCTATGAAGTTATTCTAATCATATACTCATGGGCTTAATTTGAAGAAGTCTTGTAAAATCAACCCAAAGTGACCAAGATTGCATAAATTGGAAGTATAGGGACTAGATTGAAAACAAAGAAAAGAAAAAACAGAGAGAGACATTAAATGAAACCGTGCGTAACACTAATTATGGTTTAAAAGGAAATGTTATGGAGCCAAAACAATGTCGTTTAGAAGGTGGAAGACAACCCCTTCTTCTCCTTTATGATACACACATGTTTTTTTTATCTGTTTTGCTTCTATTTTCTAGTACCTTTACGGCTACTTGGAGGATCATTTTCTCTCTCACACGCGAGAATTAATGACCAAGAGACACACCATTCTTTTCCTTGCACTTGTACATCATTTTCAGCCAAAGACCCACTTCATTGCCTTTATGTGGTGGTAAAAAATGCATGCTAAAGAAGCCTTTGTACAATCATTCTTTGGAATAGCGCTTTATTTATTTTTTTACCTTTTTAATTTTCTTTCTCAATCAATGCTCTTTTTTTTTTCAATATTATCCTTTAGCATTGCATTGTCCACTCTCATACACAAATCATAAGTTTGGCAGGTTAACCCAGTTGACTCGTTTTTTTTTTCCTTGATTAACTTTTTTTTTCAATCCATGTTTTTTTTTTAATTTCATCCTTGAATATTAAATTTTATTTTTATTGGGTTGTCACAATCTCATGATATGGGTCATGGGTTTGAGAGATTAACCCGGTTGACTCGAGTTTTTTCTCTTTTTTCTTAATTGACTTTTTTTCAATCAATGCATTTTTTTTAATTTCATCCTTTAACATTGAATTTACTTTTTATTAGATTGCCTCACTCTTATGATATAGGTCATGGGTTTAGTTGGTTAACCTAGTTTACTCAAGTTTTTTTTCTCTTTTTCTTAAATGACTTTTCCTTCTGATCTCATCATTTAATATTAGGTTGATTGAGAATTAGATTTCATGATTTATTTTAGTTTGATTTATATTAGGTTATCCTGACCTTATGACCTGAGAATTATATTTATTGGGTTGACCTGAATTGACTTGAGTCATTTTTTGTGTTCTTTTTTAATTGAATTATTTTTCAATTTTATAATTCAATATTAGATCAATTGAGAATTGAGCTTCATAATATGTTTTGATTTTACTTCTATGGGAATAAGACCATGATCGCGGATTTTGGCAAGTTAACCCGAATTAAATCGGGTTATTTTTTATTTTTTTCTATGAAATTATATCGGTCTCATGAACCAGGTCATGGGTCCTTTAATATTGAATTTGTTTTTTATTGGGTTATCCTAATCTCATGACCCTCATCGTGAGTTTGACGAATTAATCCAGTTGACTCAGGTTTTTATTTTTATTTTTCTTAATTGCCTCCCCTCCAATTTCATCATTTAATATTATGTTTTACTGGTAATTCAGCTTTATAATTTGTTTTCAGTTTTTTCTTAGGTTATTACAACATCATGACCTGAGAATAGTGCTTAGTGGGTTGACTTAGGTCATTTTTTTTAGATTGATTTCTTTTTAAATTTCATCATTCAACATTAGGTTCGACAATATCAGTTGGGAATTAAACTTCATTTTTTTTTTGCTTTCTATGGGGTTATCTCAGTCTCATGATCAATGTTGCAAAGTTGACAAGTTAAATTAGGTTAAATCAGGTCATTTTTCTTATTTTATTTTTATAAGGTTATCTCGACCTCATGACATACGTCATAGGTTTGGCGGATTGACTCGGTTTGTTCTTTTATGTTTTTTTTTAACTGATTTATTTTTTTAATCTCATTCTTCAACATTGAATTGATTGAGAATTAAGCTTTGTAATCTATTTCAATTTGCTTTCTATAAGGTTATGTTAGTTTTATGATCTAAGTCGCTGGTTTGGAATGTTAACTTGGGTTATTTTCTTAGATCTTTTTTTAATTGATTTTTTTTTTCAATTTGCCATTGCATGTACTGTATTTACAAAAAGATAAATGAAAGGGAAGTTAAGGAAAGTGAGGAGAATAAAGGAAAATTAAATAATTAACCTTGTTAATTTGACCAAAAATTTTTAATAAAAAAAACTTTTAAAAATTGAATTTTTTGATTCGTAAGACTATCTTACCCCTATTATCTCCTGAAAACTCTTCCTATAAATTATCCATGTAATCTTATAAAAATTACCTCACCTTCTTTTCTCAAACCAAAGAAAAAAATATATTTATTTCCCTACATGTGTACCAAACATGTGAAGTTATTATTACTAAGAACCATTGGAATTGTTTAGGTTTAATTTTGTTTAACTAATTATTTGAGATAAATATAAATTGTTGTAATATATGTAATCCTATAACTAAAAGATTCATTCACGTAGAATAAATATTAATATTTTAAAAGAAAGCAATTTACATGCATGTAAAGGGAGAAATATATTAAATAAAATGTTTGGTATTGAAGCACCTAGAATTTAATTCAGATAAAAACTTTGTTATTATCAAGAATTAATCATTTATCTTAAGCAATTATTGCTTGTCACTTAGTACAAATAGATTGAATGAATGCAATCATTTTCTCAGGATTTCAATAATATCATCTTTATTAGTTGCATTATTTATCAACGTCCACGTACTAGAAAAACAAACTCAAAAGCTCTCTATGAAAAAAGTTGAACCTAAGCTCTAGAATGATTAAAAAAAAACATAGTAGAACTGTTGGAAAGAAGGTAGAAAAGGTACTACTTGGTATGCAAAACATCTTCCATTTAACCCTTTATCCTGCAACACACGTGCCAGCAATTGGGAAGAACCCGCACCCTTCAGGAGGTGTGTGCGAGCTCCTCTGACTGTCAAACACCATGTTCTGCGGCTGTGTTTGAAGGGACATATTGAGAGCTTTCTAGTGGTGCTACTTGTGGTGGTGGAAGATGGATGATATGGCTCCCATAAACTTTTTTTTTTTTTAACTTCCCACTTTTCTCTATGCTTCTCTTTGTTAAAGTACACAAGCTTCCTTTTATTTCTCTTTTTATACATTGTGATTCTCATCTTTTTGATTTCCAGCTATTTTGGTTTTTTTTTTAAATCTTTTGTAGATTTTTTTTCCAGTTTCATCCCTATCATTTGATTTTATTTGGTTTTTATTTATTTGATTTCTCATCTATTTTGGTTTTTATCTTTTATATTTTTTTTTAATATTGTCCCTATCATTTGATTTCATTCATTTTTTATAGTTTTGTTTTTCAATTTCATTATTCATCATTTCATTTTGTTTTGTTTTTTTTTTATTTCAAACTTGGTTCTTATTCTTTTCAGTGTTATTTATTTTATTTTTATCATTTTTCTAATTCAATCTTGTTTTCGATTTCGTCCCTCAATATTAGAGATTGCAATTTAATCCGAACCTAATGGATGCAACCCTGCCTCAAATGGGTTGGTGTTTTTGGGATAGTTAACTTACTCGATAAATAATGAATATGGTGTAAATATTATCAAAACATACCAGAAAACCACTCGAACCTAACCCAAAATGTATATTTATATTTTTTATAAGATATTTATATATTGACATAAAACATACATATACGTAGAATACTTATTAATTTATAGTTTTAACAATTTGTTATGCACACACTTCAATTTTATATATATGTAATTTATTTTTTATTTAATAATAAACAATTATTGGATAATTGATATCTATACGGATAAATAATTTCATCTTTTAATATTAAGTATGACAATTAAATCCGGACTCGATGGATACCAACCCAAACATGTCTTCTTCTTTTTTTTTTTTTTATGGTTACCTTACTCAATAGATAATGAATAATGTATAGATATTATCAAAATCGACCCAAAATCCGCCCAAACTTTACATGAAATGTATATTTATATTATATAAATATATTTGTTGAACATTTTTATTTTAATGTGATATGATATATACATATTTTAATATTGAGATAAAATTATAATTTCATAATTTATTACTCTCTCTCTCTCTCTCTCTCTCTTCAAATATAACACACACACACACCCAAAATCCGATTAATAGTTATTGATATCTAAATTTCTTACCCGGTAGATAACATGTAGGGTATGGATATAAAAAAATATGACATGCAAATAATCATTAACATCCATACTCAATGTTTGATTTTAATTTAGTTTTCTATCAAATTTTATCTACTTTCTTTTATTTCTCTTTCTTATGTTTTACTTTTTTTATTGTCTTTTTTTTTTCAAATATGATCCCTCAGTGTTTTGTTATTGAGAATTTTACTTCGTTATTTTTTATGGTTTACCTTCAATGAGTTTAGTTCTGAACTCATGACTAGAGTCACGAGTTTTGAATATTAACAATAATTAACCTCATTATTTTTTTAGGTTTTTTATTGATTTTTTTGCCAATCTCATATTTCAATATTTGTTTCATTAGAAATTGATCTTCATTTTTTTTTTTTGCTTTCAGTTTTATAAGATTATCTCAATCCTATACTCATGGTCGCGAAATTAATGGGTTAACTCAATTTGATCACTATGATCTTTTTTTCATTGCTTTTTCTTAATTTGTTTTTTTTTTAGTTTCGCCTTTTAATATTAAATTGTTTGATAATTAAACTTTCAATTTTCTTTCGATGAAGTTATCCTAATGTAACAGTTAGGTCGCAGATTTTGCATGCTATTCTAGATGGATTCGGGTCTATTTTTTGAACTTTTTTTCTTTACATCTTTTTTTTATTTATATTATCAAAATTATACTAAGCTTATTAACTTGGGTCAAGTCAATGATTCTTTTTTTTTTAGAACACTTGTATGACTTTGAATTTCCTTTATGATGGAAAAACAATTAGGTCAAACCACGATAAAACACTAAACACTTATCTAGTTTAGACTATATGATATTTTTATATCTTCAAACAAGGCAACTACATGTACTGTGTTTGGAAGAAGATGAAGGAAAGGGAAATTAAGGAAAGCGACAAAAATGAAGGAAAATTAAATAATTAACTTTTAACCTTTCTCACCCCAAATATCTCTTGAATTTAAACTCTTCCTACGACATATCCATATAATCTTATAAAAATTATTTATTTCCCTGCAAACGCACCCAAACTCTTCCTAGTTTTCCACATATACCTCCAACCTAAAAATAGAGTCTATTTAGTAACATATTATTTTTATTTTAAGTTTTATTTTCCTTTTTTATAGTTTATCTTTTCCAATAAAAATTATAAAATGTGTTCATTTATTGAGTGAATAACTAGGAATTTTTTCATTGATAAGAAATATATCAAGTTTATATTTTTCATAAAAAAAGCTAGAACTATAATTTATAATAATCTTCTTAATATTTTGTATTCTTGATAATTTAATTGTAAAATATTAGTTTTATTTTATTCAAATCAAATTTTTTATAAAAAGTTATATTTTTAACTCAAAAAATCTTTATTGCACTAAATAAATATAAAAATGTAAAAAAATAATTATAATATTTTACATGATTAAAAAGTGTTTGTATATAAAAGGGAAAAAAGTATTGTTATTGTATTTTTTTTATTTGAAAAAAAATAAAAAAAATTGTAATGAAAAATCATTGAGAACATGAAATTCTAGTTTTCCTTCTTCTAAATTTATTTATTTTTAAATGGAGTCTTTTGTTTTCTGAACAACCTTCTAGCTAGTTTTGCAATATTAATAGTAAACTATTAATTTTATTTTATATGACAAAAAAAATGCTTATTATTTTACTTGACTGTCTGTATTAATAATTTATTCAAAAATTTTAAAATTGACAAAACTAAAATAAAAACAAAGATTAGAAGGTTTAAATCCCGCTAAAAGAAGCTATTAAAACATTTAATCGATTAAAAATATTGAGTGAAGTAGTTATCTTATAATTTCTACTATTATTAATCTTTACTTAAATCGATTTAATTTCAATTTAGTTTTCTGTCAAATTTCGTTTGCTTTCTTTTTATTTATTGTCTTTTTTTTTCAAATAGCATCCCCTAGTATTTTGTTATTGAGAATTTTGCTCATAATTAGGATCACGAGTTTTGAATATTAACAATGATTAACCTTATTTTTTATGGGTTTTTTATTGATTTTTTTTTAATTTTATGTTTCAATATTTATTTTATTAGTAATTAATCTTCACGTTTAAATAAATAAATAAATAATATTTATTGAAATTGAATAATATACACGTGAACACATATCAAAACTGCTAATAAGGGAGTAAAACAGGAAAGCATGAAAATGTCGGCAAGGAGAAGGAAAAGGCTACCGAAGCAAAAACAAAAGAGCCAGCGTCAGAATTCTCAAGAGGATTAGAACCACGCAAAAAAGTCATGGCTCCTGCTCCCTGGCTAGATGGTCCTTGTTTACCAAAAGCATCAACCAATACACAATACACAACTTTTGCCTCTATGACTCCGATTTGGTAATGTGATGCTTGGAGTTGCTTTTATACTTATCACCACTTTAAAAGTTATTTAGTTTTTACTATTTAAATCTACTTTTCATCTCAATTATAGCAAAATTTTAAATTTTAAAAAAATTATAATGTATAATTTTTCTTAAACTTGTTTTTTCAAATCGTAACCGCAATAATTACTACAAAGTCAAACACACACTAATAATTGGAGTTGCTTTTATACTAATCATAATTTTGAAAATTGTTTGGTTTTCATTGCTTCAATATGCTTTTCATCTCAAATTATGGTAAAAACTTAGGTTTGATAAAAACTACATTTTATGGTATCTTTTGTGGGTAAAGTTTAAGAAAAATATATTTTTTTGCGGTTTAAAAAAATAAGTTTTAAAAAATATATATTTAATTAAAACTGTTGTGAACTGAATTTTTACATGTAAAATAAATAAAAAATAGGTCTTAATAAATTAAAAAAAAACATGTTATTTTAGTTTCTATGAAACTAATATTTGAAATACAATTATATTTAAAGTCTAGTGTAAAAGGTAAAAACTATTTGATTAACTAAACAATAAACAAAAGTTACCACAATCTTTTAAGTATTCACATGTATAATTCTTCGATAATAATTTCAAAATCCAATATTAAAATTAAAAAAAAAACAATAAAAATATTCATAAAAAATCCAATATTAAAGTTATATATATATATATTAAAGATCAGGCTAGATGTACGGGTCAAAGTGGTCCAAAACAATTATCACAACCAAACATTTCTCGTCAAATAAAACTTATTAAGACTAAGTTTAATCATTTTTATTATCAGTATTATGACAACCAACCATTTTCTATCTCTTTCATAAATTTTTGATAATTTTCTTTCTTCTTTCTTTAACTTAGTGATTAAAAAATGAACAAAATATGAACTTTTAAATTAAAATAAAATTATTATGAATTTATAGTGAATCATGTATTTTCTTGGTATTTTAATATAGAGCTTAATTTCATATAATTAGAGTGTTAAAGGATATGAATGAAAATAAAAACAATTAAAAAATTAAAAAAAAAGTTGCACAGGAGATTCACTATTCATATAAATAGTGGCTGCCGACCTATACTTTCTAGTTAATTATCACTCTTTTATATTTTAAATTTAACCAAATTTATTTTCTTTCATGTGTTATAAAAATTAATGCATATCTTGTAAACATAATAATATACTTCTCCCTCATCTCTCGCATTATAAAAAGAAAATAATCACTCTCTCAACTATTTTGAAAATGAATTTTTGTCAACTTAATTTCTTATAGATAAAATCATAAAAATAGGATCAAGGTATAGAAAAAAAAACTCAAGTCAAAAATATGAATTATATATTGTAATTATTTTTAAAGTACAATAAATACTAAACTTAATTATTGTAAAATTATGCAATATATAAATATATTTTTAAAGTGCAATAAATATAATTATTGTCGAGTCGATGAATGTAGCTATGCATCACGATCAAATTAATGTTGAGGTACTTTACACATTAAAACTTTATAGTAGTTCAATGCATCTGGGTAGGCTTTATTTTTTTCCTAGCCGTTGTATTCAAAGCATCATCGATCGACGTGTTCAATATGTTTCATGTTGTCTGCTAGCTTGCTTTGCCTAAATTGCTGTAAAAAAAAAAAAAAAAAAAAAACTTGGGAGGATATTCTTGTGATCTTCCGTACTTAGAACACGAGCAATTTGGAATCTACCACATGCCATTGATATTAAATAAGAAAAAATATATGAAACGATCATCACAAGAACGATGAACTCCAAGAAGATAAGACATAGGAGCAAATATACATATATTAAGATTATTTTATGTTATTATCAAGACTATGATCGTTAGCATCTTTTTTTTATTTTTTTAAGGCAAAGTCCACTCCAAGGAGATAGATTAAAAGATGCCTAAAATATCATTTTTGGTGATCATGAAAAAAAGCTGGACGGCAATTAAAAGATTCTCTATATGTACCCTCCTAATTTTAGCATTCAAGGCATAGTTTTCACACCCAGTTCGGTAATGGGTATGGTTTAAGACTCGAGTTTTGGGTTTTGACTGTATTATTGAATTGTCTGAATTAATTTTTTTTAAAATCAAAACGACGTCGTTTTAGTTAAAAAAAATATAAAAATCAACTGATTACAACCGAGTTTTTCCTTCCCTTATTTTTTCTTCAACCTGGCCTGGTTCCAGCCTCGAATTAATTTGCCGGGCCGAGCTGGATTTCAAAACTATGTTCAAAGGAGTAACTTTTTTGTTTACATTAGCTTTAGATTTAAATTTAATATGTGTTTAGTATAGTGGTAGTTTTTGTGGTTTGAAATTTTTTAAAAAATAGGTTTTAAAAATAATTAATATTAGTTTTTTTTTAATTAAATTTAAATAAGATTGATTTTTACAGGTAAAATAAATAAAAAATAAACCTTCGTGTATGATAACCATATTATTTTAGTTTCTACAAAATTAAAGTTTGAAACGTTATCATAAGTGGAGAAAGAAGATATTTCATTAAAACTGCCTATGGAATTGATTTCATTAAAACTAATTAATTATAGGAAAGGAAAAAAGAAAAAAGAAAAAGAGGTGATGTCAAGAACAGGAATTTCCAGAAGGAAGATTGGCTTTATTCAAAGAAAATGATAAAAAGTAGCATAATATTTCAAGCCAGAAACCAATCCATTTAATTGGGCAACAATGCAATAATTGTACATTTTTCTCTACAAAAATCATGTATGATTCCAAATTGTAACTCCCCCCTTGTGTCCTTTCCTTTGTCAAACTCCTCTTGACTGTCAAATGGGCATCTTCTTTTTGATACCATATTTCAAGTAGTTTGTCAATTTGTGCAGCGCACAAAAAATCAGACCCACCCCCAGATCCATCCCTTTTATACACTTACCTAGTTGGTAATCCGTAGTTTGTTTGTTTTTTTTTTTTTTTTTTTTCAGATAAATGTCTCTTATTTAACTTAACCCCCCTTTGCTTTTAAGAACCTTTCATTTTAACCTTGAAATTGAAGATGTGGGCTGAGAAGGAATTGCTGGTTCAAGAATGGCTGGCTTAGGAAGTTGTATTGACCCATATCAGTTTGAGTACTAATGTTGTTGGTGTTAGTGAAACTGCAAGAGTTAATGAACTTCTTTGATGGATGCAGCATGTCCTCATCAATGTGTGAAAGCTGGCGCTTGAGTTTGTTGTCCACGTTGTTGGGCGCTGAGGCGCTCAACTGAGGCAACTTTTGAAGAAAGCCGCCGCCGCCGCCGCCTGCAATATTGCTGTTACTGAAGAAAGGAGGCTGGTCCAGTTGGGAAGCAGTGCTATTCAGTGCAGGATTTGACTCAAACCCTGTTGGGTTGAACTGGGTATCTGCTAGTAAACTGCTCAATAGGGAATAGTCCATGGCATCTAATAAGTTGGAGAAGGAGCAAGATTTCTGGGACATGAGCGCGCTCTTGTTGCTTATGGGACCTTTCAAGCTTGGTAAAGGGTTTTCTGGGACAAAATGTTCCTCTTCTTCTTCCTGCTCATGTTCACTGGACATTTCTGCTCTTGCACATGAAGTTAAAGCATGGGCTTTCTTGTAAATCCGGCAAAGAACCCAGTCATCCAACTGAAAAAACAAAAGCAAGCTATTAGGACCAATTAATTCAAAACAAACTCCATTTTTCTATCCAAAGGGAAGTATTAAAACAGACGATACATGTTTAAAGTCAATGAAATTAAATGACATAATTAATAAATTATGATCTAATTAATACATCAGATCCAAGTGGGTGCATATTATATTTATGCTCACTTCATTTACAGTGAGTTGATGAAAAAAGAAAAAAGAAAAACTTAACCTTGTCTTCGTCACCAACCAATTTTTTGAAGTTTAGGAGCACAAAAGCTATGGCTCTGAGAAATATCTTAATATTACTTGTTTGCAGACGCTAATAAGAGTAAAAGTTGGCATATAATTGTTAATGAAGCCTACCCTCATGGATGAATCTCTTGGCTTCATGGGTTTGTTGTAGCTGTAGCTGGGGGTATCTGCTAGGCGATACTCATGCATAATCCAATCAGTCTTGACTCCCTTCGGAGGCTTTCCCTTGTAGAAGACAAGAGCCTTTTTGACACCAACGTTCTCTTGTCCTTGTATTACACCTCCAGGGGTGATTGTTGACGCCATTATGACCTTGTCTGTCCCCGTCGCCTTCCAATATCCAGACGCAGCCGCTCTGTTAGGCCTAGCTCCATTGGGGTACTTACGATCTCTGGGACTGAAAAAGTACCACTCTTTCTCTCCCAAGGCAGCTTTGGCTGACATGAAACAACACCACAAACAAGCCCTGGTTAGTATCTTTCAATGACATGGTAAAGCAGAGCAAACAAGAGCACGCGCGAGCCACTTGTTTTATATATATATAGACGAATTATATTATACCTCAGTTGGATTTTGACATGGTATATAATATCTAGAGAGGGTATAGCATAGAATAGAAACCTGGTAAGTCCCATGGATCAAACTTGTAGATATCAACATCTGCAATGATAGACACAGGAAAGGGTGTGGATGCTACCTTCTTCCTAAGGTAATGGAGGATGAGCTCCTCGTCTGTGGGGTGGAACCTAAACCCTGGTGGCAAGCTTGATTGTTGGTTCTTCATGCTAATGATCTAAGATTTAAACAATGGCCCGACCAAAATCGTAAACAAGATGAGCTAACTAAGGATCGATCGATACCCAGTTGAGCAACCGAGGAGTGTCTAAAGAGAAGGGAAAAGGGAAGGCTAGCTAGAGGTCTAACTCTCAAAGCTTGGCTCTGATGAGCAAACAAACTAGGAGAGAGAGGGAAGGAGATTGAAATTTTTGAGAGGAGGAAGGGGTGCCCATTTATGGAGGTGGGACTTTGTCCTCATGTGGAAAATGGGATTAGAACAAACTACAAAGAGCTTGAAGAAGAATTTTTTTTCCAAAAAAAAGAGAAAATTCAGTTGCAAAGGTTAGATAGATGGGATCCGTAAGCCAGCTGTGGGGATTGGTTTCTTTCACTTTGTCTTTAGCATCCCACAAATGGAAAGATGGCGGCTGGTTCAAAGGATGAGCTTAATCCCATGAATCATTTTTTAACCTTTTTGATAAGACCTGACACGTGTCTTCTAAACCCTTAAACCCCTGTTCCGGTCCTAAGAGTATTGAAAGTGTCCTAGTGTTTAAAATGTTTTTTATCATAAAATATATTAAAATAATATTTTTTTTTATTTTTTAATAATAATTTTTGACATATATAAAATAATTTAAAAATATTAAAAATATATTAATTTAAAATAAAAAAATTAAAAAAATTAAAATTTTTTAAAAGTATTTTCCTACCACAATGAGAAACACTAAACCTATACTTCTCTTGACTTTGATCCAAAATTTTGATGGATAGACACGTGTGTCCTGTTATGAGCTTGGCCTGTGCTATCAGGAGCGTCCTTTAACACACAAATGTATAGAAAGAAATGATGAGGACATTAGGATCGTACAGTGTTAGGGTAGGTTTAGAAATTATTTTTTATGTTTTAAAAAGTATTTTTTAAAAAATTAATTTTTTTTTTATATATTTTTAGATATTTTGATATAAAATATCAAAAATAACTTTTTAAAAAATAAAAAAATATTATTTTAATATATTTTTAAACAAAAAATACTTTAAAAAACAACTGCTATCACATTCTCAAAACCCAAAGTCCCTACTAAATAAATGCAGTTAAACCAACCTCTTGGAGTTGCTGGTGATGTTATTGATATTGTTTTTAAAATTATTTTTATTTAAAAAAATATAAAATTAATTATTTTAATAATTTTAACATGTGTTGAAAAAAAAAATAAAAATATTATATTAATATATATTTAATTGAAAAATATTTTTTTAAAAAAACGGTGCGTAGAATTACTAAACACCCTTTAAGCCAGTGGACAAAGACGCAAACGACAAAATACAAAGGAAAAGGGTTAAAAGCATATATTTGGAGATGACAAAACGGCATGAGATCAAAAGAGGTTTTACACCGCCGAGGGGATTGGATGGTGATGAAGGATTGTGTGGATAAGAGCATAGTAATTAATTATTTAGTAAAAAGTTCTTCAATGACCTAATTCTGTGGCCCAACGAAATTATCATTATCCAAAAAAAACTATTTGATTAATTCAGTGTTGCTTAAGCTCATTTTGGTATTATGTTTTAAATGGGATAGATCATATTTTATTTATTTTTATTTAAAATTGATTTTTTTCTTTGTTTGTAGACTCTTTTAATGTATTGATATCAAAAATAATTTTAAAAAAATAAAAAAATTATTATTTTAATATATTTTCAAACAAAAAAATACTTTGAAAAATAATTATTATTATAATTTAAAACACCTTTAGATATGAACTAACTTGGTGATAATTTTCTTTATTGATTAGTGAATCTGATTAGACCTAATAACCTATTTGGAAGTGTGGTTGCGGTTGCTTTTCAAAGTATTTTTCACTTAGAAATGTATCAAAATAATAGTTTTTTTTATTTTTTAAAAATTATTTTTAAAATTAGTGCATTAAAATGATCTAAAAACATCAAAAAATAAATTAATTTTTTTAAAATATTTTTAAAATATAAAAATTAACATGGTGTAAAACCCTATAATCGAGACGAGCAACTCCATTTTTATTTTCGATAGTTTTCTATAATAATAATAATAATAAAAAAGCTATAATACAAAAATCATCTGAGCAAGAAGCCAAGAAAAGGGGCCCACGCTGCGTAAAGTTTAAGAAAGAAAACAGTTTTGATTGTTGACCGAGAAGAGGAGCACACGCTTACACTTTTTTATCCACATATAATTAACATTAAATTAAATTAAAAGAAAAGACTAAATCGTCTAGCGAAATTACTGTGCATCAAGATGTACGTAATTATCATTTTATCCTTCTCAATAAAAATCATTGTACTGGAAAATCAAATTTTATTTTTCTTATCTGATTTTATCTTTATTTTTTATTCTTATTTTTTTAATTTGAAAAAAAATTTAAATTAATATTTTTTAAATTAAAAGAAACCTATTTTTATATATATTATGCTCATTTTATTGATACAATCTTGAAAGCAAAAGAACAAGAATTTTATGATTGTTTGACGTGTTTAAATAAGACTTTCAAGACTATAGTATAAAATATTATGCTCCTTAACCATCTAGGTGGTAGCCCAGTGATAAAAACTTGGGACCAAGAGGTTTGCTCTCTCTGTGGTTTCAGGTTCGAACCATGTGGTTGCTCATATAATGGCAACTGGAGGTTTACATGATCGTTAACTTCAAGGCTCGTGGGATTAGTCGAGGTGCGCGCAAGCTAGCCCGGACACCCACGTTAAACTAAAAAAAAAATATTATGCTCCTTTTATTATTTCTTTGGCTTGATCAAAGAAGATTTGAAATTCAAGGCTACATAGATTAATTAAAAATTATTTCCCTTGAAGTAGTTGCTCCGTAAGTTTACCATGAATTTTAAAATTTTCTCTACAATATATATATATATATATATATATATATATATATATATATATATATATATATATATATATATATATATAAAATCTACATAAGGTAGTTAAAAATAAAGGTTATGCACAAATCATAATTACTTTACTGAGTTTATATGTTTTGAGTTGTGATATAAATGGAAACAATACAAGAAAAATATAATTTTGTTGAAAAGAGTCTCAATCAAATTCTAATTCTAATTTTTATTATTTAATATATTTTTTAATTAAAACCAAATATTAAAGCTTTTATAGACTACTTATATACAAGAAAAAATATTTTTAACAAAGGCCAAAAATAATAATAAAAAAGAATCACAAATTAATAAGGTGATTACATGACAAATCTCAAATATATAATAATTTATAACTTAATTTATAATTAAACAAGAACTCTATAATCTTTTATTAAAATCTAAGTACAATGTAAATGTAATGATTGAATCAAAATTTATGTTTATATGTTATCATAAGAATTTGGGTTTGATCAAAAATCTTATTTTTTTTTCTATATTTTGAATTGTTTTAATGCACTGATCTTAAAAATAATTTTAAAAAATAATCTAAAAAATAATTAAAAAAATCTTAAAAAAATTATTTTAATATATATTCAAGTAAAAATAAAATATTTTTAAAAACCAAGTGTTGGAATTTCAAAACACATGTACATGTTAGTCAAGGATCTTTCATTAATCATCATTTGACAATCAGTGTAACAATCACAAGAGGGTAAAGAGTCAATTCTTAAACCGGTTACGATCACACGTGTGGCTTAAACGACAGTGATTACGAGCATTTTGTAGGTGAAGATTTGATTTAGTCACAATAGCGGATACCAAACGAAGAATCTCTCCAAACCCATTTTTTCAAAGTCTAAACCACTTACAAAGGAGGCTGGTCATAACAACCTCATCATGCATGACTCCTTGATTCCAAACAATTAGATGATGTTAATTACGTGTGTTCTAAGTGTTAATTACAATTAGAAAAATAAATATCCGTCCATTGATTAATTGATTATCCAGCCTAAAAATTATTAACTAATTGAATTTTTAAAAGTTCCGTAGTTTTCGTGTTCTAAATCATCCTCTTGCTATTATCTTAGTGGTCATGATCAAAATCATGCTTCTAAAATTAGGTGCAACTCTAGGAGTTTGTCTCCTTAATCCAACTCATGATGCGCTGCAGGATTTGGTTAATTTTGAAAGATACAAGCTTTGTAGACGTAGAAAACAACAGCATTAAATAGTCACAAAGGGTCAAGTTTAAATTGTATATGCTTTGTTTGATTGCAATAAAAGATGTCAAATACTATTTTTAGTAACTTCATTCATGCAGCCAAACCAAAATAATTAATCTGAGTTGATTAAGTTAATCTAAAAAGTAAGATTCTTTTCAAGTCGGGTTTAGTGCATATATGATATTACGATATAAATATATTTTTTAAAAGTATTTTTTATATAAAAATACTTCAAAATTATTTTTTATTACTCTTTTTGGAGCAAGCACAGCATACACCGCGTAAAGAATAACAAAAAAGAAGAAGAAGTTGTTCCTGTAGATGGGGGAGATATATGGGGGTGTTTTCCACAATACAAAGAGGCCAAAAGGGTGGTTGGGAAAAAATAAGGTGCCGGAAAATGGACAAAAGACGAAGCATGATGGGAATAGGTGGAAGAATGGGATAGGTTTTTGGGAGCATATGCTAAAGAATGAGCATAGCTAGCTAATAACCCAGAAAAGTTAATGATTATCCACAACTCCAAAGACTTGATATTTATCCTTCAAAGATGCTTTTGTTTGGCTGATAGACTTCAAGCTATCATGCAGGAATAGGATTCAATGCTTTCGAGTCTTATGTCATGTGTGATGTAATGCAAAAGGTTCTCGATCCCCTCCTTTCCCTTACACTTAGGTAACTTGTTCTGCTAAAATTCATGCACTCACATGCCAAATATGGAATATAAAAATCCATTTTTCTTGCTGTTCCTTGACAAAGTAGCCCATGATTTTTGTCCCAGACTCTGCTTTCGAGCTTTATAGATAGATAGAAGAAGAAAGAGTACCGATGTAAAGCCAATATCTAATGAGTTTTTTATAAAGGCACGCACTACCTCTTATGGTCAAAAGCATCATTCCACCCTTTTCTCTGGGTTCCTTGACTTGCACCGCATCATGTAAAATAATTGAACTAAGAACTACCTTGAAGATAGTCATGAAAAATGAAAACTCCCTCGTTTAGCTCCTCCCAACTAAACCCACAATCATCCCTGTCTGAACCCATCGTTTCCTTTTTGTTTCTTTTTTCATTTTTTCTAGGTTCATGATCGCTGTGGTGATATCAAACATGCATGGTGCGATGCAGCTTGAAATCATCATACACGCTAGACTAACATGTGATTGGTCTTCGTGGTAGCATACGTACAGTTGATCTGGCTACTTGAGTGTGAATCCAAGATCATGCCACTCATCACAATGTATGTTAGACTAGTCAACAGGCAAGGCAAGCGTGCATGGGTATGCAATCTTTAGCTAATTTTCAAACATGAAAAAGTCTCTCTTGATCATGACCCCCTTGTAGTTTTCCACGTGTAGTTCACCTAACCTAGTAGCTACTAGCTAGTTGCTGTCCTATGTCAAATGGTAAAGCACCGGATTTCTCATTTGAGACACTAAATAATGAGTTAGGCCAAACATGGAATAGTGCGTTGTATTCCACGGTCTACGGCTTATTCTCCATGAGCTTATCCCGAAAATGCTCAGAGAAAGAAAAGGAAAACTTATTTTCAACAGTGCCTATATATTGGCCTTCGTGCAGCATCTGATGTTCCTTAAGCTACACTGTTAACATACAGAGAAGTACGTTGAATGATTAAGCTACAGAAGCGTAGAACCACACATAAAAGCAGTAAAGTAAAAACAGATGTGGGAATTGTTGGCTTTTGTTGAAAATTGTCCATGCATCAAGAGGAGGAAAAGTGTTAACTCTAAATTAACTTCGAAGGGAAGATAAAAGACCGCATTGTTCACACGCAGCAAGATTAAAACTCAATATAATATATGTATCTTCCGTCATCAACTCAACCTAAATAAGGCTGTGCCAGATATTGATTCCCACTTAGAAAGTTTTGACGAGTCTTGATTATTGAGGTGTAGCAACACCAATGGGATCAGAAAGTCATATAACATTACTATGAGCTAAATTAATGGTGGCTGACTGTAAGCCTATTGGTTCTGCCACATGGAAGTTGAAGTCAAAAAGAGGGGGGCATAACAAAAACAGAACAGGAAGTAGGTAAACTTCAATTCTTCGAAAATACTCTTTCCTCCTAGGCCTGTAGGATCATCCATGATAACAAATTAAGATATTATTACAACTTTCCACTGTCAAAGGGCTAGTGATGGCACCAAAGGATAGGAAGATACAGAATCAATGTTTGTGTAGAAACCTAGGTTGAAACACAAAATCTGCGGCTTCATCCTAGGTTTGGTAAGAATATCTCTCTTATGATAATATAACTTGCCATTAAAAACATCTTTCTCACCATGTCTCTAACACATTGATAGATGGTGATAACTGGCTGCCAAGAGTAACAACCAAAAGATTCAATACGAGGCTGATAAAGAAGAACTATTCTGGTGAAGAAAGCTTAAGGCACATCATCCAACTGTGTAACCCATGAACCCGAGCTTGGTTTTCTTCACTAGATCAAGCAATATCATTCCTTCTCAAAGTTGCAATCGAGTGGCCTCAACTATAGATTAATTGAACCTCGTGTCTAGCTTCATAATCATCAATGCATTTTTGAAAAATCATGTTGATGAAATCCTAAAAATTCAAATAACTTAGGACACTACTAAAAAGAAAGGTGATTACAACCGGATGTTAGCATCAGAATAATTTAGATTTAATTTTAGCAACAAATTAGCAATGGATTTATATATATATATATATATATATATATATATATATTATATTAGCAACAAAAAATCAGATACTAAAAAATAAATTAATATATTAAAAATTAGCAATGGATTTGCCGTTGCTAATATGGTTGCTGTTAAAAAAAAATTAAATTTTGACTTTCATAAAAAAAACAATAAATAATAATGACCCTTTCTATACTTCTCCAAAAAACAAAAAGAACCCCACAATTGCAAAATTTCTTCATTCTCTAGAAGAACCCAATATTACCCCTTTCTATACTTCTCCACAGAAACCTAATTAACCCATATCTCCCTTTCTATTCCTTCTCCAGAAACCAAACCCATATGTCCCTTTCAATTCTACCTATCTTTGTCATGCGTCATTTTCCACAAACATAATTTGTTATTTTCTTAACTTCTTCTCCAGTTAATTTATGCTTCCAAACTTCTTCTGTACAAGTAGTTGAGAGATAGACGAGAGAGAGAGAGAGAGAGAGAGAGATTGGGGATTTTTTTGCTTTGATTTGGGATTGTAATAGAAATCAACGAGAGATAAGGACAAAATTTTCCTGGGTATTGAGCAAAGCTTTCTCTGGGGGTCTTGGTTGGCTCCGCTCTTTTCAACCAACCTGGCGTCGCCCGTTTTGTGATATGAATAGACACGAAGAAAGAACGCAGGCAACAAAAATGCAAAAGAGGGCAGATTGTGGGAATGTGGGTTTGATTTTGGGTTAATAAAAATATTAATATTTTAACTTTTTTTTTATATTAGATTTAATTTTGGCGGAATCAATTTTAAATTTTTGAAATTCAAATTGAACTGGAAAAGAATTTTTAATCAGCAACAAAATATCTGTTGCTGATTTACACATTCAGCAACCAAATTTTAGCAACGGATAATTGGTTACTAAACAAATCAACAATTGATAATCTGTTGCTAAAAAATTAGCACCTATTATTTGCATCTGAAATTATCTGTTGCTAATTTCATTGCTGAATTTTATCAGCAACAGATTTTAATATTATCTGCAACGGACTAGTTAGTTGCTAATAGGCTCATTTTTTAGTAGTGGGAATAGGAATTTCAGGTTGAATAATCGGTTAATCAATTGATCTTAATAATTTCATCTATTCTCCCTAACTAAGGTGTTCTTAGCATATACTTGGTACTTGGTAGACCAAAATGACTTGTGACTATTACCTGTAAAAGGTCCCTTTTGGTGGAGGTGAAGGCTTTCTTATACTTAAATAAATATATTTTTATTGAGAGAAAATACAATAATATTCTAGAAAGAGATGCTCTGAAACTATATACGCAGTAGAGAATAAAGATTGTGAATTTTTAATTTAAAGGTCTTATGGTGTATTTACACCCCACGAGTCTTGTCCTTTTATGAAGATAAGGGTTCTAAAATGTAATTTTACCATGATAGCATTTAATGAGGTATAAATATCCCTTCCATCTATATTCATGTTTGATGGAAATATGGTGGGTCCTTAGAGGACTTTTAAATATCTAAAAGGTATAGGGAGATTATGGTCTATGACGTCAAATGTAACTAAGCCCATAGAGGCTGAGTTCTTCCCCAAAGTTAGACTCAAGAGAGGTTGGTCATTCCCTTAGGCGTACCCAAGAGAGGATGGTTATTACTTTGGACTTGACTTACTGCCAAGTCTAAGTACCTTGGCTTTGACATGTTCGCCAGACCCACGTTACCTGGACTTGGCTAAATACCAAGTCTAAGTAACTTGGGTTTAGCATGTTGCCAGACCCACATTACCTTATTCCCTTGGGCGTGCCAAAGGAGGATGGTCATTTTCTAGGGTGTGCCCAAGGAAGGATGGTCATTCCCTTGGGCGTGTTAAAGAAGGATGGTCGTTATTTTGGAGTTGACTAACTATCAAGTCCAAGCATCTTGAGTTTGACATGTTTACCAAACCCACGTTATCTTGGATTTGGCTAAATTTCAAATTCAAGTATCTTAAGTTTGACATGTTCGCTAAACTCATATTACCTTGGACTTGGCTAAATATTAAGTGTATATTAAGTCTGACATGTTTGTCAAACCCATGTTATCTTGGACTGGGCTGACTGCCAAGTCCATAAGCAATGAACTTGGCTGATTGCCAAATCCAAGTGCCTTGGGTCTGACATGTTTACTAGACCTATATTTCCTTATTTCCTTAAGCATGCCAAGAGAGGATGATCATTCCCTTGGACGTTCCAAGAAAGGATAGTCATTCATTTGGGCGTGCCCAAGGGAGGGTGCACATTTCCATGAGTGTGCCAGAGGCTTGACACACTGCTAAGCCCAGTCGTGTCTAGGTCTAGTTGGTGCCAGAGCTAGCGTGTCAGGGTTTGACACACTGCCAAGCCCAATCACGACTAGGTCTCGTTGGTGCCTAACCTAGTGTTCTAGAAACTTGGCACACTACTAAAACCAATCGTGTCTGGGTCCAGTTAGTGTCGAAGCTTGGCACACCACCAAGAAAAATCATGGTTGTTGTTTGGCTAGCATCACACCCAACGTTATCAGGGCTTGGCATAGTGCCAAGCCCAATTGCGTGTGGGTCTGCCAGACCCAGTATGCCTGGCTTTTGGCACTCTACTAAGCTCCCACTCGGGGCATGCTCATTCCTTTGGGTGAGCTCAACGGTTATAAGGGTTTTTTAGGCCCGTTAAAAATGAGTTTATTTGTAGCCCCTAAGTCTTTGTGATATTGATATACAAAGACTTGTAAAAATACTCGGTTATTATAACGAGTTCGTTGAATTTTCATCGTGTGAAAAAAAGGTGGAAACCTTGGGTGATATATTAGAGCCTGTGTGGAAGGGGATGCACCATGGTAAGAGAAAGAATTTTTAAGTATATAGAGGGTATGACAAAAATCATACTTCAAAAATTTCCCTCAAGGGTAAGAGCAAAACATAAGGAATGAGCCTGTACTTAGAAATATTTCTATATGGCCGGGGGAACTATTAGAGGAAATCTACTCACTTTTAAGAACTCCTATCTCTAAACTCAACGAGCATTGAGCCTATTTAAAGAATTTATAAGTGGTTAGTAGGAACCCAAAAAGGGTGAACCTATACTTAAAAATTTCTAAGTGATTATAGGTTTTTTGGAGAGTAGGAGTTTGCAGCTCTTCTAACATTGTCATGGGGCTTAAAAGCCCTCCACTAAAGAGTGATTTTCATGATTATTATTATTATTATTATTATTATTATTATTATTTAATGGGGGCATGAGAGCCTTCTATTGAGAGTGGTGATTACATGATGTTGTTATTTATACTAAGGAGACCAAATCCATCCCTTGAAGAGGTGTATATAGCATTAGGGAAACCAAGTTCATCCCTTGAAGAGGATGCATATAGCATCAGGGAGATTACATATATCCCATGGAGAGTCACACACCTAGCATTGGGGAGACCACATATATCTCTTGGTGAGTGGTGCATATAACACTAGGGAGATCATGTCTATCACTTAGAGATTTCCCACGGGGAAAACACATACCATCCCCTGGGACTTCTCTAGGGCTACCGCCTTTAGGGACCACTTGGAGAAAATGAATCCATTTTGAATAAGTCATTCATATATAAGAAACTTACATTCTTATTAAGGATGATACGTCCTAAGATGATTTGAGTGATAGGTATGGTATAGGTTCTTAGAAGGAAGATATCTTGAAGGTGGCAGTAAGATGTTTGCTTTGACTTCCGTGATTACTTCACTTGGAAGGTCATTCCATGTTGGTTGTCCTTACGAAAATAATGAGGTCCATGTCATAACAAACTAGCTTCTTCAACCTGTAGATGATTTTTCATAAATTGTTTCACTTTAGACAAGCTTTTTTTTTTTATAAAGCATAAAGTTTTCTCTAGAGGGCATGCTCCTTTACTTGTCATATCAAGGCTTCTAAGGCTTTAGCTCAAACAATTCTTCCACCTTGAGCATTTCAACGTTGAATCTCCTTAATACCTGTGTATACTCATTCTCTTGTTGAGCAACATTGAAAAGCTTCGTGGAGGTTTTCTTGGCGGGTATACCGGTGTTAAAGCGTGCCACTAGCTTGACATATAGGTCACTAAAACCTTCAATAAAGTTTGGTTTGTTATACCAAGTACGTGTAGATTTTTTGAAGGTCGTAGGGAATATCTTGCACATTGAGTCACAATCTTGGATGATCAAGTCCAAGTTGTTGTGTAGATTTTGCACATGCTACATTAGGTCAGCCAAGTTATCATAGTTGTCCAAACTTATTTTTATGGAAAAATAATCCTTAAGGAGTCAACTTTCAATATACATTTGGACATGAGAGAAACCCTCCACTGATGGAGTTATAAACATTCCCCTAGGTATGCTTATGCACAAATTGTCTCCTATTTCTTTGTTTGCTGGGCTATTAGAAGCCTGAAGAATTGGCGTAGAATGATGATTATGATGATCGGTGTCCATCCCATAGTAATTAGGGGAAAATGTTCGTCGTAACTTTTTTGTGCATGGGTGAGGCAAAGACGTGAGTGGTCCTTTAAGGAACTCCCATGAATGCCATTTTGTCTAATCTTTTTTAGGTAGTGTAATCGTCTATAGGCTCTTGGTGCAGCTGATGGCCTTCGCGTTAAGGCATTGTGTGTTGTTGAGGGTATTAAGACTTGTTGGAATGGCAATGTCTGATTTTGTCCTTGGGTTGCCAAGATGGCCCGGTTAAGGAGTTGTACCTAATTAGTGAGTTGTTGAAGCTCTTGCTGGGTAGAAGTGTCCGAGACAACGAGTAGACTTGTCTCACATTCTAGCCCAGGTAAGCATAAGTTATGTGTTATGGAATGGCCTAGTAATGTCGAAAGTAAACTTTAGAAAGAAACCGATGACTTTTGATCAGTTCCCTACAGACGATGCCACTGATGAAATTTCAAAAATCCAAATAGCCTAGGAATAAGGCTCTCAAGTTGGATAATTGGTTAATCAATTGTTCTTAGCAATTTCATCTATTCTTCCTAGCCAAGGTGTTTTTAATATATACTTGGTGCTTGGTAGGCAAAGACAACTTCTGACTAGTTTCTGCAAAATATCCTCTTTGGTGGAGGTGAAGACTTTCCAATACTTAAATAAGTATCTTTTTAGAGAGATAAAATACAATAATATTCTAAAGAGAAATGCTCTAGTTCAAGAAGTTGCCACCTAGTATTATGGTCACTGGGAACCTTAACTGGTCAATAGGGATTCTATGATACGGGACTTGTTATGCAAAAGGAAAGATGTTATCACCCCCTTTAAGCGTCCCATTTGAAGCAAGCTGCATTGTTGGTTTTGTCTAAAATTGCTAAGAACTTGTTCTCTCCTTTTTTTTTTTTCCCTACCATGTTCTTAACTCTGGCATCAATGAACAATACCTAAAAATATTTCAAACTCTGACATTGGTAAATATAGCACAAACCCAAAAACTCTGACTTAATGAATAAGTTCGAAAAATTTTAAATTTTTAATGGAGAAGAAACAATTTATCTATGCCTTTTTCTTTTTGTTTACCTTTTTTTTTATTTGCTCTTTTTAGACAAGAATAAAAGAAGGTATTGCACAACAGATTTGTATTTAACAGTAATAGTCCACAGATCGAGCATATATCAGAAAAAAAAAAACAAAACACAAAGAAAAAAAAAGCACAAAGGGCCCACAAATAAATCCGTGAAGATCGCCAAATATTTAGGGAATTTTTTATTTTGAAAAGAGACTTTGTTTGACCGGATATTAAAATAGAAGAAGAATAAAATACATGGACAAGGTATAAGGAGAATAAATAGAAGGGTCTGAGGCCCAGCTCCGATCCACTCTTTCTGTTTAACACTAGGTTGGATCTGGATCTGGATTAGCCATACTAGCTAGGCTCGATCCAGCCGGCCCAGCCCGGTCTGGTTACTGGTTCAGCCTAGTACCCCGGCCAGTTTTTCCTCTGCAAACGTGCGTGAACTGTTCACGCACGCTTGCTTGTTTTGCAAATGGCTTCACGCACGCTTGCTTGTTTTGCAAATGGCCTAGGGTCGAAGATCTTGGTGCACCGCCAACTGGATGAAGCTTCTGTTCTCAGTTTCCCCTTCTGTTCTCTGGTTTTTCTTATTCTTTCTATTTTCTGTCTCTCCTGGTCTCTCTCTCTCTCTCTCTCTCTCTCTCTCTATTTTCCTCTTCTCTGCCCTGTCTCTGCTTTTTCTCCCCTTTCTTTTTTTTACCTCTCGTTCCTTCCTTTTTTTAGTTTTTTTCTCAGTCTCACTTTTTCCCTCTGTCTCTCTCCCTGTTTTGTCTTCTGGGTCCCCTTTCTTTCTTTCTTTCTTTCTTTCTTTTTCCGCCTTTTATAGGCGTTTCTGGTGTGGATTTTATCCTTATCTCCCAGGATAATGATCCTTGTGTGGAGATAAGGACTTTGGGCCTTTGTGTTCTTGTTGGATCGGGACACCAACAGTCCGGCCATTGCTGGACTGTTGGTGGCGGTTTCTTCAGCTCCCTGGTGCCTCGCGGTGGTGGAGGAAAGTTGGCTGGAATGGGGCTGAATGGTAAACCATTCGGTCAAGACCTGGACTGAGGGCGGCGACCGCCTGGCCACAATTTTTCCGCAGGCGGACTTTCTCCTGTTTGAGACGAAGAAGAAGACGCCATCAACCATATTCAGACATCGATGATTTGCTTAGAGGCCATCAACCATAATCAAACAACGCAAATGATTAAAGGATGCACTACAGGGTTTTGCAGCACCAATTTTAATTAAATAATTATAATTTAACACTAGTTATACAAAAGACCAATAAAAAATTAGTTTAGTGGTTAAGATATTGTTACTATAAATTTTATTTATAGAAAACATACTTACTAAGAGAGGAGTAGTCACAAACCCTAAATAAAACTAATTTTACTTTTTAAAAAGATTATAAAAATATCCATATAAAAAGATATACAGGAAACTCGTACTCATATTACATAGTTGTATAAATTATATGCAAAACATCAAATAAATAATTTTAAGATGTCTAAAAACTTTATTTAAACAATCAAAAAATCCTACTGGGTCAAATATACAAAGTATATTAATCACGTAATTTATGTCAATGTTTAACATTTATTTGTTATTAACAAAGTTATAAAAATAAAGTTCCCAAAATAACATACTAACAGATACTAATACTACTTCAAAGTATTTAATTAGGAGATATAAATTCCATGAACAATAATATTGGAGAGTACACATCATGTTGTGACTCTTGGACTCCCACTATCTCAGATTAATGGACTCATGGACTCACTGTGAGCTTGCGCACAGTCAATCGCGCCTCTATCAATATCATTGGTTGGTGTCAATAGATTATAGTAACGCCATCCACACTGGATCACTCTCCATTGATGGGCGACCCACGGACACATTGGCAGAGAGTGCACGACAATCGCCACCTTCCGAGTCTTCGTTCGTCCCGAAACCAACTCTATTTGAACCGTCTTGGTGAGAGGAGTTAATTGATGGGGTCATTTATAATTTTTACAAATATATAACATAATATTGAATTATTATTATAAATAAAATTGATCACAAATTAATCAAGAATTCCAATTCCAATTTATACAATATTAGTGGAGGTCTTATGTATGAGAGTGTATCTCTTCTTGTCTAGAAGTTTCTAATTTATTTTTTGAGTTTAAAAACTTAAATTATTTAAAATCAATTTTTAATTATTAAATTAACTGATGCGGAACAGGTAAATAAATAAATTAAAGCAAGAACAGAAAGAAGCTTTAGAAAAGAAAGAAGCTGAAGAAGAGAAGAAAGTGGGATTGGAGATATGCAAAGTCTGCAATTTTCATTAATCATCAAAACTGTCTCTCAAAATGACAGAAAAACATATAAATAGTAAACCCTAAAACATCCCGCTATTGGGCTCGGCCCATTAAATCAAACTGTTTAACATAAATAATAAAATAACAATGAGCAGGCCCAAATGGGCTAAATAAATAAAATAACAATGAAATGGGCCCCAATGGGCTTAGTCTCCCAACCAAAGCGTGACAGGCTGGGCCATCCTACGTCGTCTCCGTCCATATACTCGTGTAGTTTGTGGTGTGGGTCTGGTGTCCCCACCAACTCTCCCGGGGTTAGAGAAACTCGACCCCGTCGAGTGTAGTACTGGCCGACTCTGATAGTACTCCCAAAGATCTGGGTCAAGCTGCTGCAAAGTATCTCTAGTAATCCAAGTGCAATCTGAGTCAGGTCGACCCACCCAAAGAACTAGAAACCGTTGAACCTCACCGTTCCTGTTAAAAACAACTTGTTCATCCAGAATAGCATCAATATTATCCTTTTGTGCTGATGTCAAGGTGAAAGGGATAGAGGTTTCAATAGGATCATCAGAAGGGGAGTTAAATGGTATCTCAAATGGATAATTTGGAATAGGAAGTGGTTTGTGGTATGCAACTAGATCCTCAATATTAAATGTAGAGCTAATGCTAAAATCATGTGGTAAATCAAGAACATAAGCATTTGGACCAACCCGTTGTAGCACTTTAAAAGGTCCGGCACTACGTGCATGTAATTTTCGATTAGCTCCCAAAGGAAACCGCTCGGGTCTAATCCGTATCATAACATAGTCTCCCACATTAAACTCATTATGTCGCCTATGTAAATCAGCTTGAAGTTTATATTGCGCATTACTTACTTGAATTTGTTTAGTGATCTCAATATGCAAATCCTGGATTCTACGTGCAAAAGACTCGGCTGACTCAGACACTCTAGCATGAAGGGACATGGGAAGGAGGTCTAAAGGTTTCCTAGGCTTGTAACCATGTACAACTTCAAAGGGACTCATGCCTATTGACCTATTGATGGAGCTATTATAGGCAAACTGGGCCGTAGGAAGAATCAGATCCCAATTCCGATTATGATCACTTACTAGACATCTTAAAAGGTTGCCCAAACTCCTGTTAACCACCTCAGTTTGACCATCAGTTTGAGGGTGGTAAGCAGTAGAAAACTTCAATTTGGTTCCCACCATATGCCAAAGGGTTTTCCAGAAATAACTTGTGAATCTAACATCCCTATCCGAAACTATGGTTTGGGGAAGACCATACAACTTGACAATCTCATCAAAATAGAGTTTTGCAACTTTGGAAGCATCTGTGGTCTTAGTACAAGGAATAAAATGGGCCATCTTAGAGAAGCGGTCGACAACCACAAAAATAGAATCATGTTTCTTTACTGTACGTGGAAGCCCAAGCACAAAATCCATGCTCACATCTTGCCAAGGGCAAGTAGGAACGGGCAATGGGGTGTAAAGACCAGTATTTTGTTTTCTATGCTTAGCTAGTTGGCAAGTGCGACATTGACCTACCAATTTAGCGACGTCTCTTTTCAAACTAGACCAAAAAAACTGGCGTTCCACTTCTTCGATGGTTTTATTCCTTCCAAAATGTCCTGAGAGACCTCCAGCATGAATCTCCCATATCAAAAAATCACGCACGGATGTTTTCGGGATACAAAGCTTATTATCCCGAAATAAGTATCCATCTTGGAGGTGATAACCATTTATAACACGGTGATTCTCATCCTTCAATGTCAAGTATATTTCTCCAAATTCTGAGCAAGATTCATACTCCTCTTTGAGTCTCTCAAATCCTGTGACTTTAACACTCATTACAGATAACAACGTTACCCGACGACTCAAAGCATCTGCAGCCTTATTCTCTATTCCAGATTTATGTTTCAAAACAAATGAATATGCTTGTAAGTATTCAACCCAATGACCATGCCTATGATTAAGCTTCTTTTGGGAGTTAAGATAGCGGAGGGCCTCATGGTCGGAGTAAAGAACAAACTCCTGTGGTAACAAGTAATGGCGCCAATAACGCAAGGCCTGAACCACTGCATAAAACTCCTTGTCATAAGTTGAGTACTTTTGTTTTGCCTCATTAAGTTTCTCACTAAAGTAGGCCACAGGGTGACGTTCCTGACTAAGTACTCCACCTATACCGACTCCCGAAGCATCACATTCTACTTCAAACACTTTAGTAAAATCAGGTAGCCGCATTACTGGGGCCTCCGTCATTTTCTTCTTAACCTCCTCAAATGCCCTATTAGCTCCTTTACTCCACTTAAACTCACCTTGTTTCAAACAATCTGTAATAGGCGACATGATGGTGCTAAATCCCTTAATAAAACGACGATAGAAAGTCGCAAGCCCATGAAAACTACGAACCTCATGAATAGTCTTAGGTTCAGGCCAATCTACTATCGCTTGGACTTTCTGGGGGTCAGCAGAGACTCCTTTCCATGACACTATAAACCCTAAAAAAACCACTTGATCTGTAAAGAAGGAACACTTTTTGACATTTGCAAACAAACTTGCCTTTCTTAGGGTGGTACAAACTTGAATAAGATGATCAAAATGCTCTTCCTTGGTTTTGCTATAAATAAGAATATCATCAAAGTATACCACCAAGAATTTTCCCATAAATGGCCGAAGCACTTGTGTCATTACTCTCATAAAAGTGCTTGGTGCATTGGAAAGGCCAAAAGGCATGACTAGCCATTCATATAAACCATCCTTAGTCTTAAATGCTGTTTTCCACTCATCTCCCGGACGGATCCTAATTTGATGATATCCACTCTTCAAGTCAATCTTAGAGAAGATCTGGGCTCCTGCCATCATATCTAGCATGTCATCCAATCGAGGAATTGGAAAACGATACTTGATTGTAATTCTATTGATGGCTCGACTGTCAACACACATTCTCCATGATCCATCTTTCTTGGGTGTTAACAGTGCAGGTACTGCACAAGGGCTCAAACTCTCTCGTATAAATCCCTTTTGTAACAACTCACATACTTGCCTTTGCAATTCAGCATGTTCACTCGGGTTCATCCTATAGTGAGGCAAGTTTGGTAATGTAGCCCCAGGGACAAAATCTATGGCGTGTTGAACATCACGCATAGGGGGTAAAGCATCAGGTAGTTCAGAAGGGAAAACATCTAGAAATTCTCTCAACACTTCTCTTACCTCTTCAGGTGGCTCCTCTAAAAAGTCTTCTATCATCTCTTTAGCCACTACAGCAAACACAACAGACTCCTCACAAATCTCCTTATCAAACTCCCTAGGACTTATTATGTTAAGCCCTCCATCTTTCACTTTATTCTTCTTTTGACTATTATCATTAGACCTTGGGGGTAATCCAATAAGTTGGATTTTTTTACCTTGAAAAGTGAATGAACAAGAATTTGATCGTCCAAAGATTGTAACGTCCAAATCATATAACCAAGGCCTACCCAAAATGACGTGCCCTACATCCATGGGAATGACATCACACCAAATTTCATCATGATAGTCAAAAATCTTAATTGGAAAAAAACATCTCTCTTTGACCGCTATAGATGTATCATTAACCCAAGACACATTATAGGGTTTAGGGTGTGGAACAGACTTTAAGCCTAAGCGGGATACACTACCCGAGGAAACTGCATTGATACAACTACCACTGTCTATGATGATTTTACATCCTTTATCTCCACATTTAATGTAAGTGTAAAAAATAGCAGTCCTTCTCCAATCCTCAGTTCCTTTAGGTTGTGTTAAAGCACATCTAACCACGCTTAACCTGGTTGTCTTGATTTGAGTGGATATAGACCTAACACATCCAAGTAAGTTAGACTCATCATCCTCATCATTTAGGTCTTCAAAATCATCGGGATTGGGTTCATATACCTTATCATCACAAGTATCTTCTTCATCCATATCCTCTTGCCCCTTGATGAACAAAGCCTTATTAGGGCAGCTAGAGGAAATATGGCCAAAACCCTGACACTTAAAACACTGAATTCTTGAAGTTTTAGGTGCCTCATGAAAAATACCCTTACCCTTGTCTTCTCTAGGTATCTGGGAAATCAAAGGATTGGGTCTACGAGGTGGGGCACCTAATATGGAGTTATTACTACCAGGTTGAGATCTAGAAGGGGTATTACGAATGTCCTGACGTCTTGTCCACTGGCTTTTTGTGACCAAGTCATAATTTTGTACTAGGGTATAAGCTTCATCAAGGGTGGAAACACCCCTAAGCACAACCTCTCTTCTAAGGTCATCGTTTAAGCCTTTTCGAAATCTACTTAGGGTCATCACTTCATCCTCCCTAACTGCACACCTCATCCTATACTCATCAAATTGTGCCACATATTCATTGGCAGACTTGCCTCCTTGCCTCAAGTTATTCCACTGGTCCAAAAGATTTCCTCTATAAGAATGAGGCAAGTATTTTTCTTCTAACTTAGTCTTCATTTCAACCCAATCAGTAATAGGGGGTTGACCTCTCCTAATCAAAGACTCTTCTACACTTTCCCAATAGAGCTGAGCGGTTCCACTAAGTTTCATCTTTGCAAATCTTACCCTTCTATTCTCAGATAGATTATACCAGCCAAAGAATTGATCCATGTCACGGATCCATCTATCAAAAATCCACGGGTCAAGTTGACCCTCAAAAGTTGGGGCTTCTACCTTGATATGCCTCATGACTCGCTCGTCAGGGTCATCATAGTCGTGATGTCCCTGATTGCGGTTGTATTGACGGTTCCTAGGATGAACTGGTCTTTGACGGTAATCATTGGAACGCTCACTATCATGAGGGTCATCAAAGTCATTGTGACCCTGGTGTTGGTTGTGGTGGCGGTTTCTACGAGGAACTGGTCTTTGAGGATTCCTATGGTTGTCACTAGAATGTTCACTCTCACTAGACTGTCTTATTTGCAGAGTTTCTATAGACTCCATCCTTCCGGAAAGGTTGTTCATTTGATTGGATATGTTGCTCATTTCCGTTCGCATAAGTTGTAATTGTTCTTGAATATCTCTAAGAACATTACTAGAGTTCGGGTCCATGGTAGCTATGACTTCTAGATTGTGTACTAGACGACCACTACGTAAATGCATGCAAAAACTAATCCTGAGACTGAGATCACAAAATAACACTTGCAAGTAAAACGCAAAATAAAATTATAGCTAATAAATAAATAAATAAATAAAAAATAAAATAAAAAAAATAAAAAATAATTTTTTTTTAATTTTTTTTTAATTATCTTGGAGACTAAGTAATGACAGATTAAACTAGGAAAATACGCATGCAAACAATGCAAGTCCGCTAAATGCACACAAGTAATCCAAACACAGTGTTTTAGTTTTCCCACTAATTTAACCAAGCTCCACAATTAATTAAGAGGATCAGATATTCAATGCTAAACAAGCTCAAAATTAAGGTAATTCAATGTAAAGGCGGGCGATGTAATTTAGTTATGGACAAGCACAAAAAAATAATATTAATGCTAAATCTTGGTTAACAAGTGTAAAAACATACCAGGAACAATGATATTCAATGGGTAAGAATTTCTGACCAGGTGATGTGGCAGTGAAGGATGACGTGGCAGATGACGTGGCAGAATCCGCTGACGTGGCTGCTGACACAGATGGTGCCTCGTGTGATGACGTGTCAGGGACGTGTCGATGACGTGGCTGATGACGCATATAATTATGATGACATGGCAGGTTGTGTGGCGCTGCCGTGGTAGGGTTAATTATTTTTGGGAGCCTCTGTTTCTGTCTTCCCTGCCTCCTGTGGTCTGTTGCCGCTGTTGTCGCCGATGGTGCACGAAGCGGGGCTTCGTGATTCTGCTTGGAGCCGGCGGTGCGAGGGAAGAGGCGGCGGTGTCTGTGGTGTCGCTGTTGAACGGGGCCTGTTGATCCGGTGTCGCTGCTGAAGGTGAGGGCACTGTGGATGGTGGCGTTGCAGCTGGTGCTGCTGCTGGGACTGCGGCTGATGGCGCTGATGGGTTGTAACACTAATTTGGAACCGAAGACACAGAACTGCTGTGGCTGCGGCGTTGCGGGGCTTACTGGTGGTGCGAGGTGGTGGCTGGATGGCAGACGTGGAGAGCGGCCTGCTGTAGGGGTGATGTGATCTGTCGCCGTGGATGTTGTAGAGAGCTGTCGTGGGTTTCTGTGGCTGTTGTTGGGGACGCCCGATCTGCCCTCTGGCGAAGGTGGCGTGTTGTGCGGCGGCGGCGGCTTGCTGGTGGAGAAGATGAACAGTGTAGAGATTTTTTTTTTTTTTAGAACAGTAGGATTTTTTTTTTTTTTTTTAAGATCAAACTCGATCTAGGGTTTAGCATAGACATGTGGATCGTTTAATTGTAAGAACAATTAAAACCCTGGCTCTGATACCAAATTTGATGCGGAACAGGTAAATAAATAAATTAAAGCAAGAACAGAAAGAAGCTTTAGAAAAGAAAGAAGCTGAAGAAGAGAAGAAAGTGAGATTGAAGATATGCAAAGTCTGCAATTTTCATTAATCATCAAAACTGTCTCTCAAAATGACAGAAAAACATATAAATAGTAAACCCTAAAACATCCCGCTATTGGGCTCGGCCCATTAAATCAAACTGTTTAACATAAATAATAAAATAACAATGAGCAGGCCCAAATGGGCTAAATAAATAAAATAACAATGAAATGGGCCCCAATGGGCTTAGTCTCCTAACCAAAGCGTGACAGGCTGGGCCATCCTACGTCGTCTCCGTCCATATACTCGTGTAGTTTGTGGTGTGGGTCTGGTGTCCCCACCATTAACTCTTCTTATTAAATTATTAAATAGAAATAGTGGAGATTTTCTCTTCCTAATAAGATAAAATATTTTTTTTTTAACTAAGATAACATCTCTTCTTATTAGATCAAATTGTTTCACAATCTTATTTTTCATTTTGTTTTTTTTTTTCCCATCAAATTTGGATCAAACTTAATCATGAATATTTAAATATAAAAAATTCAACAAATTAAAAAAAGTAATTAAAAAAAATATTCACTACGGTATTTTTTTGCATGTCATTATTATTTCTACTTTTCAAACAACAATAAAAAGGAAAAGGGGGACGGGAGAAACCATACTCAAAAGTCAAAAGAAAAAGATAAGGTTGCAATTGTTGAAGCATGTCGTTTATCGAGGCCATTCACTTATTGGCTTGTAAATTTTATTTTAATCTTAATTAAATAAAAATTACCATACTATCAAACACTTTGTTCTTTTAATAAATACAACAAGAACATAGAGTGATTTTGAAGATTTTTTTTTTTTGCGATATCATTACTAATTAAAATTTTAAATTTTTTTATTTAAAGTAAAATTATATTAGAATTCAAAGAACACGTGCGATTATGATTTCAAATTAATATATAACTGATACAAAAGGCACTGCAAAAAATAAGAAGAAATTGATTCTACTTCCATTCTTCCCAATCTCCATTAAATTAATGGAATTCTAAATATAATTTACAATGAGAAGATATGGAATTCTTTAGCCATTCAATCATATGTCACTCAAGACATTAAAATAAGTAGTTCATCTTATCTCGTATAAGTGTGTGTATATATTTGTTATTATCTGGATATTCTCGTATCTTTTTAAAGTAATACTAATCTTGTTTGGGGTTCGTAAATACGCTTTCTGATAATCGAACTTGTGTTCTTACTTTTACAGAGATACATGAACC
Source organism: Populus simonii (assembly GCA_007827005.2). Classification (NCBI taxonomy): domain Eukaryota; kingdom Viridiplantae; phylum Streptophyta; class Magnoliopsida; order Malpighiales; family Salicaceae; genus Populus; species Populus simonii. The sequence goes on along the minus strand of CM017482.2, from coordinate 5,598,427 downwards.
AATTTCATATAGATAAACCAGAGTTAATAATTATTATTTTGTTTTCGGTACAACTGCATACAGAGACTTCTAAATAATTGGAGATCATTCATGATTTTAGAAGTCTGTGATATTTGCTTCAACAATGCTAACGCCACCACACGCCAAGTTATTACTTGGTGATCTCTGGTGTGTAAGCTAGGATGATACTACTTCAGAAATGATGCACTGCTAGGTGACACCGCCTCTATAGCACTACCAAGAGGCCACGCAGCTTCCATAAGTGAATTCTTGTATTTAACTTTCTCCTCCACTGAAAATTTTTTCTGGGGATGAAGACCTGTTTATATATATGAGCACTATAAGAATGGCAGCACTAGCAAAAAGAAAATTACAGAATCATATAATTTTCGTATTCAGAACAAAAAGGAAATATAAAAGAGATAAAAAATATAGTTGGTTGAAGTTACCGAAATGAAAACTTAAATAAAATTTAAAAATATAAAAAAATATATCGTTTTAATTCCGACAATCTTCGACAAAAACAATAACCAAACTTTAACTAATTAACTACGAATGTATATTAATAGTTTTTGCAATTGATCAAAGGAGAAATAGCTTGTAAGGCTTACCAAATCCATCGACAAGCAAAGTATACTCATAGGTAAAATCCATACACAAGAATGGCAGGTCTTCCTCCAGCGCATTTGGAAATCTTGAGCTTGCATCCTCAAATCTTGTTTCGCAAGCACGCTTAGCTGCCTTCTTGAAATCTGCAGCGCTAGCTGTGGCTGTATACGCATTGGCATCAACAAACCCAGCCTGTAAATCCCACAAATCTAATTAGCTTGCGAAGTCAATATATAAAAATAAAACTGCAAGTAATTTCTTAGGATGATGAATTCGTACCGCTTGAGACATGGAGAAGAAAAACGAACTAGCATAAAAATTGTTTTGCCCGTCTCCGCCGCCGCCATTCCATACTCCACCGAATGTGCAATTCACATACTTACATGGGGCATTAACTTTGAGAGCTTTAAGAACTAGTGTTCTGCATTTTTTGAAGCTTGCACCGGTAGGAGAAGATGATGCTTTGTATTCCTTCCCTCCATATTTGTAAACACCTTTAAATATTTTAAAATAAAGAGAGGGAGAAATTAACTTTGCATTAATTAATTTTTTATTTTTTCCTGAAAGGTAAGAAGATTAGAAAAATTGGAGAGGTGGAAGTGTAAGCAATTGAACACTAAATAAAATAGAAAAAAACAATATAGAAGTGTAAGGGAAAAAAAAATATGGGTGGAGATACGACGGAGTCATTTGTCATACCATTATAACCGGTGGCTACGCACTCGTTGCTGGAGTTTCTTGAAACCTTCAGTATTTCTGCCCGAGACGCCAATAATCCATAGCTCAAGTAACTGTACACACAAGATCCATTAACTTACTACTCTTCTTGTACGTTTCAGAAATGCAAGAAATTTTTTTTGACACAAATGACAAAATGTGGAGCAACAGGAAAATCCAACACTAACTATATATATTAGCAGGAGTTTAAGAGAATTGATCAGGGAGGAAGACGAGAACCTGTGAACATAAACGTAATATTCGGCTCCTCTAAGAAGGAATTTCTCCACGTATGGATCCTCTCCATCAGCTACTGTTGGTGCCTTTTCAGCGTTCTCCCTGGAAATGGCATATGCCATTTGAACAGATCCACCGCCTTGATCAATTACTGCTGCTGTTTCTGAATACGGCTTCCCCAGATTTCCTACCATGTAGTTTATTGCAATCTACAAAAAATTTATAAAAGTTATTTTTTCTTCTCTTAATTCTTTATAGGTACAGCAATTGCAAGTTCGAAACATACCCACATATAGTAACCTTCTTGGGAACCACTCAGAATGGAGACATCATCGGCTTCGTACTCCAGGCTGCCATTGCTCAGAAGATCTCTCACCTTGGACACATAAGAGTTCAAACGACCATATTAAGATAAAAATGACAATAAAAATATACTAGAACGACTACAAAAATGACAATAAAAATTTACTGCTTCCAAAATCCTCTCCGCTGAATCTCCTTCCAACAACCTCAATCCAGCGGTAGCCTGCAATGTTTAAACTCCACGTATAAATATAAAGAGAACAGAATATTTTTGCAGTTAAAAGAGGACTGACGAAGAGATTAAGATGAAGTAATTGAAGACAATGTGCTTTAGTTTGCTAACCCCAAGTATGACTGGAGTTTTGGGACTGAACTCTTCAGGCACAACACTTTCCGCTTCGTTGAGCAATGGGACAAGTGAGTTAGCCGCAGCCTGAGGGTCTTTTGCATATGCACTCAAACCTGGCCTAACCTGCGACCATAAAAAAGTATAGAATATCAACAATATAATGTAAGAATTTTTTGTTTTTTATAGCTGAAACGAATCCCCTCATCTCAAAAACTTAACAGTTAAGTGAGTTTTTAAAACAATTTATATTAACTCTTTAACAAAATCCAACGTCATTTGCTCTTGGGTATTTAAAAAGGGAGATCTGTACCTGAGCAAAAAACTCAAAATCTGTGTCGTTTCCGACAGGAAGGAGATCAAAGTTTTGATCAAAACAAAAAACATGCACTCTGCTACCTGTACTCCCTGCGTCGAAAACAACCGCGTAGCTCCTTGAATCCGCATCCAAACCTTTTGACCGAACAGGCAATACGATTCTTGGGCTGGTGAACTTGTATGCTGCCGAAGTTGGCAGCACGAAAACCATGAAGAGAAAAAAAGGAATCAAGCCCATCAGCTTCAACTTGTTATTCATTTTTGAACAATACAGTATACTAGCAGAGTAAAAGGCTCCCAGCTTTATAGAGAGTGTGTGTGTGAGGCTAAAATGAATTATTAATTTATTTATTTTTTGAAAAATTTAAGATTGGCATCTTCTCCTCCGTGTAAATCTGCCCTTGGGAAATTGGCTGGTAGGTATACTTAGGACTCTTTGTTTTACAGAAAGTGATTTTTTTAAAAAAATTAAATTTTTTTTTTATGTTTGTATTTGTCATTAGAAAAATTAATTAATGAAGAATACTTTACATTCAAAAAAAAATTTGGCTTAATTTTCAGGAAAATATTTTTCTTTTATCTTGAGCGGAAAATACTTTCTAGAAGTTATGAAAAAAATTAGAAATGTCACGTTATTTGCTGATTATATCAAATTTAGTCCTCAAACTTTTGATTGTTATGTATTTTGTTTTGAATTTCTTTTTTAATTTCATCCCTTAAATTTTGATTTAATTTGACTTTTATATCAACTTTAGTCCTCATTTTTATGATTGTTATTTTTTTTCTCTTATCATTTTCTCAATTGAATTTTTTTATCTATCAGATTTGGTCCTTATTCTTTTTATTTTTATTTTATTTAAAATAATTTATTAAATTATATATATATTTTTAATTTCATCGTCTTTCAACTTTTTTATTTGTTAAATTTGATCTCTATTATTTTGATTGTTATTTATTTTATTTGAGATAATTTATGAAATTATATATTTTTTAATTTTATTCTCATTCAACTTTTAATTTGTAAGATTTGTTCCTCATTATTTTAATAAACTTGAAAAAAAAATATTAACAATTTATTTTCCAGCTCATTTTTTCATAACATAGTCAAACACTAGAAAGTGTTTTCCAATTTATTTTCCATGATACTACTAAACATCGGAAAATAATTTATTTTTCAGGAATTTATTTTTTCAAGAAAAGTATTTTCCAGCAAACAAATGAGGCCTTATAAAAAAAATATAAGTTGACAGAAAGAAAATATGATAGAAGTTAATAATTATTTGTATTATTATATTATATGTAAAGTTAAAAGAGTTCAATTTCACTGTATATTATATTTTAGACGATAAAATTACTATTTTAATCCTAAACAACATAGCTACTAATAGAGTAATTCGGTAACTTCATAAGAGTTTAAATATCATTGTTAAGTTCATAAGGATCATTATAAAAATTGTCATAACCTAATTTTTGAATTTTAAAACAAATATAATAAACGAACAAAAAAAAAATGATGAATGAAAAACTAATTTGAGAATTGGGTCAAGACAGCACAAATTAAAAGTTTGAGGACTAACAAGGATGAAATTATAAATTTAAGAGTCAATTTGGTCAAAAATTGAAAAATTGTTAAGTATGGGGACTTAATTAAACTTTGATTTAATTAATTAATGCAGTCAAAGACTTAATTGAAGAAATATCAAAGTTTGGGACTGATTGGATCAAAATTGCAAATGACGCTGAAATCCAAGGGTTTAATTGCAATTAATATAGGTCAAACTTTTCAAAAAAAAAAAAAACAAAGAGATTTTCCTTGAACAGTGGCCCAATTGTTTAGTATCAGAATTTTAGGGGAGCAAATTAAGAACAACCATATCAAAGTAGAAAACGGTGCCGTTTCATATTGAACTTTGATTTAATTAATTAATGCAGTCAAAGATTTAATTGAAGAAATATCAAAGTTTGGGGTTGATTGGGTCAAAATTGTAAATGACACTGAAATCCAAGGATTCAATTGCAATTATTACAGGTAAAACTTTTTTTTTTTAAAAAAAAAAGAGATTTTCCTCTAACAGTGCCTAATTGTTTAATATCAGAATATCAAGAGAGCAAATTAAAAACAACCATATCAAAGTAGAAAACCGTGCCGTTTCATATTCATCACCTTCTTCCTTTGTAAAATACAAAGAAGGACCACAAATAATTTTTTTTGTTCCCAATTTATTTATGAATCCCTCACGTTTTTTGAATGATTTCATTATACAATTGATTTGTGAATTTTTAAATACTAGAATTCAGTAAGGACAAAGCACCTTTCTGTCATGAAGGTACAGAGTGGCCCATTCAATATGAAATTATTTGTGGGAAGAAAGCACCGAAAAGGAATCAGCTACGGACAAAGAAAATAAAAGCGAAGAGACAGAACAACCCTGGGCCATGATAGTTTTTTTAATTTGTTAATGGGAACAAAATGGACACGTGATTTTTTATCTAACCATAACTTTATCTCAACATTCTTAAGCCATACTTTAGCATTAAAAAATAAAAAATAAAAAATAAAAACACTAAAACGATGGTACTTTTGCTATTTAATAGTGTTTTTCTTCTTTAGTGTTTTTTTTTCTATATTTTTTTCTAATTTTATCCTTTAAAATTTTGATTTATTAAAGATTATATTTCATAAGTTATCGTAGTTTTTTTTTCTATATGGTTAGCTCGGTTTCATATCCCATATCGTGGGTTAATGTGGCTTACTCGTTTCTTTTTGTTTTTTAATTGGATTTTTTATATATATATAAGCGCTAAAATAGAAGGTATTTTCATTGTACACTTACACTCATTTTACCTTTCATAGAAATAATATAATTATCATTTTGGCCTTCTCATAAAAAATAAATGTTGTTGTTGTTGGTGGTATTTTAATCTTTTTGCAAGGATCAATGGTCATTACATATTGATTAGGGACAAAATTATCTTTTTACTTTTTTAATCACAGTGGAATGACTTAATTATATGTACATGTAAATTTTTAAAACTAGCATCTATAGGCTTTTTAGTTATTTTTTTTAAGCACGGTAAAATGACTTGGTTACTTTTAAAAGTACAAGTTCTAAAACTTGCATATAGGGTTTTTTTTTTATCTTTTCATTTTGTTTTTTTTTTTTGTTATTATGAAGTTGAACGAGGGCAAGTTGGTCTCTTAAAATATATAAAATATTATTTAAATAGAAATGCACGTGCCAGCATGTGAGAGGCTCTCATAAACTTCTAGCAGCGTATGCGATGCCTCTCAGCAGAAAAAAAAATTCCCTTTCTCTATGTCATTGGAATAGTCGCGAAATCTTTTTGCTAATAGGGCGACTCGTGGCAGCGGCGGCGAGATTATTTGTAATAGTCCCATATCTGAGATAAAGCAACGATCTCATGTTAGCTGATAAACAGAGTGACTATATATATATATATCAGGTTAATCCAAGGGTTTAATTGCAATTAATATAGGTCAAACTTTTCAAAAAAAAAAAACAAAGAGATTTTTCTTGAACAGTGGCCCAATTGTTTAATATCAGAATTTTAGGGGAGCAAATTAAGAACAACCATATCAAAGTAGAAAACGGTGCCGTTTCATATTGAACTTTGATTTAATTAATTAATGCAGTCAAAGATTTAATTGAAGAAATATCAAAGTTTGGGGTTGATTGGGTCAAAATTGTAAATGACACTGAAATCCAAGGATTCAATTGCAATTATTACAGGTAAAACTTTTTTTAAAAAAGAAACAAAGAGATTTTCCTCTAACAGTGCCTAATTGTTTAATATCAGAATATCAAGAGAGCAAATTAAAAACAACCATATCAAAGTAGAAAACCGTGCCGTTTCATATTCATCACCTTCTTCCTTTGTAAATACAAAGAAGGACCACAAATAATTTTTTTTGTTCCCAATTTATTTATGAATCCCTCACGTTTTTTGAATGATTTCATTATACAATTGATTTCTGAATTTTTAAATACTAGAATTCAGTAAGGACAAAGCACCTTTCTGTCATGAAGGTACAGAGTGGCCCATTCAATATGAAATTATTTGTGGGAAGAAAGCACCGAAAAGGAATCAGCTACGGACAAAGAAAATAAAAGCGAAGAGACAGAACAACCCTGGGCCATGATAGTTTTTTTAATTTGTTAATGGGAACAAAATGGACACGTGATTTTTTATCTAACCATAACTTTATCTCAACATTCTTAAGCCATACTTTAGCATTAAAAAATAAAAAATAAAAAATAAAAACACTAAAACGATGGTACTTTTGCTATTTAATAGTGTTTTTCTTCTTTAGTGTTTTTTTTTCTATATTTTTTTCTAATTTTATCCTTTAAAATTTTGATTTATTAAAGATTATATTTCATAAGTTATCGTGGTTTTTTTTTCTATATGGTTAGCTCGGTTTCATATCCCATATCGTGGGTTAATGTGGCTTACTCGTTTCTTTTTGTTTTTTAATTGGATTTTTTTGTCAATTTCATCCTTTAACATTACATTAATTATGAATTATGTTTCATGATTTATTTTGATTTGTTTTCTATGAGGATATCTCGATCTCATGACTCGAGTGACGGGTCATGAGTTAACCCGTTTGACTCGAGTTATTTTTGTCTTTTTTAATTAGTATTTTTTTCAATTTCATCTTTTAACATTGAGTTGATTAGGAATTAGACTTCATGATTTGTTTTAATTTGATTTTTAGAAGGTTATCTCGGTCTCATGACTCGAGTCATGTGTTTTGCGGGTCAACATAAGTAAACTCAGTCATTTTATTGTGTCATATTCTTAGATTAATTTTTTTTAATTTCAACAATGAGTTTATTGGAAATTGAGCTTTATAATTTGTTTTAAATTTTTTTTTATGAAGTTATCTCAATCTCGTGTCTCATGTCACGAGTTTGGCAGGTTGACCCAAGTCTTTTTTTTGTATACTTTCTATGAGGGTATTCCAGTCTAATGACCTAAATCACGGATTTAACATATTAATTGAGGTTATTTTTTTATTTTTTTAATGATTTTTTGTCAATTCCATTCTTTAGTACTGGGTCGATTGAGAAGCTTCATAATTTGTTTTGATATGCTTGATATCGAGTTATCATGGTTTCATAATCCGAGTTGTGAATTTGACAGGTTATCTCGGGTTGACCCGAGTCAATTCATTATGTTGTTGTTTCAATATATTTTTTAAAAATATATATTGTCTTGAATTTTTATTAATCAAACTACGTTTTTACCGATCATTTAGATTACTTTTGAACTTATCAAGTTAATCAACTTATATCAGGTTAAGCCTTTGCACAAATTAAAAGTTTTTCTCTATAAAAAAAAGTTAGCAACACCTTAATGTGTCTTTTATTGTCACCTCCACGATTTCATGTTACGATGACAAACAGATATTATTCAGATTACCTTGTATTATTTAAATTATGAGACAAAATATATATACATCATGGATCATGTTGTCCTATTTGAATTATAAGGGAAAATACATTTTGTTTGGATCATGTTATACCGGAAAAAATATACATCGTGGATCATGTTATATTGTTTAAATTATTAGATAAATTCTTTATATATATATATATATATATATATATATATATATATATATATATATATATATATAAGCGCTAAAATAGAAAGTATTTTCAATGTACACTTACACTCATTTTACCTTTCATAGAAATAATATAATTATCATTTTGGCCTTCTCATAAAAAATAAATGTTGTTGTTGTTGGTGGTATTTTAATCTTTTTGCAAGGATCAATGGTCATTACATATTGATTAGGGACAAAATTATCTTTTTACTTTTTTAATCACAGTGGAATGACTTAATTATATTTACATGTAAATTTTTAAAACTAGCATCTATAGGCTTTTTAGTTATTTTTTTTAAGCACGGTAAAATGACTCGGTTACTTTAAAAGTACAAGTTCTAAAACTTGCATATAGGGTTTTTTTTTTATCTTTTCATTTTGTTTTTTTTTTTGTTATTATGAAGTTGAATGAGGGCAAGTTGGTCTCTTAAAATATATAAAATATTATTTAAATAGAAATGCACGTGCCAGCATGTGAGAGGCTCTCATAAACTTCTAGCAGCGTATGCGATGCCTCTCAGCAGAAAAAAAAAATTCCCTTTCTCTATGTCATTGGAATAGTCGCGAAATCTTTTTGCTAATAGGGCGACTCGTGGCAGCGGCGGCGAGATTATTTGTAACATTCTCATATCCGGGATAAAGCAACGATCTCATGTTAGTTGATAAACAAAGTGACTATATACATATATATATATATTCATGGTATTTGCATTAAAGTCTACTGAAATTTCAACGGAGTATCCCCTATACCGGGAGGTCCCAAGTTATCGACATACGACTTATTTACACTTCTAATATACCGCATCTCCAACTCAATTCAGCCCAATCATCCTGGGTCTCAATCCCACAAACATCACCATTCATATCAATCACAATGTTGATGATATACATTGTACAACAATTATCATTATGGATGGTTAAAGATATAAACATGCTTAATGGAACATAGTTATACAAACTACCGAATTAAATTCATCTATTCAAGTTTAAACATCTATTATACAAATTGAGTTAAATAAAAGTTGTAATATTACCAAATACAAGGGTATACTCCATAGAACCTAAATTACAAAAAAAAAATGAACGTAAGCTAGAATCTACTCCTGTCGTGCATGCGATAATCCTAAAAATAAAATACATATTATTGAAATATGAATATCACAATAATATAGCAAGACAAATATCTGGCAATTTAAAAAGGCAACATACATTCATATTTTATTCACTTCTCCCTTTTGGTTCTTATTGGAGACTTTTTCTCCTTCAACTACTAAAAAAAAACATTTCTTCTTCTATTATCAACCTCCATTCAAGATCTCATAAAACCACCCATGATTATTTATGCTTAACACATTACCGATACCAATTTCACTGTTATCATCATCATCATTCTGTAGGAGTCGATGCAAGGTGATCCCTTTACCCGAGATCCTAATATACACTAAATGTATGCTAGTCAATACATGGTGATCCCCTTACCCGGGATCCTAACATACACTAAATGTATGCTAGTCAATACATCTTGATCCCCTTATCCGGGATCCTATCATACACTAAATGTATGCTATTCAATACATGGTGATCCCTTTACCCGGGATCCTAACATACACTAAATGTATGCTAGTTCAAGCCCCAAATCACACTTCTCATATTTTCTTTATCAACTATAATTTTATCACTTGGCAATTCACAGAACAACCGTTCACCTTGAATACACATACATTAAGAATATTATCCAAATATCGGCATCATTACGCAAACTTTCCTCCTTTCTCCTAATATCCAACATTCGGTAATTCACATCTTACATCAATAACTTATGAAATCATAGAATTAAACTAGAAAGTATAGGTGCGGATCACCTAGCTGCAATAGAAGCTCTACTCGTGCTCCCTAGCTGCTGCTGTTGCACCACGCCTGTGGTCCCTCCTGCAAATCACAGGTTTATCTCATAAATTTTTCTCATTCAAGGATATGTTTTATAATAACCATATCAACAACCAGTAAGTCTTTCTTTTAGTTATTTCTTAATTTTTTATGTTTTTCTCATTTCACTTATTATTATTGTCATTCTTTGTCCAACCAGAGTTATCATTCCTTATGTATATATATTTGAACTGTTTCTGTTTAAATCCCGAACTGTCACTGTCTAGACATTGAACTATTATTGTCTCGTTTTTGAACTGTTACTATCTCATTTTTGAACTGTTACTGTCCAACTGTTACTGTTTCATTTTTGAACTGTTACTGTCAAGATATTAAACTGTTATTGTCTAATTGTTACTGTCTCAGTTTTGAACTGTTAGTGTCTAGACATTGAACTATTACTGTCTCATTCTTGAACTGTTACTGTCTTATTTTTTTGAACTGTTACTATCTGACCTCTCCTCAGATTTTTAACTGTATCTGGAGTTATAGAACTCCGATTTAAGCGAGATTAGTCTCGTTAGAAAGCTAAGACATGAGGCTACAAGTTCTATGATTAAGGAGAACCTAGTTCTGCCTCTAAGATAGTCAAAATTGCTCATAAAAAAATTAGACTTACTGCTCTACAGGGTCTGTCATGACCCAGTCTCGGTTGATAACCCATCACTGGGGTTCTACAGCTCTAAATTAAACAAGACCAATTTTCTTAGTTAGCTAACATCCAAAACTACAATTTTTATGAGGAACCTGATTCAAATTCCCTCATCCTTCTATTCAAAATCTTATTGAAAGTCAGGAGACGAGTCTGTCCAGATTCGTCACCCCCCTTCCCTTCACACATAACTTTCACAAACTACATTTTCTAGGTAACTTATCATGGTTTCATGTCCCCAATCACATACCACACATAAATTAACTTAATTTTAACAATAAATACTTTTCCCCCAATTCAAGTCTAAGAACCCTAATCTATAATTCACATCAAGGCATCAATTCATTATCGAATTTTAAATGACTTATAAGATCATGTTTAGAACACCTTACCCGGTATGAATTAAGGTTTTGATCTTCAACCAATTGAAGATTTTCAACTCCCTCTTTTCTTATCTAATGACAGCTAGCCCTCCATCTTCTCTTCTTGTTCAATTTCTTTGTTAATCCCTTATCCACAAGTGTTTACTCCATCTATAAACCCTTAATCTTGGATGGGTTCTTGAAATTTTGGTGTTTCTCTCTTGATTTTGCAAGAATGAATACAAAAACTTCATCTTTTCTTTCCTTACGATTTCTGTAGATTTTTTGGTGAGAATATGAGTATTTATGCTCTATAATTTTTCTTATTTGCATTTAGGCCCCCACATTTCTCCTTTTTTTTTTCTTTTCTTATAATTAAGTTATACCTCTTTTCATTTCTTACAATTTCACCCCACAACTTTTAGTTTAGTTTATTTTCTTTAATTTAATCCAACCCTCAACATTTTCGGGTTGATTTACATTGTCTCAAAATATTTCGTCCATAAACTTATATCCAAAAATTTCTAAATTTCCGTTTTTATTTAACCATATGCATGAATTTCTTCACTTTTATTTCTCATGTAGTTAGTTTGTAATCTAAGCAACCTTTATTTTTTCCTGGGGTTTACATTATTAGTAGCCAATGAGGCTTTCTTTTTATTTTATTTTACTTCATTTCTGTTTTGATTTCATCATTCAACATTGTTTTTTTCTTAAAAAAAAAAACAAGCGGGCTTATTGGTTTTCTTCATTTTCTTTTCTATCGAGTTATCCTAATCTCATGAACAATGCCGCGAGTTTAGCGGGTTAAACCGAGTTGACTCATCTATTATTGTCCAGGTTACAGGTTTGTTATGCTAACTTGGGTTGGCTCGGCTTTTTTTTTTTATCATTTTTTTACCCAATTTCATCATTTCATATTTAATTGGCTAAGAATTGAGCTACATTATTTTTTTCCTTTGAAAAAGGATTTCTTCCCCCAAGTTATCATGATTTTTTTAAAACTTTGGTCCATTTACTATCATTTTTTTTTTTTACCTTCTAATTAAAATAAAACAAATTTATTTGACCTAACCAAGTTTATAACCCGTGTTTTGGATTTTATTTCCTTTTTTTTTTAAATGCGTTTGAGGCATCTAAACATCATTTTTTACAAAAAAAAATAATCTAGCCCAGTTGCAGAGCATAGGTCCATGTCTAATGTGTATGTGTGTGTGTGTCTAAACACAGCAACAATGACTAAAGTTAGCAACATGCACTGCCCAAAATCAAGTGAGGTGTGTGTTTCCCATTATGGTTATCATTGGTGACCTTTCTTGGTATTGTTAGATTTGTTTTGTTGAGATATTTTCAATGATATCGATGGTGTTATTATTGAAGCTTCAGTGTTTGACAAGTGTTGAAGTCATCCAAATTTAAAGCTTTAAAATTAATGATGTATAGTATATATATTATTCCACAAAGATACAAGTATGAGAGCTTAATTACTCAATCAAAACTAGTTATTTAAGTTTAAATTAAAGTAAACCAAGTAAAGATGCTAATTTTAAATCCAAACACATATTAATTTTGAAAGTAACTAAAATTAGGGTTTTGTTTATGATCTAAACTAACTAAAATAACTTAGAAAACAAAGAAAACAAAAGAAATCAAATCTAAAAAACAAGAGGCAAATCAATATAATGTAAAAAAAATAGAAAAAAAGGCTTTTTTTTTTTATAAGAAGTATTCCTCAAGGATAATTAAATACCAATAATTGATTTAGGTATATATTCTAATCTGATTTGTGATAATAAAAATAAACCATGAAAAACAACATGTTTTTCTAACTATCTTTACTTTTTAGTTAATCTCGCATTCATGCATCAATTAACCCCTAATCATATAATAACCTTCATTAAGCATGTAAGATTTAATTACGTGACAACATTAAAATCAAGATAGGTGTAATTGATTCGTGATATATTAAACATATATGGTGAGTTACTTTAATCAAGACTTGTATTTTTCAAATATCAAATAATCAAACACGAGTTTGAAAATTAAATACTCCTCCTACTTAAGTTAGTTAGACATGCATCCAACTTAAACTAATAAGCTAGCAATATATTTAAAACCACAAAATATATGTTGCACATCAATCATTAAGTTTAATCATAGAAAAAAATAAGATATTCACATATCACAATTAGATTTAGAATAATAAAACATAAATCCTCATGATATTTTACGATCCAAGAAAAGTAACCTCTTAAAATTAAAAACTAAGCTTGTCTTAAATTCAGAAAAGAAAAGAAAACAAAACTAATAATTTTGAAAAAAATAATAGAACCCTTCCTTCTCTTATCCTATGTTCTGAACGTTATACACCTTATATTTTTGAGGTTATGATTGGTTATATATGTGTGAAGAGGTGGAGAAGTTTCCTAGTTAATAACTAATTTCTAATGATATTACTTCATGGTTTCCTTATACTAATCTGACTTTAATAACTTGTGCATTAACTTCGACCTTCTAAAGATTTTTTTTCATCATGTAAGATCCTTGGCACATCATAATGAGTTGTCATGTCATAATTTCAATATGGAAAGATTCTAGTGAAATGCAAAGAAAAGGTTAATAAACAAAAAATCTAGTGAAACATATAAATAACGAACTCAACCGAATATAATCATCAAAGCACACAATTTCATCATCATAAAAGCAAAAATACGTGACTTCTTTTTATTTAAAAATTCCCACACTATATTCTCATTAAACTCACAAAGAGAATATTTACTTTTATTTATTATAGCATCATCATGTTTGTACTTTTTTTCCTTTTTTCTTTTCCTTTTTTGTTTGAATTGATTAGGTCAAAATTGATCATACTCAAATTCATCACCAAACTCCATCATGTAACCATTTTTTCTTAAAAAATCCTACCATGAACCCATATAAACATCACACATATGTTCTACTAGTTTTTAATTGGGGAAAAGAAAACATATGAAAAGTTAAGGCTTATAAAACATGGGTAAAACAAAGAAAAGATAAATAAGCCCCTCATTAATGGATAACATAGTGTAGGTTGGTTTTATAGGTTCAAATGGTTAAATTCCAACATGCCCTTATCATTTTCATGCACATAGGTAATATAAATATAGTCTTTACAAGATATTAAACAAATTTTGGAAATACAAAACCTTCGAATAAATAACACTCATCAAATAATCATGTTGGAGGCTCGAATGTTCACAAAAGGTAAATTCATATATTAAGTTAGCATCTCATACTTTTATGCTTTTAAAATCACAAGATATTAAACAAAGCCCTTTTTATTTCTTATTTTTCATAAGGCGCAAAAACTTTAGTTTGGTTCTTGAAATTTTTATTTTAAAAAAACGGTCTCTGTTATCTTAGTACTTTTATGTTTTAATATTCAATTTTATTTTATTTTTATTTTAGTTCCTGAATTTTGAGAAATGTGAGAAAAAAGGCATCGAAAAAAGAAAAAAGAGGAGAGAAAAGGTCCAACCAACCACTTTTCGTTCACATAAAATATTGATCTTAATATTAATGGATTCATCTTGGAGAGACTGGTTCGATAGAGATTTTGTTTTACTTTAAACATGCTAGAAGAAGTAAATTAAGACCTATGAAGTTATTTTTTATTATGTTAGATTTTGGGTTTTAAAATAATTAGAAAATATTTTGGGCTAAAACAAATTTATTCATGTGAAGATTAGACTTTTCATACCTCAACTTTGTGATCTCAAGATTTATAATTTAACTAATATATTGGCCCACACTCCGCAGCAGGTCAAATATCATTTTTTTTAATGTAAAAAAGTATTAAGAGTATGAAGAATATTTTAATAGTGTTATTAAACATAAACAAGTGGGTTGATTTTTAAATTTCCACCATGACAGACCCAAGATACCTGGGTCTGACAGTCATGCCAGACCCCAAGGAGCCTAGGTCTGCAACCATGCCAGACCCAAGCGCAAGCCTAAGTAGTTTAGGTCTGGATGCCAGACCCAAACAGCTTGGGCCTAGATGCCAGACCCAAGCGTCTTGAGTTTAGCAGGCATGCCAGACCCATGTTACTTGGGTCTGGCACCCAAGTAAGTTAGGTCTTGCTTGTTTGCTAGACCCAAGTAAACATAGGTCTAACACGACTTTTTGAATTTAAAAATAATAAAAAAATACCAAAATATCCCTCATGATTATAGAAAATTACACGAAAAACAGTGTGAAAAAAAAAATACTCCCATATATGCAAGCTTATTTTTTGTCTTTTTCAAGGTTAAAAATGTATTTTAACTATTTAACAGTTTGTGAAAGGTTATAAAACCCCTAGATAACAGGTCATAATTTTGTTAATCTTGGAGGTAGAATAGTATTTTTACTATGCAAATAATCATGAAAAGACTACCATACCCCCGTTGAAACGTTTAATGACCAGTGAACCTAGGAAAAATATTGAAATACACCCACAATCATTGCTTTAATTTTTTCAACTAAAAGGCAAAATGATAATTTAACTTTATGTGAAAAGACAACATTAGCCTCCTCTCAAGCCTTCAGAGCTTGGAAAATCAACTGTGCAAGTCTATAGTGGACTATGTCTTGGTCCATAGTACACATGCACAAGGTTGCTACACCCAAACTGCTTGGGTCTGGCATCCATATCACACCCACTTGGATTTGACAATCATGTCAGTTCGTGCCTAAGTCTGGCACCAAACATGGTTGCCAGATCCAAATAGATTGGGTCTGACATTGATGCCAGATCCAAGGCGCTTGGGCCTCGCGTGGTTGCCAAACACATGCTCCTTTTAAAAATATAGAAATTCATTTATAATTGTTCTAAAAAAATATTCCAAATATATTTTTATCTTTTCTATATTTCTTTCTTCTATTTTGGAACATTAATCACACGCATCCCTAAAATTCACTCAATTATTTTTTATTAATCTCTAATTTTAGTGAAGAAATCATCTACAAAATTGTGCAAATTAAGATAGTCAAAAGAACAATAAGTCTTTTACATATACAATATTTTCTTTTCCTATAATATAATGTATCAATTCAAAAGTTAAAAAGTTTTCTCTTATGATCATATATTTTAAATTTTGTATATACTAATAGTTATAATGTAGAATAAACTCTACTTATAACAAACTTTGATAATTAGATCATGCAACAACATCTCAAATTTAAAAAAACATTAACCCTTTAAAAAACTGTCCAACATTGGATAGAAACATAAAATTAATATTTTCATCCACAATGCATAAAAAAAAAAGTTTATTTTTGAAGACTTGAAATAAATCACTTAGAACTCAACATTTTTTTCTATTCTTTCCTCTTCGAATATAACAAATTTATAAAATAAGTTGCACAAACAAAAGAGTTTGCAGTTAAGTTCTACTGCATATGAATGAGAAACCTTGCTTGAATGAGGCAATGTTTGTTTTTGCAGTCCAATTGTTCTTATGAAAAAGTTTAAATTTTTTGACCCAGACACCTTGGGTCTAACAAACCATGCCAAACCCAAGGTGCGTGGGTCTGGCAACCATGCGAGACCCAAGATACTTAGATATGATAAACATGTCTGATTTAACAAACAACAAACAACAAACAAAGAGGACAACTGTGCATTGTAGTTGTCAGGATAGAGAAAAGAAAAAAAACACAAACAATCGATTACCGACGGCAATCCAACCATTATCTGTTTACATGCGCCATACCATGTGGAAGAGGATACGCTGCGCTTCTAGTGAGACAGCAGATAACCAGATTTAGCTATTGAGAAGCGTTACATGCAACTCCTTAATAGTACCAGAATAATTCATAAAAAAACTTTTAATCTACAGTAATTTCGCTGCAACATTTAACTTTTGTTATAAGCAGAGGATAATGCTTTGTTTGCCTTGTTTCTATTTTATTAAAACAATTATTAAAAAAATAATAGAAAACGTGTTGTGCGTGCATTTTTTTATTGGGACACTGAATTATTGTGTCGGGTTTTGCATGATACACGTGATTTGTTTGGGGAAACAGTCCTCGTGATTAGAGATACTTTTAAACAATAATGATCTAAAAATATTAAAAAAATATTAATTTGAAGCAAATAAAAAATTTTAAATTTTAAATTTTTTTTCAAAAGAGCTTTTAAAACGAGAAAACAAACAGGGTAACACATTTTCCTTGTTGTAATAAACACATCATTTTAAATAAAATTATTTTCATTAATTATATAAAATAAAATAAAATAGTGGATTTTTTTATCAAAATATTTAAGAGAGTTTATGTATAATTTATCGATGAAAATTAACTTAAAATTTTTAAAAATAAATAAGTGTTGTAATGGTAACTTTATGTAGTTAATGGTGTCAGCGCTACCCATTCACTGGGGAAGAAAAGAAAAGCTAAAGAAAAGTCTCGTGAAAAATAAAAAAATTAAAATTACTATTATAATTTATAATAAAAAAAATTAATCTATAATAATTTTTTCATAATATTTAACTTTTGTTATAATTAGAGGATAATGCTTGGTTTGCCTTGTTTCTATTTTATTAAAACAATTATTGAATTTTTTATATATAGAAAACGTGTTGTGCGTGTGCATTTGTGTTTTTTTTTTTTTTTGGGACACCGAAATTATGGTGTCGGGTTCTGCAGGATGCACGTGATTTGTTTTGGGGAAACAGTCCTCGTGATTACAAAATGGTCCAGTTTTAAACAGTAATGATATTTTATTTGATGTCTTGACAGAAAAATGGTCCCCTCGTGCTCAGAGGCTCAGAGCTGCTGGAGATCGCATCGATCTATCGATATCGATTCTGTTCGAGATATTTAAAAACATAATCCTTAAAAAGCTTCCCTAAATATACATCAACAAAAATCACACTGATTGGTGATGATATCTTTGTGCATGCTAGTCGGACTTGGGCTCGGTCAATTATTTGTATTTCTTTTTTTTTTTTCTTTTTGGCATGATAATAATTTGATAAATCATTGCACTAGAAATTGTTTGATTGTGTATAAATTCAAAAGGGATGCAGAAACAGTAAGTAACTAAAGAAAAAGATCGTATCTTTTTTGCTTTAACATGCTGTTCCTGGTCCCTCCTACATTGGCGTTTTCTTTTCATATTTTCATTGTAGCAATTCTCAGATACTTGAATGTTAAAAAACAGCAATGTAATGCTTCCATGGTGTACCCACTTCATATTAAAAAACATAGGACTTGAATGTTGCTTGTTTTTCTTGAGCTTCATTCTAGTTTTGGGTATGCGTTGTCGAGTCATTTTTTTAAAAATTTAATAATTATTTTGTATTTTTATTAAATCTAATCTAGTGGGTTAATTTTGAAATCTTTTGATTCGACCTCCTGCCTAACCTGAGTTTAAAATTAAACTATGTAGGAGTTGATCTAACCGAAGCTGGCAGCACGAAAACCATTAAGAGGAAAAAAGGAATCAAGCCCATCAGCTTCAACTTATTATTCATTTTTGAACAATACATTATACACCGTTAAATATTACCTTGATATTAAAAAAGTCATTGTATTTTTTAATTTTTTATTTTTTAAACTATAATTCTCTTGATATATACGAGCAAGAAAATATTTATGTTGGTAAAACTCATTGCAATTTACTGATAGAAACATTCTGTTATTATTTCTGTTTGTATTTATCAATTTTCTGATAATGCTAATAATTATATTATATTATATTATATATAAAGTTATCAGAGCTCAGTTCCATCGTATATAATTTTATAAGAATTTAAATATCATTCTCAAATTTATAAGGAATAATCTCATATTCTAATGCTATAATTAAATTACTTAATTGTTTTATTTTTATTTAATTATTTCAAGAGGTATTCTAGGATTTTTACATTTTTCAAAATACTAGAATTACTAAATTAATCATAAAATCAAATTTTCTAACCTTTACCTTAAAAGTTATTTTTTAAAGGTTTTATTAATATTATTATTAAATTAAGTTATGAACAATTCAGTCTTTTTTTCACCATTCAAATGAAGAACATCGGCTGTCTGTCACAGCATTTGAAGGGACAAAATATGAAATTATTAGTGGGGACGAAGCACCGAAAAGGAATCAGATTCGGAGAAAGAAAAGAAAAGCAAAGAGACAAGAACCACCCTGAGGCATGATAGTGTTTTTTAATATGTTAATGGGAACAAAATGGGCACGTGATTTTTTATTCAACCAAAACTTTATCTTAACATTTTTAAACCATACTTTAGCATTAAAAAAAAAAAAAACACTACAACGATGGTGCTTTTACTATTCAATAGTGTTTTTTTTTCCTTTAGTGTTTCTTTTTCAAGAAATCTATATTTTTTTTTCTAATTTTATCTTTTGATTTATTAAAAATTAAACTTCATAATTTTTTATGGTTTGTTTTTTATGTGGTTAGCTCGGTTCAATGACCCTTGTCGTGGGTTAACATGGCTTACTCAGGTTTTTTTTAATTGATTTTTTTTAATTTCATCATTCAATATTTAATTAATTAGAAATTAAGTTTCACGATTTATTTTACTTTGCTTTTTATAAAGGTATCTCACTCTCATGACTCCAGTGATGAGTCACGAGTTATCCCGTTTGACTCGAGCTATTTGTTTCTTTTTTAATTGGTGGTTTTTTTTTTAATTTCATCTTTTGACATTAGGTTGATTATGAATTAGACTTCATGATTTGTTTTAGTTTTCTTTCTAGGAGGTTATCTCAGTCTCATGACTCGGATCATGTGATTTGCGAGTTAACCTGGGTAAACTCGGTCATTTTATTGTGACATATTTTTAGATTTTTTTTAATTTCAACAATGTGTTTATTAGAAATTGAGTTTTATAATTTGTTTTAAATTGCTTTCTTTAAGGTTATCTCAATCTCATAACCTATGTTACGGGTTTTGTAGGTTGACTCAGGTTATTTTTTTATTTACTTTCTATAAAGGTATCCTGATTTCATGACTTAAGTCACGGGTTTGATAGGTTAATTGAGTTTATTTTTTTTATGAATTTTTGTAAATTCCATTTTTTAGTACCGGGTTGATTGGGAAGTTTCATAATTTATTTTGATTTGTTTGATATTGGGTTATCATGGTCTTGTGATCCAGGTTGTGGGTTTGACTTATTAACTCGGGTTGACCTGAGTCAATCCAATATATTGTTGTTTCAATATTTTTTTAAAAAAAATATTACCTTGAATTTTTGTTAGTCAACCTATATTTTTACTGGTCATTCAGATTACTTTTGAACTCATATCAAGTTGATCAAGTCATATCGGGTCAGTCTCTGCATAGATTTTGTTATATCTCGATTGGTTGAATTACTTGGCCTACCACATGTGGATGGAAAAATCTCAGATGTCTAGTTTTCATCCCAATTTGAATAATAATAAAATTCTTCTTGTAACTCTAGAGATAACCCAAAGAGTACACAGAGGTCCAATCTGGCAAATTTACTCTAACCAATCCTAATGTGACTAGGATTCTTTATTCAAGTTGGATTTCTAAAATTATTAGAATTTATACTTCTAAGCTCTAATGATTTGTCATAATGTTTTCTTTCTAGTCCTTCACTTCAAATTATGCTAGAATCGCTTCATTTAGTTTTTCTGAACACTTTGTGTCTATATAGTACTATTAAGCATAAAACAAGCTAAATAATTTATTGTAAAATATAAAACAAGTATAAAAAACTAAAACTAAAACTAAAAATATTAAAAGGTTAAAATAATACTAAAACAATAAAATAATCTGAGTATATTAACATGCCTTCATAGACTCAATTTGTTTTTCATTTATCTCTCATTCTTGAAATTTGTGTCAACCTATTTCAGCTATTTGTTTAAAATGTCACATTTTCAAAAAAAAATAAAATCAAACCATAAACCTTTGTCCCACATCAAAAAAAAAAAGTATTCAATTTTAATTATTTTCTTTTTCTTTTCTCTTCTTCTGTGGTTATTTCAGTTTTTTATAGAGATAAAATGAGTTTTTTTTTTTTTAAGTTCGTTTAAGATTAGTGTTAAAATGCATCAATGCAATATATTTATTATAAATTTAGTGAATCAAATAATTTACACGTTTTAAGAATAAAAAGTTTTAAAATAATTTAAGAAAAAAAGTTTTTAAAGGATTCTACAACCATAAGATTTTAATTTTTTTTTATTTTCTAATAAAGATAACTACTACAATATTCATCTTTCCTCAACAAAAAAAAAGGTAAATATGGGAGTAAAATCTGTCCATTAATAATTAGGTTACGTGTGTACTTGTCAATTTTCTATATAAGGAGGGCCGTGATTTTCAATCAAAACCTTTCCTACTATAAGTGCAAAACATTTATGGTGCTCAACTGATAATTACAGCATGCTATTAACTAATATATCATATCATCAACTCATGTCAATAAATCCAAAAAAAATCATCAATTTTGTTGAAAAATTAAACAGAAATAATCACTTTCTTAAAATACCAAATTATTGTTAATGTAGATGTCCAGGTCAGCTTGCACGCACCTCGACTAATCCCACGGGCCCTAAAGTTAACGACCATGTAAATCTTCAGTGACCATCATATTAGCAACCACATGGCTCGAACTTGAAATCACAAGGGGAACATCCTCTTGGTCCCAAACTCTTACCACTGGCCACCTACTAGATGGTTAAATAATGTTAAATACCAAATTATTGTAATTATTGTTAGTTGCCTTTCAAATTCCTTTCTAACTTTACTTGGGCACATTATCTTAATGCTTAATGTATTATCAACATGAAAAGATTAGAAGAATTGTTTTTAGTTTTGAAAATAATGGTTTGATTATAAAGTTTTATTTCATAACTTGAAAGTTATTATTTATTTGTATAAAATTTATTTTATTTTTATAATTGAATTATGTAAACAGATATATCATTTTTTATAAGTATATTAATCATGATCACCTGATTATTATTATAGAAATACAAAATAAAAGATAAAATATATTATCTCCTATTAATTATATTGTCAATTTATATATGAATCAATTTTGATTTACATTCTCAAAATTAGACAATATTTTAATATGCAACAAGTTTCATGATTAATCATATCTTAGGTTTGAAAATTGCATTAAAAAAAGAGTTTAATTGAAAAATTAATTTAAAACCAATATCATTTATAATCCTTACCAAAAATAAATAATTACATTAATTTGGCTCGTTAAGTAAGTGATTGTTTTCATTTAATTTTTCGTATTAGTAGGTGTTAATTACAGATATAAAGTTGAACATAATTAAAGATTTGTTTTTATAAAAATGGACATAAATTATAGAATATTGCTATATTTTCATCAATTTTATTAATAATATAAAAAACAGTGTTAATAATGAATTGATAATAAATAGATCATGCTTTTTTCGATTTCATTTTATCTAATGAAGAAATTTAGTTTTAAAATAAATGTGTTTATTATAAATTTAATGAATGAACTAATTTATGGGTTTTAAGAATATGAATTTTTAAAATAATTTTAGAAATTCTTTTAAGGGATTTTACAACAATAAAATTTTAATTTTTTTTATTTTCTAATAAAGATACCTCCTACAATATTCATCTTTCCCTTAACAAAAAATGGCTAACATGGGAGTAAGCTCTGGCCATTAATAATTAGGTTTCATGTACACTTATCAATTTTCTATACAAGAAGGGCCATGATTTTCATTCGAAACCATTCCAGCTACAAGTACAAAAATTTTATAGTGCTGAAATTATTTTATAAATTAACTATTAATTAATATATCATGTTAATAATTTTAAAAAATCATTAATTCATGTCAACAAATCCAAAAGATTAACTATTAATTAATATTGAACTATTTTACTTCTTATAACTGATTTATATAAACATAAATGTTATTTTTTAAAAGTAAATTAATCATAATGATCACCCCATAGAAATAATAATAATAATAAAAAAAAAACATTATCTCCTACTTATATCTTCAGTTTTTTGCTTTTCTAAATGAATCAATCTTGATTTACCTTACTAGGAGGAGGCAATATTTTAATATGTAAAAAAGTTAAATTAATTATATTCTAGGTTTGAAAGAAAGAAAAACAGAAAAAATAGGTTAATTGACAAATTTATTTAAAAAAAAAACATCAATAATAATTCTTATAAAAAAATAATTACATTAATTTGGCTTAGATAAGTGATTGTTTCTCTTTAATTTCTCATATTAGTTGTTGTTCTAAATATAAAGTTAAATATAATAGATGATTTCTTGAATTTATTAACATGGATGATGACATGGTTAATGGCTCAATTACGTTAATGAGCATCGCAAAAATTTTCTGCTTGTCAGTCCTCGATTTGCGTTGTTTCTTGTCCTTGGGAGCCAGTCATCATCAATTCATTTTCCCTCGGCCTCGTTTCAAGGTTGTCAATTTTATTTTTTTTGTTTGAAATAGTCAAAATATTTTATATTAATTTAAAAAATAAAATAAAATAAAATAATTTTTATCTCATTTTAAATTTCGATCCGTTCTGAATTTTTTAACTAAATTTCAGCTAGAATATTCCGGTTTCATTCCACATATTCCGTTCCGGTCTTGAAAAACTATTAAATCAAATTGAACCTGGTTCAATTTAATTAATTAAACCACCTAAGTATAAAAGTTTTTTTTCATTACTATTTTCAATAACAATGATATTAATAATAATATTGAAAATTATTATTACTATTTTCATTAACAATGATATTAATTTTTTAAAATTAGATTTATCACTAATATATATGGTTTATATTTATGTTGTTTTTTTCATGTTTATACTTTTTAGGAATTTAAGTAAAACAAGGGATGCTTTACATCCCATTAGCCTTAATAACATTGACCTAACTTTATATTTAAAATATTTATGTTAAAATATTTTACTTTCATAATATTTTGATATTTTGTTTAAGTTGAATTACTTTAAATTAAAATATATTTAATCTTAACTATTTAGAAATATTTTAAATTTTAAAATTATATTTGTTTTGACTTTGTGTTTGTATTGCATAATTTATAATTAATTTATCTTGAATTTGAATTATGTTTGTTTTTTATATATATAAACAGTATAATTCCAAAACGATACGCCGAAACACTCCGAAACTAAAACATTCCATTACAATTGAAAAAAAAACACCTACCGAAATAGAATTGACAATCTTGCCTCGTTTTCCTAATTACAGTTGGGCACAACAAACAATTAAGCACTTTCTGGAAATTATCTTTTATTTTTAAAAAAATTTATTTACCATTTTAAAAACAGTTAATTAAAAAAAACTCTTTACAATCAAATAAAAATTTGATTTGGTTTCTTTAAAAGTGTTTTTTTTTTTAATTTTTGGCCGAATACATTTTTCAAGAGATGTAAAAAATTTAGTAATGTCTTATTATTTATTGATTATATTAAATTTGGTTCTCAATATTTTGATGCTATCATATTTTATCCTTATTTTTTTTTATTGTTATTTATTTTATTTGATATAATTTTTGAAATTGAATTTTTTTTCAATTTCGTCCTCTTTTAACCTATTTATCTATCAGATTTGGTCATCATTTTTTTAATTATTATTTATTTTATTTGAAATAATTTATGAAATTAAAATTTATTTTTTCAATTTCATTCTCCTTCAATTTTATCATATGTTAAATTTGGTTCTCATTCTTATAATAAGCTTGAAAAAAAATGAAAATATTAATAAATTGTTTTCCAACTTATTTTCTATAACATAGTCAAACAATAAAAACTATTTTTCAACCTATTTTTTATAACATTACCAAACATTCAAAAATAATTTATTTTTTAAGAATTCACTTCTCATAACAAAAAAAAATCCAATAAACAAACAAATGGGATCTTAATTGAATTCTAAAGCAACAGTGAGATTTGGATATAATCACTAAAATTTATTCCTAAAAATGTAAGAAAATAATCAAGAAAATAAAGATTTGCAAAGTTTTTATCAATTTTTGTAATTATATATAAAAAATCATACTTGTTAATAAGAAAATAATAGTAAAAAATATAATGCTTTAGTCAATTTCATTGTACCTAACGAAGAAATTTAATTTTAAAATAAATGTGTTTATTATGAATTGAATGAATGAACTAAATTAGGGGTTTTCTAAATAGGAAACTTTATAATAATCTAAGAAAACAACGTTTTCAAGGGATTTAACAACCATGAAATCTTAAAAAGTTTTTTGTTTTTTTTTCAAATAAAGATACCTAGAACATGATTCATCTTTCCTTAGCTAAAAAATGGATAATATATATATGGGAACAAAATCAGGCCACTAATAATTAGGTTTCATGTATACTTATTAATCTTGTATATAAGGAGGGCCATGATCTTCATTCCAAACCACCATTCCTACTTATATTTCGAGAGATTGAGTTGTGTCGAAGTAGCAGAAATGGAGGGAAGTCTTCAATTTGCCCAGAAGCTGCTGCTTCTTCTCCTGGTCTTCCTGCTCACATTCATGGCGTCCGCCATGGGAGGCAAACAGGAACAGTTCATTTGCCCTTGTCCTCGCTATCCAGATTGCTGCTGGGCAGGAGCAAACAATTGAGTTTCTCCTTTTCTTTTTCTTGTGTCATTTTGCTGCGTTTGGTTATTGTCCGGGGTATAAAATAAATATATTTAAAATAGTTATTTTTTATATCTTGAGACAATAATTAAATGTAGATATAAAAAAATAAAAAGAGAGAAAAAGAATAATTAATAGACAAATGGAGGAAGAAAGCTGTGTCCTTGTATATGACTGTCTTCTTTTCCTTTTAATAAAATAAATTCTGGTGTGGTTTGAACTTGCTGTGACTGTCACCGCTGCCTTTATTTATTTATTTATTTACTTTTGTGCTTGAATTTTATTGTTTAATAACGAAGGCATTTTTTCACCAACTTAACATTAAAAAAAATTCTTTTTGTCAATTTAAAATTTGATATATAAATTTAATAAAATAAATTGAAGATTATATGCGCTAATAAATATTATAAAAATTTATTAAGTCTAGAAGTTTAAGAAATAGATTTAGAATAAGAAAATCATTTAATTTTTTTATTTAATTATATGATAATAATTTTTTTTATAAGAAGAAAGAAATAATTTAAATTCCATTAAAACAAACTAATATACTAGTATAATTCTTTATTTTCTTATCAATATTTTTTATTTCACTAAAAAATCTAAATATTTGTTATGTGATATTCTTTGGATAAAAATCAAAAGCAATAGGAAGACATACTCAAAAATATTTGAACCTTGTAAAATACAAATAAAAAAGATATTTCTCTAATTAAAACCATTTCTTGTGCTAAATCAGTCTATATCAAGATCCTGTAAATTGTTCAAAAGCTTATGATAATAAAGGAGTTGAAGTCTACACTATTTAAACCTTTATTATTTTTAATTAATCATTTTCATTCACAATTTTTGCTGCCAAAAACCGCATAAATAATTAAGCTTCATAACCAACCTAAGATAAAACGCAAACATATCTCTCATGCTACCACTATACAACCCTAAGAAACTTTGAACCAAGCCAGATCTAGACTAAATTGATTGAGCCAAAAACATCAACTTAGGTCATGTTTGTTTTCCAAACAGTAGTTTTTAAAATATCACTTTATAAATTTTCTTGTGTTTGTTTGCCATTAGAAAATGTGATCAACAGAAAACAATTTCCAGTCAACAAAAAACACTCTCCAATCAAAGAAAAACACTTTCCGGTCAACGAAAAACACTTTCCAGTCAAAGAAAAAATTGACTTGGTTTCCAGAAAAATATTTTCCTTTTTGGCTGTGTTTGTTTTCCGGAAAACCACTTTCCAAACTTTCATGTGTTTGTTTGCCATTAGAAAAGTTGGTCAACGAAAAAACACTTTCTAGTCAAAGGAAAGTTTAGCTTGGTTTTCAGAAAAGTGTTTTCCTGAAAAATTTGGGCGGAAAACACTTTCCAGAAGTTGTGAAAAATTTAAAAATATTATTTGGTGATTATATCAAATTTGATCCTCAAACTTTTGATTGCTACATATATTTTGTTTTGAATATTTATTTTTTAATTTCATTTCTTAAAATTTAAATTTGATCCTGAAACATATCTCTCATGCTACCGCTATACAACCCTAATAAACTCTGAACCAAACCAGATCTAAACTAACTTGATTGACCAGATCTAAACTAACTTGATTGGGCCGAAAACATCATCAACTTAGTTGAGTTGAGTGGAATAGAGTTTCAATCTGGACTGTATCACTAGTTTTTTCCCCCCATTCAAAATGCTTAAGAAATAAAATTTTATAATGAGCTCATAACAGGCTAGTGAGGGTTACAATAATAAATAGAAAAAGTAACCAGCAGAATTATGATTTAGTCAAAACAAATTAAATACCAATATGAAACGCATTAATGTAAAATTCCATCAGTCCCCCCACATAATTCAGATTGATATATGTTTTGAAATACTACCACATACAAAAGAATTTGCCATAAATAACGAAAATAAAAGATAAGGAAGTACGAAGGGCAATCGAAATGACCTGAATTGAATCATTCACTCAATGTTAACGAAACAATGTGTAAGCTGATTATAAATGATGACGAATGGAGCTGTTCCTTTCCACTATTCTCACTCAATAGGCAAAAAATTTCCATTTCCACTCTGTACGGACCTCTGAAGCAATATCGATCCTGCAAGGTTCTTTGCTTTAGCAAATGTTGATCCTGAGCAAATTATGCAGTTTGGTGACTAAGCTGATAGTGCAATTTAGAGTTATGCTGGTGATGACACAGCCTCTATGGCACTGCCCAGTGGCCATGCAGCTTCCACAAGGGAATCTCGGTACTGAACCTTCTTCACCAACATCATATCTTGCAATGGATCCATAGCTGTAGGTAAAGAATGACCAAGGATAAGTAAACATCATCTTAGCACAGCTCTCAGGAGCGAAAGTCAGCAGGAACCTTGACAATTCACTCGAGTGCAAGGGACTTACCAAATCCCTCTACAAGCAATGTGTACTGATAGACCAGATCCATGCATATATATGGCAGATCATTCTCATCCAAACTGTGATATATGGATTTAGCATTCTCTAGTTTAGTTCCACAAGCACGCTTTGCAGCATGCTCAAAATCCACAGGTCGAACTTTGACAACTGGTAAAGTTGAATCAACAAAACCAGCCTACAAATGTAAACAATCTAGTTAGCATGCTAAATTTGTAGACAAGGCATCGTAACCTATAATGAATTTCACAAGAAACCCAAGTATGACTGGTACCTGAGCAGCTCTGTCGAAGAAAAACGATGCAACAAACATATTCTTTTGTCCATCCCCGCCGCCACCATTCCATACTCCTCCAAATGTACATTTCATGTTTGTACAAGTCGATTCATTAACTTTGAGAGCATTAAGAGCTACCCTCCTGCACTCGTCCAAGTTTGAACCAGATGGAGAAGCTGATGCTTTATGGTCTTTCCCTCCATAATTGTATACCCCTTTAAACAATTTGAGGGCCAGGAAGAGAGATGACATTTATCAGTCCATTTGATCATCTAAACACCATACATGTGTTCGATATAGTTCTTATTTGAACTATAACCACATCTAATTATATTACTTTTTAAAGATCCAGAAAGAAACTCAATTACTAAAGTGATTTGCTGTAACATCATTTTGAAATCCAGTCTAAAATTTTTAGAAGTTACTAATATATTTTAAAATTTAAATTATATGAGATACCACACATCATTACAACTTTTCATTCCACTTTTCCACTGATTATATGAAAACATAGAATGGAATAATAGCTGAGAGGAAACATCACAATAAGGAGAACGCGCACTGCATGTGCCCCGCACATCTAATGGTATCATGTAGCATGTTGGCCAAATTCTTAAATATACTTTTTTGTTAAATGGTTAGGATTGAACATGTAAAATTACCATTCTAACTAATGTCTTCTAATCATACACAGGATATTCATATTCTATAAAGCAAATTATGCAGTAACAAATTATGAACAAGAACTTAATTCCTCAAATCATAAAAGAAGATGAAACAACATGATAAAAGAAAGACAGAAACTCATCAGGCCTTTTACAAAGGACGTAATTCATTACCATCATAACCACCCAGGATGCATGGATTGCTAGACTCCTCTGAAGCATCCAAAATTTCTGCTCGAGCTGCTAATAAACCATAATGCAAATAGCTGTGCACGAGAAAGATGCCAAAATTAGATTTTGAACTTCCAGTCATAAAATACTCAACTGTATATCCATAGAACAGCTAATAACCGTAACAAATCTTTTTCTACATAGGAAAATTCTATTGCAGCCTGATAAATGCAAAAACTCACAGCTAGTGATGAACCGAACCTGTGAACATAGAGGTAATATTTGGTTCCCATCAAAAACATTTCCTTTACATATTTATCTTCTCCATCAGATATCCTCGGAGCTTTTGCTGCATCCATCTTGGAGATTGCATATGCCATTTGAACAGATCCACCGCCAAGATCTACAACTCCAACCGTGTTTGAATATTTCTTTCCTAAATTTCCTAAAAGGTAGTTTATCGTCACCTGCAAAATGCATGCAAGTTAAAGCAAGAAAAGACCAAACAATAATATTGAGGACAGAATAGACCAAAAAAATTCTCAATTCAATATGTTACATCAAGACCTTCTAGATGCAATAAAAAAATACATTGGCACTTTGTATGATCACAAAGTCAGCATGTGACACCAGAGGAAAAGCACAAACACACTATCGGACTAGGGTGGAAGCCAATGCAGAGGTACTATGATGTATGAACTGGTCACGTAACTGATATCCAGTGCATTTTAGCACATGTAATGGGGAGTGTAAATAGAAACAGAAGCAGGAGAAAAGTTCAAGGGAACACCAGATATCAAGATAGGTAAGTGATGCAAACGTCATCTAGTAAGTGTTCATATCTAGTTAGTGATTCACTAATGTTGAGCATAAAACTCATGCATGAAGGCTCATATTTTCATCCTAATTCAAGAGAAGCCTTTGCAAATGGAATTAGCCTTCTTCTGAGAAGGACAGCATTTCTATCCAACTTGATGCACTCACTAAAATTTAACAGGACTTTTCTTTGTAATCTCCAATTTATGAAACTACTGACTAGCTAGTTCTATTGTAGAAAGTTTCCCGCTATTTTATGATTGAACTTAGCATGGGGACACCACTCAGTTTTTTAATACTTCTATTACAAAATAGCATGCCATTACACCCTAGTCATCATTCTCTAATCATTAGAATTGCCAGCATTGTCACAAGGGGTTCAAATGGTTGAAAATACTAGTATCAGTGAAACTAACTTGAAAGTACAAACATGTAGGTGTGTAATAGAGTCAATGAAACATACCCACTGATAAGAACCTTCTTGAGAACCATCCAAAACCGTGACCCCGTTTGCCTCAGATTTCAGGGTGCTTTTAGCTCTCAGGAAATCCCTAACCTTCAAACATGGAGTTCAAAAGGCTATAAGCACGCAATATCGTGACAAAGCATGAGAAAACAAGCAAAATATAGACTATCAAATAAGGACTTGCCGCTTGCAAAATTCTATCTGATGCTTCCATTCCCAATGCCCTCAAGCCAGCAGTAGCCTGCATATACATTGAAAATACAGTAACTAAGCAACCCCAATAAATCATTAAGTTGAGTTGTAAACCCATTACATCATTTGATCTTCAATTAATTTATTATGAGTTTCAAGCAAGTGATAATAAAAACAAAAAAAAAAAGATCTGAATTTTTTTACCCACCCCAACTCTGACTGGTGTTTTTGGTCGGAGCTCTTTAGGCACAGAGCTTTCAGCTTTATCAAGCAGTGAAGCGAGGGATTTGGCTGCTTCTTGCGGGTTATTTGCATAAGCACTCAAACCTGGTTTAAGCTATATAACCAGAACACCAAAACAACATCAGGAGCACAAATTGTATAACAAAACAGTATGAAACAAAGTGCTGAAGTCACCATTGTCATCATTTTAAAACCACTCATTTTGTTTCTCAGGAACAAAATTTGAGAAAAAAATTGCTTATTTTTTGGAAACAATTAAATAAAAATACCCGATCTTCCAAAATATCCCCTGATTTCTCCTAAACTCACCAAGCATTTTCAATCCAAGAAATTAAAAATAAAGAAAAAAATGCCAAAGAATATCAAAAAACTTCATCAAACCTAATAAGACATTGTCCATCCCGATTTCATTCTCTGCTGCATACTCTCACTCTTAAACCTCAAAAATTGAACCAAACTTCAACTTACACAGGCAAAACACAATAAAATCAACTACAGCAGCATCAGACTCTTTCACTATCACCAACAATATCTTTCCTTTCCATTATAACTTCTCAGCCAACGGAAACTTGGCCTCACTAAAATTACTAAAGCAAACTAAAAATTTCACAATAAAAAATATGTAACTCATTTCCAATCAAAATCCAATTTCCACAAATTACAGCAATATTACCTCACTAAAATTCAAGATATATAGGGAAAAAAAAACAATTCACATTCTATTAATTAATTAAATGCTAAGTAAACAGTTAATTACCTGCACAAAAAGCTCGAGTTCTTTACCGATAGGAACAAGATCCAAATTCCGATCAAAACAAAAAACATGAACTCTACTCCCTGAACTCCCGGCATCAAAAATAACCGCATAACTCCTCGAATCCCTAACAAGATTCGGCGACATCTTTCGACTCACTCCTCCTCCGTATTCATAATCCTCACGACTCGGCATCACCAACAGCACAAAAGCGATCAAAAGCATCGGGATCGAAATCACCAGCAACACTCCTCTGTACTTGTGGACCTTGTCACTCAGTGGCTCGTTTCGCATGCCTGGTCGCTTCATTGCCTTGTCGGAGTTGGTCGGGGAGGTGGCGGTGGAGCCCGTTTCGAGGAGTAGTTCGGCGGAGGAGGGAGTGCGGTAACGGATCTGGCCGTTGGTGGTGGTGGAGGTGGCCACAGGAGGTGGTGGTTGTGGTGGCTTTATTGTTAAGGATTGCGCTGGTTCCTGTGATGGATCCAGCTTTCCTTATTTTGCGGTTAAATTTTCTGAGAGAAAGAGAGAGAGAGAAATGGGAAATAAATGAATTAATCAATAAATAGTCTTAAATGAATGAGAGACTCTGTATACTTCTAGTTCAGGCAACAAAGTGTGTAGTGTTTTTGTATTTTTTTTTAAAAGAAAAGTTAGTGCTTTATAATATATTAAAATAATATTTTTTTTATTTTTAAAATTTATATTTAATATTAGAATGATTTATAATTATAAAAAAAATAATTAAAAATAAAAATTTTCAAAAATTCTTTTTAAAAGGGGGAGATAGTGTAAAGTGCAAGACTTTTGAGATTTGTGTAAAGTTTAAAGAAAGTGATTTCATTAATAACTCACTTTATGTCAAAGGAAACTATACATTATTATTTGAATTAATCATATTACTGCATAAGATGTTCTAGTATTCAGAATATCTAAATTCATCACTAATTTATTTAAATTGGATTGAAAAATAAATTATTTTTACACAATATCAACTAATTTTTATTTATCTTAAATTAATTTCTGAAAAATAAGATTTAAGCTTAAAAACCAAACTATATTTTAAAACCATAAAAT
The DNA here is from genome assembly GCA_007827005.2 of Populus simonii. Taxonomy (NCBI): domain Eukaryota; kingdom Viridiplantae; phylum Streptophyta; class Magnoliopsida; order Malpighiales; family Salicaceae; genus Populus; species Populus simonii. The sequence continues at coordinate 5,565,593 of CM017482.2, read as the reverse complement.
ATAATTCATGCTTCAAACTCATGCATAAAATCATAAATTATGAATGGAAATAACTATGATTCATGGATGGAAATATTGCACAACTTTAAATCAATACATGAAATCATAAAGATCCTTCAAAAATAATAATACAAAAACTCATTCATTACATTAAAAAAAATTAACAACTCTTTAAAATTAAAAATAAGATTAGGTTAAAAAGTTGATGGCAATGGGTTTGGGTAAGCCCCTCGGTCATATCTATTTTAAACAATAATCAAACCGGATTAACTCTGAGGAGTGTAGTTTAACTAGTCAAGCTCTATATTTACTTCTTAGAGATTACCAATTCAAGTCTCACAAACCTCAGGGTCACTAAAGGATTACATGATTATTAACTTCAGGGCCCGTGAAATTAATCGAGATGCGCATAAACTGGTTCGGACATCCATACTAATAAAATAATAATAATAATAATAATAATAATCAAACCGGATTGAATTTTATTCATCCCTAATCTTTAACCGAATCAAACAACATGAAACACTGGATAATTAAGAGGAAATTATCATCTCTAAATGTGTAAGAATAGTTGCATGAGAGTTGACGGTTTTTCTTTTATTCAAAGATGTAATTAATTAACAACATAAATGTTAGACATTCATTAACAACTCCATGAAATAAAAAATAAGAATAGGTTAAAAAATTGATGGCAACGGGTTTGGGTAAACCCCGGTTACATCTATTTCAAACAATAATCAAATTGAATTAACTTTGAGGGTTATAATTCAACTGGTCAAGTTCTCTATTTGCTTTCTAGATATCATCAGTTCGAGTTCCACAAACCTCATATCTACTAAAAGTTTACATGGTCATTAACTTTAAAGCATGTGAGATTAGTTAAAATGCACATAAGCTGACCTAAACACTCACGTTAATAAAATAAATTAATCAAACCGGATTGAATTTTGTTCGATCCTAATCTGTAACTGAATCAGAGGACATGAAACATTAGATAATTAAGAAGAAATTATCACCTCTAAATGTGCAAGAATAATTGCATGAGAGTTGGCGGTTTTTATTTATTTATTTATTTAAAGCTATAATTAATTAACAGCATAAATGTCAGACATTCATTAAAAATGGATGATCTTGCTTGAGTTGTTAGTTTGCAAGGATTTGTTATCAAAATTAATATTAAAAACAAATCTTTATAGTTTGAGAAATATATATTTACTTTCTATGATAATTTGCCTTTTTAGATTTATGGTCTGTTAGTATTTAAGTTTGGCTCGATAGGACAGTATAGTTAGGTCCTTGACCAATGTATAGAGAATTGTCAAAGAATGAAGAATTATTTGTTGCAATTCCAACAAAACTGGTAAAAGAGCAATTGATGAGGAGGATTGGTTATAAAAGTACAAGTTATATCGGTGTAATTCATTGCGGTTTGTTTTCTAAAAATATTTTTTTTTATTTTAAAATATAAAATAAATTTTCTCAATATAAAAAAACATTTAAAAACACTAAAAAAATATTAATTTAATATATAACAGTCTGGTTTTTTAATATTTTTTTATTTTAAAATATATTAAAATAATTTTTAAAATACATCTAAAAATAAAAGTTGTTTCCATGTTAGAAGGAGAAGGTGTAATGACGATTGCTTTTCAAAATATTTTTACTCAAAAATATATCAAAATAATATTTTTTTTTATTTTTTAAAAATTATTTTTAACATCAACACATCAAAATAATCTAAAAATAAAAAAAATTAATATTTTAATATACTACAAAAAATACTTAAAAAAACAACTATTCCTGCAAACTACCTTTCTAACTTTTATGGCATCCAAACCAAGAGATAATCTAGCAGGAATGAATGCTGCACAAAAAGCGCAAGATTAACATGACTCGGTCCAGGTTGCTGCAATCCCACTAAAAGTTCTTCCGTGCTGGTTCAAATCGAGAATTGAGCGAGGAAACAAGATCTAATAGTCTAACATGACTAGAGAAATGAAATGCTGAAGTTCTTATTACATTTGACGCATCGAGCAATGTGAAATAGTGATGAGCTAAGCTCTGTCATTTCAGGCTTTCTTTTGTTTGGGTGCTGGTGGGGGGAAGGCAGCACGGAAGACCCAGGAGGCCAATATCGCTCCGATGAAGGGGCAGATCCAGTAAACATAGAGCTGCTCCCATGTGTTGTGCCATTTTCTTACATATGCCCACCCAAAGGCCTGTGGAGAACAGCAGAGGATAAGTTACAGAATTTGTTGGATTTCCAAACAGTTTAAGAAAACTAGATTTGCATCAAAATGTTCAAGAAAACTAGAAACATCAAATGAAAAACTAGAACACCATCATCAGGATCTATTGCAGATAAAAATCTTAGATGTTCAATTAAAAGACAAGCATTTCATAATAAGACTTCCATGAATCTATGATCTCTAGAATATATAAATGGTAATAGAATAGCGTTGTTGCAATCATGTGAAGCCCTCTAATAACAATCTAACATGCAGATGATCATGTAAGAACCAGGCTTTAGATCGACGATATCCCCCAGAAAGACAGAAATTTGTATGTAACAGGTGGGCTCTACAATCTGATTATATCTCAAAACATTACATTCTCCCTTTAGAAAAAACAAGTGCCATGACCAACTTCTCAGATCTTAAAATTTGATCCATGAAGATAAAGACTCTACTGAGTCAAAGATCAATCCTCACGCCATAGCCAAATTGTATTCTGAAGATAAAAAAGGAACAGCAGAGCGTGCAAGGGATTAACATGCTTAGGAGTTAGTTTCTCACAGTATCCATGTTACAAACAATATGACAAGACAAAGTCAGAGTTCTATATGAAGACACAACAGATGCAAAGAAGGAAGGGGAAATAACAATGGCAGCTCATATACCCCCTACCCCTCTCCTGAGAAAGAGAAAAGATGAAACAAAAAACTAATCTTAGTTTGGGCCCTCTCATGTGGTCAAAATTTGATCCATCCCTCACAGGAACATCAAGACTGAGTATTCTCATCAATTCTTGTTCGGCATTACAAAAAAACTGAGATAACACACACCTACATTAAGGAACTTAAGAAGGATTTGGTGAACTTTTGCCTACTTCGCTGTTTAATAGCAATATAGACATGAATCTATCGCAGTTCCAGCATCTAGAATTTGCACTCATAATTGACAACCATACTAACTTACCTTTGGATAAGTGGATGCATATGCAGATCATCTATTACCTAAGTAAAAGATGTAAAATTAGAATGGAAGTTTAGTTAAAAAATGAGAGCATTGCATGATACTCACGAAAAATGAAAGGCGAGAGTTCTATCAAAATGGTGCGAGCAAGGTCAATCTCCAAAACTTGAATTTGACATATTTCAGAGATCCTTTCTATCCCATAGATGTGCAGAACTGTCAAAGCTCTAATTGCAGGTAATCAAACTTCAAAATTAAACAACTAAAGAACAGGCTGAAAAACTTCTAAAGCTGAATTCCTTTCATGAACTCCAAGAATTTGTACTCCCTAGCTCACATTTATTCACGAACCCCACAAAGTCTTATGAAAGTAAGAGAGGGAGCATGTTTCCCAACAGTTTTAAATAATTTCTCGACAATTTATAACCTTTCTTAATTATTGTTCCATACTTCCATATCAGGAGTATGGTTATACTTCAGAAGTTTCCAAAGAATCCTGGATAAACTTTCCGATACAATTTCCTTAATAGACTAATCTGCATATCAGCAAATGTATCTTTGTTGACAAATTTCTCTTGAACTACTTTGATTATCTATCATATATCCTTACTATAAATTCCAAAGAAAACCATCGGCTTCTATATAGGCTGGATGGAATTTCAATGTATCAAACCAATATTAAAACTTCAAGCTCCATATCCCAAAACGAAATGCAACACAACAAGGGGTTCCTCCCCTGTTTCCACCTGTCTTCATAGATAGCAATAAAAGTTTAATCTGGGTAATAATATCCACATTGTAGATTTCTTCTGTAACTACTGTCAGTCACATCCATCTCCACCTGCTATCACAACCTCCACCTCTGCAATATTGCCTAGCACCACCACCATCACCAGCAATAAAACAACACTAATACATTGCACATATATGAAAAGCTAATTTTGCTTAAAGAAAGAATAGTCCCGATCAACATTTTATTCCCCATCCCCCTTGCTCTTTGCAGATTTAAGAATCCAGACACTGTTAATGGTAGAACGACCTAGATGTCAGGAGAAAAAGCTGCTAATCATGACAATAAAATATCTTAACTTTACCCTGCATGTAATCAGTTAGAAGTGAGCATAAGGAAAAAGGACGAAGAGGTCATTTATGTTCCTCCCTATCATTTGTCTGTAAACCGAGGAGATAGATGAGAAAGCCCTTGTGTATCCCATCTAGTCAAGAATGAGAAAGAGAAAAGTCCTTAGCTATTCGATACCAAAAGAATATCACTTAACAATGAGATACACAAAAGAAACAAAGAATAAAAACAGATTGGTGAAAGGGATTTTATGAGTTGCGAAGTTTTTCTTGAATTTCTTGAATTATGAGACGGTTTTTAGGTGGAAATTTTAATGTTTTTTTATGGTTTAGTTTGTTGGAGTTGGTGGGAGGTCGCTTGTTTGATAGTGTTTATAGTCTGCTCTTCGTAGTTTGCTTGTTTAGAGAAGGGGATGTGTTGGATCAGTGAGATTTGTCAATCAGATAGGAGTTTTTTTCCATGAAATTGAGCAGAATATCCCAAGACTTGGCAGAAGTATTTTCAAAGAGGAGATGGATGGCTCTGACCTTCCCTATCTCATGTCCACTACATTTCCTGAATTACACAGGTTTACACGCTGTCAAACAGAGAGAGAAGAGATGAACTCAGACATTATGAGACATTGTCTCAGCATCTGCCAGATCTTGGTTTCCCTAGCAAGGCAATGTCAGTCGTACATTTGAAACGATCTTAACCAAAATACAGAAATGGCTTCAAGGAAAAAAAAACAGTATAACAAGAAGCGGAAGAAAAATAAAGGTGATTTGCATCATGCACGCAATGTTTAGGAGCTTATGCTTTTATAATCTAAACTATAAGTACGAAAAAGACAGGTTGCTGCATAATTTGAGAGATTCATAAGCACTCCACATATCTTCTCAAAGGAAAGATGACTATGAAATTGAGAAGCAAAGACAAATGGGATACTCACATTGGCAGGATTCATGGAAGGACCGGTGTAAGTAGAACCTGCAACCACCAATGTTATGGTCGCAATGGCAAGAAGCAATGTCTGCACCAGAGGGTTACGAGGGCCTTTAAGGATAATTACAAGAACAGCAAAACTCATTAAGAAGGTCAAAACCCCCTCAGCAAGGCCTCCAGTATGCAAGTCCACCTGCAAAGTAGGCCCCCCAAGCATGTGCTTATACTGAACTGGCATCACCTCCATGATAGCCAACGCACCTCCCACAGCCCCTGCTGCCTGTCAAGGAGACATTCGGTTGTTAATATTTTAATCATTCCCATTCAATCCTGTTTCCGAATAGCTTTGGCACAACTGCTCTGGTCTTGTTGTGACAGAGTGTCTGCCAAATTGTTTTCCTTTAACAATTCTATTCAATTTCTTTGGACAGTAAATCATGGCTGTTCTTTTCAAAACTATGCTACTTCTTTTTGGAAGATGGATCGTTGTGGATAATGTTCTTCCGTCAGAGAAATCAAGACACAGAGGCCATAAACCATGAAAGGCAACCAGAGAACTGAAAAGTTCCAAGAAGAGAAACAAAACAACCAAAAAGGAAGAAAAGGAGGGACCCAAAGGAAGCTAGAACACTCAAATCCCATCATCTTGCTTTACAAACAAAACAAATCAAGATAATTAAGGACTTAAATCCTAAAACACGATCCCAATAAAAAGAAGAAACCAAACACAAAGAAATCAATACAGCTGATGAACAACAAAAGAAAGACATGCATGCATGCAATAACAAGTACAATTCAACCGTGTTTGATAAGCCAATGATGTTTGTAAATATATACCTGAGCAGGGAATCTGAGGGCCATGGAGAAGAGAGTGTCTCCACCAACCCCAGCAGCATAGAAAGAAGCAGTACCAGTTGGGTTAAAACTGGCACCACCCAAGGCTTCACCAATCAAGTTAAACAAGAAAACAAAGGTGAAGACAATAAAAGTAGTAATGACCAGAGGAGCCCAGACCAGGGTTTGAAGACCAAGGGCAGTAACTATCAGGTTTGTGAACAAACCAAACATGGAAGACACAAACACCCACATGAAAGTTAACACCGCATCCCCAGATGCTGCCTTTATTGCCCCCATCACTGAACAGAACAGCTTTTCCTCTCAGTTCTGGTTCTTTTGATGATACCTATGAAAAGTACAGTCAGAGGGTTGGCTTCAGTTTCAGGTGGCAGTGTCCTCTCTGTCTTGGTTTGTATCTAGGATTTATTTTGTGATAGGAATATTAGCCAACTAAGGAGGCGTGATTCACCTAACTAGGGAGAGGTGGTAGACTTTTCGGTGGATAAATATATCTAGGATTTCAAGTATTTGCTGTCAACCATGTTCATGCCGAAATATGTGTATGATTGGTTCTATTTAAATTCCTGTTAGTTTTAGAATTTATTTTTTCCTATCTAAATTTGAGTAATGTTTTCTATAGATTACAATTGTAAAAAATGTTATCAATGCACTTGTAGATCATATCCGAGATCATCAATCTATTTTTAATTTTCATAAAAAAAAATTATTTATTTTCCTTTAACAAGAGATGTTTACAACATATTTTGTAAAAAAAAAAAAAATACCAAGATGGGATAAAAAATTATATCTAGTTCCATCAAAAAATGATAAGAATTATGTTTCCTATTAATTTTTTTTATTTTTAATTTACGGTTTCTCTTTATTTTTGTGTTTATCTCACTTCTATATTATGAAATTTCACAAATTAAAATAATTCAATATTTAATAAAATACATTATTTTTATAAGACAATGGTTTTTTTTAAAAAAATTAATAAATGAATTGTTGAGATAGTATTTGCTAGATTATATTATGATAAATTATATTGACAAATGATGAGCAATTTATATAGTTTTTTTTAATTCTTTGGTTTTTAATGAAGAAGATCCACATTTAATTACAAAATACACATATAAATCTTAAACGTGTGGTCTTCCTTTTATTGTTCTAATCTTGAAAGCGAAATAACAAGAATTTTTATGATTTTTTGACTTGGTACGTCAAAGAAAACCGGGTTCAAGACTATATATTATGGAAAGTTATGTACCTTTTAATATTGTTTTACTCTTGAAAGTAAAGAAATTAGAATTCTTTTTAAATTGTTGTCCTCTTTTTATGATTGTTTGACTTGATCAAAGAAGACTTGGAGTTGAAGAATGTATAGATTAATTAAGCCTTTTACCTTGAATTTCACATTTGTTTTCATAATCTGTATAGTTTTTTTTCTATAATAAATTAAAATTACATAAGGTAATTATATATAGAAAAAGAAATCTGCACAAAGGCAGCTACATTATACCATCATGTTTTTAATTTATTTTTTATCAAATTATATTTGATAATTATGATAAAAAGAGTTTCGATCCATTGTGAGATAGTGAAGCTTTACCTAAACCTAATCAAGGTATTTTTTTTTTTGTCCCCCAAAGAAAAATTGAATGGTAGGTGCTCGCCAATTTTGGATGCTCTAATTATGCAGTTGGCACTATCCTCTTGTCATGTTCTTGGTGCATCTCTATTCTATGATATATGGTTGGATTTTGTATTCAATTAATTATCAACATCTAGTACATGTTATTACTTATAAATTAATGATGGCCTGCATCCCAAGCTTTAAGTGAGAGCATTTTATTAAAAAAATATTAAATTGATATTTTTTAATGGTTTTAATCACTGATATTAAATTTAGACCGGCCCGGCAGGTCGACCTGGGACCCGGTCAACCCGGTGGATGGATCGGTCCGGGTAAAACAAAAGACCGGCCAATGCAACAACCCAGCAAAATCCGGTCGACCCATGACCCGGACGAACCCGGATGAGACTCGATGTTTTTTTTTTCAAATGTGGTTTTTCTCATATACCCTTTTTTTTCATATTTTTTTAGTTAGTTATCAACACTTTTTAAAGTTCATTATATAAATACTAGAAAAATATTTTATTTTTTCAATGTGAAATTGAAGCCCTTTCGTATATATATTCTATATTTACAAGAAAAAAGTTAAGTTTTTTAATATGAGATAAAAAAACCTTTTGGTTTAAATACTTCAACTTAAAAGGATAACATAATATCTTTCAATATAGGATTTAAAGCCCTTTAATATATATACTCTATGTTCACAAGAAAGAAGTAATGTTTTTTCATTGTGGGATAAAAATTTTTTTGGTTTAAATACTTCAACTTAAAAGGATAACATAATATCTTTTCAATGTGAGATAATTTTTTTAAAAAAAATATTCTTTTAAACTTTATTATTTACAACATATATAGCCTATATTCACGTAGATTATTTCTTAATTTTTTCATATTAAATATTAAAACTTTAAGTATATTTTTTAATTTTTCTATGTTGATCCAGGTTGACCCATGAAACTCGAGACCCAACTCTTTAGCCGGGTCAACCCCTAGATTAAATTTGATAACTATGATTTTATTGTGTTGATATAAAAAAATAAAAAAAAAATCTAAAACAAAAATTATTTTCATGATTTTTATATATGCATTTATGCTAATGCTAAATATTATCTTTCAAGTTGTATCACCTTTCTTGTCAATATAAATTCAATTAAATAATTATGGACGAAACGTTAAAGAGTTGGTGTGACAGTTAACAAGGAATGTATTTTTTCATAATCTACCAATCAAATTTCCCATTAAATAAATGCAATTCTTATTAATCTCATAATTTTATTATAGATAGATTTTTAGATCCGTTTGATATTGTAGTCCAATCATGTTTTTTTAAAAAATTAAATATTTTTAGTTTCAAATTATTTTTTTATATATTTTTTGATCATTTTGATATGCTGATTTTTAAAATAAATTTTTTAAAAAATAAAAAAATATTAAAAATAAATCTTTACTAAACTCCTAAACAATCCCTTAGATGAAAGAGATGCATTTTAATTAGTGTGTCTAATTATAAAATAAAAAAATAATAATATTTATAAATTATTCATTGATAAAGAAAAAAAAACTATGTCAATTGTAATAAAACTTTTCAAGTGTAATTATTTTTTTATTATGTCTCACATGAATAAAAATACTAAAAAATTGAATGAATATGAACTTAAGTTTTCTTGGATGAACTTTATTTTTAGATATATTCAAAGTTTGCCCAACACGTGTAACTACACAACAAGTAGCATGAAATCGATGCTTTATTGATTATTTTATTTTATGATTAAAATTAGTCAATGGAAAAACTAGAAAATGTTTCTTTCATATATATATATATATATATATATATATATATACACGACAATGAAAAAACTAGAAACAAACTGAGAAGCTCTAGAAAAACAATGACCCATCGAGTCTGCTAACAAGAGGAGAACCATGCTTGAAGGAAGAATCTCCCAAATCATAAGATGCGTAGACTCCCTAGCTCCAACTTTCTCCAAGATGTCAGTGCAAGCATTGGCTTCTCTGTAAGAATGACAGATCCTAACCACCCAATCCCTTAGCATCAAGCTCGTGATCTCATTGATAAGAGCTTTGTATTCATGAAAAGCAATATGATGTTCAAAAATCAACCGAATAACCTCTGTAAAAGCAGAATTACATAGAACTCTTCTGTAACCCCGTTCCCATGCAAGCTGTAGATCATTCTTTAAAGCCAACAACTCCAGAAGTAAATTGGATTCAATGCCTGCAAACCCTGCAAACCCCACTGTTGCACCGTAAATTTTATGGGATATACATAAAGTTGGAAGATAATTATGATAATTGATTAATTAAGAGTAACTTAGAAAATAAGGGTTACTATGTATATATAAAGAAAGAACGTATAGATAAGCAAATATGCATGTATATAAGTAGTTACAATAAGCCATAAAATTAAAAGAAAATAGTAACTCTTGTGAACATGAGATCGTGAAAAACACTTTAAAAAATGAGAGGTTATTAGTAGCTAATCTATGGATTAGTGAATAGCCCTAAAGAATGGAAGGTTATAGATAGTTGATATCACTCGACTATATAAGGCAAATGGCAAGGAATATCAGGACACCATGTAATTCAACAAAAACTCAAATCACTGCATTTGTAGTTTATTAAGTTATCATGACCTTTTAAACCTTAAACCTGTAGGTGAGATAACTTTGTATGCGATAACTTTGTATGATATTAGTAGTTATACTCTTACCATGAAAGATATGGAGGTAGCCTTAAACTCGTGAGATGGCATTAATGATGTTATTATTCACTCATGTTCTTCTAGTAACTTAAAAGGTTAATGAATTCTTAACTTAGGTTGTTCTTATTATATACCTTCTAATAAGGACTAGTTTACCACTTATAATAAATCATTTGATGGTGATAATGTTCTTTTATAAAATGACATCTTTTATAAGGTGGTTTGGATAGACTCAATCTAAGTTAAGATGAATGATGGTATTATGACAAATCAAACATATTCTAGAGCTAAAAAAGAACTAGTTTCTTTGGGTACACTGGACTCTATCAACTGTTCATATAAAACTAGAGGTGAAGTTATGAGGATTTTGAAGGTGTTCTTGTTGTGATGAAAGTCATAAAATAAAATGGTATTTATTTTCTTCAAGGCAACATAACTATGATAAATTTTATTGTTTCATCTTTAAATTTTGATACCATGATGTTATGGAATATGTGACTTGAGTATATGAGCGAGAAAAAGATGACTTTATTAAGCAAATAAGGTTAGTTTGATGGCTATAAAGTTGGATTTATGGATTTCTATGAGCATTGTGTGTTCGAAAAACAATGTATTGTCAAGTTTAATATGATGTTTAAAATATAAAATCACCTAGGAACATTATTAGGGATGTTACCAAAATAAGTCTATGATGTTTAAAGATAAGATGATGTATCAATGCTAGTTAAGACCATGATGTCAATAAAAGGTAAAGCTTAAAGTGAAAGCTTCAGAAAAATATGAAAGTGATGTCCAAGTTTAGTAAGAAGATGAATATATGCAACATTACAAGGAAAGGAAAGCATCAGTCTAGAATTACTTGCTTAACAAGGATAGAGAATGAAGGAACATAAGATAGCCTAAAAAATAGTAAGAAGATGAATATATGCAACATTACAAGGAAAGGAAAGCATCGGTCTAGAATTACTTGCTTAACAAGGATAGAGAATGAAGGAACATAAGATAGCCTAAAAAATATAGCTATAAATACATTGCTGTTTATGCACTCAGTATGTAAATAAAGAAATTGATCAAAAAACAATCACTTATTATGAAGCAGACACTAGCGAAAAATAAATATAATAGACCATTTCTATGAAAAAAAGGATAGAATCTCTTCGCATGAAACATAATTAGGACATGGTAAAACTTCCTAAAAGTCAAAAAATTATTGGTTGCAAATTAGTTGCTAAAGGCTTCACTTAGATGGAAGGATTTGACTTCAACATAGTTCATTCATATTCTAATTGCCATGGTTGTTTTATTTGATTTGAAGCTTGAGCAGCTTGATGTAAAAAACTATTTTTCTACTTCGTGAGTTAGAAGAACAAATTTACATGCATAAAAAAAGGGTTTCAAATCTAAGAAAAGGAAGACCACGTTTATTTAGGGAAGAAATCCTTGTATGACTTGAAATAGTCACCTAAGTAGTGGTACAAGCATTTTGATAACTTTATGGTTGGGAACAACTACTAGATAAGTGAATATAAAAACTGTATGAATCATAGAAACTCCTAGATGGTTCATTTATCTACTTATTATTATTATTATTATTATATGTTGATGATATGTTTATTACAATAAAGAATATGTTAGATATCAATAGATTGAAGGCTATGCTCACAGATGAATTTGAGATGAAAGATTTAAGGTGGCGAAAAAGATTATTGGTATAGAAATTCATAGGTATTGCAAAGTGAGAAAATTATACTTGTCACATAAAAAGTACATTGAAATGGTACTTTATTGCTTTGGTATGCAAATATCAAAACTTGTAAGTATTTTATTAACAGCTCATTTCAAACTCTCAGCTGATTTATCACCTGAAACTAAAAAGAAGATGGAGCACATATTCCATATTTCTTATGTTAGTACAATGAGAAGTATCATGTATGTCATGATATGCATAAGAACAAACGTTTCATAAGTTATGAGTGTGGTTAATAGGTACATGGCTAATCTTAGCAAAACTTATTGTCAGGCTATAAAATGAATACTATCAAGTTGCTTGCATTTTTTATTGTTGATTTTATCATATTTTTTATTTCTTAAGTTTTCAATCAGATAAAATATAAAGATACTATTTTGATATTTTTGTTAATCTAACTTCATCAATCATTTTTTTTTCCAAATAGAAACAACGCTTCCAGTTAAAATATTAGCTAACATAAACAAAAGATAAGTTGATAGAAAAATCTATCTTTATGAATTTTTTTTTCAAAAATACTATATTTAATGACAATCACAAAAAAATTTATCGAGACCTAATTTTTTTTATGTTTAAAACAATTTGTATCCCCCATGGGTAAGCATGAGGATACAAACTAGTTTACTTTAAATCCTAAATAACATTTTCTTACTTCTCTAATTATTTTTATCTCAACATAGATAACAACAAGTCTATTGGCCTGCGCCATGCCACGAGTTGGAACAAACATATTTTAAAGCATAAAAAACATATCCATGTATTGGTGATATATCTTCTCGAAATATAAATAGATTTTAACCATGAATTGAACAATATATATATATTTTTATCTAATATTAAGATAGAAAAACATTTTATTTACTTAGGTCATGGATTGACCCGCAAAATTCATAGGGTTAATTTTGAAAAAAATAAATTGGAAAATTCAATCCCAAATTAACATAATGTTGAAATATGAAATCGATAAAAAAATAGCATTTAATTAAAAAAACCTAAGTGAACTAGAGTCAACCAAGTAAACTTACAACACAAGTTATGCACATCATCAGATTCAACAAATTTTTTATCCAAAGATTATTTTTTATTTAATTATACGATAATAAAATACATAATAATTTTTTTGTATGAAATATTTTTTTTAGAAGTACAAAAACTATGATAAACACGTAATGTTAAGATAGTAAAAGTACATTATTGATAAAAAAAAAAAGGTAATATTGTATTCTTTTAGGTTTGAGCTAAATAAAAAAAAATAATTAATAACAAAGTATGAAATTGTGAATTTTTTATCAACTTTTTTTTAACCCAAATATAGAAAAAGAAAAAAAAAAATTAAAAGGAGCCTAGGAGTGTGGCCCTGATGGCCCAACATGCCTGGGCATTAAAAAAAGGCTCAGGCTCGTGGACCTTTCAGCCTAGCATGTGCTCTCGAGCTTTTTTTTAATTCTTTGAAACAAGATATTTTAAAGGATCGGATGATATGTCATCTGTCCTATTTTTTTACAAAGAAAGACAGCAAACAACGCGTCATCTGCATTCTACAACATCTGGCGACCTCTAGTCATCGAAAAAACAAGGCTTTGGTTTTTTTAGCTTAAAACATATTTTCAACCCGTTTTGATCCAAAACACACCCTAAAACTTTGATAAACATATCCATGGCTTAAAAAAACCTCAAAAAACAGTGTAAAAAATGAAATCAATTCGAACCCAAAAACATTCCTGCGATTCAGATCTATGTCCTCAAGCAAAGAGAAGGAAAAAAAACAACCAGGTAAAACTGTCCTCATGAAATAGAACCTATTGACACCGATCTTAACTTTTTTGGTATCCATGATCATCGTCAACTATTACTTTCTCTCCCTATATCAAAATACAACTCCCTCCCTCCCTCCCTCCCTCTCTCTCATCTCACAAAAAATGACTGAAAAACAAGAAAAATAAACTTTGGTATCAAAATTAAATTTTTGACAACTAAATGGACCGTTAACCTATAAACCAAAAAAGATAGGTGATCAAAATAAATATTTTGTATGAAATTTAAAGCCATCATCTAATTTACTTTTCATTTTCAATTGGTTCTTTGATTTTCAATTCAACCATTTCTTCCAAAACAAATATACAATTGAGTGTTAATTTAGGTACAAAGGGCTTAATGGTGCAAAAAAATGTTTGAGGACTAAAATAAAAATTAAAAAAATAAAAATTATTTCAATCTATAGTGATTTGTGAGAGAACGAACAATAAAAAAAATACTACAATAATTTTCCACAAGGCTTAGTTTTTGTTAATCTTTTTAAGAAATCACAAGCTAAGTTTCTTTTTCTTGTTTTAAAGCTTCAAATCAATTAAAACCTATAACATATGAAAATAAAAATCAACTACTAAGTTGTTGTCACTAATCAAGATTCTTTCCATTGTAAGCTTGTCCTTTATAAAAATGAAAACACTGGGATTTTCTTTCATAACAATATAGTTTATTCTCTTCCACCTTATAGTATACTTTTTTTATTTCTTTTGTTTTACTTCTTGTGTATTAATGTTTACTTTTAATACAATTGTTTTTAGGATAATCTAATTTTATATTTTTTATGAAATATTATCATAATATATTTTTTTTACTCGTACAATTGTTCAAACTCATTTCACAAAATTGAACCATGATAATAACTTTTTAAAAATTATTGATAGATGTTTAAATTCAATTGGAACTTTTTAGGATCCATATTTTTTTTTATTAATTTTTAGGTCTTGATTGACAATTGAAAAAATCAATTTAAATTCATAAAATCTAATATGATCCATTAATCCAAATTTATTAATGGTTCAATTTGAATCCAACTCATTGAATTTGTAAATGGACTAAGCTTCGAGGATGTAAGTGCAATTTGTTAGCGCTGAAGATTGAAAATGTAATTTCATAAGAAGAAAGGGTCAAAACTAAATTATCTCTCAGGGGGGGGGGGGGGGGGGGGGGGTATCCAAAATATGGACCCACGTGGTGGAAGAGTTGGCCCCACATATTTAAAGAATTGAATAACGAACGCATTGAAAATTTGAAATAGCATATAGCCGTTGGAAAGGAGGCTTGCTTAACGGCTAGTTTTATTTCCTTCCATTGCCTACTGGGGGTGTTTTTCTGCTTCCTTTTAAGCACCCTCTTATGACAGAAGCTGAGCTTGTGTTTCCAATAAAAAACCATAAGATCATCTTGTTGTTTTTGAATCTCTCATTAAAATCCCACTTACCATCTTGATCTCTTCCCACTTCCCTCCTTCCATTTTGAAAATCTCTCCTTTGCTCTCTTTCTTTGCTGTCTTAGCAAGACTATTCAATTGTTGCTGTTTTTTTCCCCATTTGAGAAAGTTAAGTTTTTCTCATTAACTAGTCGATTAGATCTTTATTTTTTTCTCTTTAGTACTAGTGTAGTTCATTTTGGTATGTAGACTTGAGCTTAGTAGATTCAACCAAACCAAAAATTACATAATGCCCATGTCTTTATTTGTTGATTTTTATTTTATTTATATATTTTGTATAGTTCAATCAACTAGGTTCATCTTTCTCGTTGAAACTGTAGTAAGTTTTTGACTCTCTGATTCTAATATTTAATGTCATGTGGGTTTCGTTTCAGGTGTGTGAATTCTGAAGATTTGTAAAGATGAATGACCTAATGACCAAATCGTTTATGAGCTATGTGGACCTAAAGAAAGAGGCCATGAAAGATCTTGAAGCAGGCCCTGACCATGATTTAGAAATGGCAAATACATCAAACACCATGGACAGCAACCTTGGTCTGTTCCTTGAAGAAGCTGAGGATGTAAAGAAAGAAATGCGATCGATCCGTGAGATTCTTGACCAGTTGCAAGAAGCAAATGAAGAAAGCAAGTCCTTACACAAACATGAGGCCTTAAAATCGATACGAAACAAAATCAATGCAGATATTGTTAAAGGCCTGAAAAAGGCCAGAAGTATTAAAACCCAGCTTGAAGAAATGGATCGTGCCAATGCTGCTAATAGGCGCCTTTCAGGGTACAAGGAAGGAACTCCGATTTATAGAACAAGGGTTGCTGTTACTAATTGCTTGCGCAAGAAATTGAAGGAGCTGATGATGGATTTTCAAGCTTTAAGGCAAATGATGATGATTGAGTATAAAGATACTGTTGGTAGGAGGTATTTTACTGTTACCGGAGAGTACCCAGATGAGGAAGTCATTGATAAGATCATCTCTGATGGTAATGGGGGTGAGGAGTTCTTGAAACGTGCAATCCAGGAGCATGGGAAAGGGAAGGTGTTGGAGACTGTGGTGGAGATACAGGACAGGTATGATGCTGCCAAAGAGATTGAGAAGAGCTTGTTGGAGCTGCACCAGGTGTTTTTGGACATGGCAGTGATGGTGGAGGCACAAGGGGAGCAGATGGATGATATTGAGCACCATGTGTTGAATGCTAGTCACTATGTGAAGGATGGTACCAAAGAGCTCAAGAGTGCTAAAGATCACCAGAAGAGCAGCAGGAAATGGATGTGTATCGGTATCATTCTCCTTTTGATAATCATTCTTGTGATTGTTATACCTGTCGTTACTAGCTTTAGCTACTCTTGAATTGGAGGGCCTTATGGAGGGTTTAATGACCTGTTATTCCTTCTGGCTTTCTTGCTTTACTTTTGGAGGATATGCTTGAATCCCTTACTTTGGGGCCAGATTAAGTGGGGAGGGGGTTTGGTTTTCTCTCGTCATTGCTTTTCTCTTTGAGTAATGGTAGGATTTAATGTTGTGATGTAAATTTTGGAAAAATTGCTTTATTCTTTATGCTCGTTCTTTGCTCCAATACTGGAAGTTTACATTCTGTACAGACAGTTGTTTTAGAACAGGTGTCTGCAATGACTTTTAGGGAAAGAAATATATGGACTTGAAAAGCAGCAGGATTGCCTTTAGGCAAGATAACCTGTATGTTGTTCTGGTTTTTCAGAGAAACATGATCCATCTTCCTTCTTTACCTTTGTATGGGTGCCTTTTTGGAGCAACTTCATGATCCAATGTAGGGAATTCAGGAGGCAATTTGGTCTTGGTTAGAAACTATAGAAACAAATTGAAAAAAGAAATGCAGCAGAAAAAAAAAAGAAAAAAAAAATCCAGATTTCCTTTTCTGGAGACTCAAAAAGATTTAGCTGTGCATTTCTGAAATAGTAAAAGGCATGAAAAAGAAGACTCAATATTTTCTTTTAAGTTGAACTCTATCTAAACTTCGCTTCCATTTTCAGATCACTCAACATATCATATCCATTTCTTCATTACTTGGTTTTCTTAAGAAAACTTCTCGTTTTTTTGGAGTTAATAAATCCTTCTGCCAATCTCTGGAACAAGCTCAACTCAGTCTACCTCTTCTCTTCTATTTCTTCAACTTCCTTTATTATCTGTGCTGACGAATTTGTTGAAGTCTCTTCCTATGCTTTTGGCTGCCATCTCAAGTTCAAGCACAATGCTTTCTGGCAGAAACTTGATAGTGAAGGAAATTACCAGTCATCTTGATTGTGAAGGAACTCATTGTCATGATTGTAGAGCATTGCAGGATACACATCTTGCACAAACCTCTGTACAGTTGATCGGGTGAAAAAGCCAGTATCTGGAGTTCGTATCCTCCAGGACAAGTTCCCGACAAGCTTGTTGGATTCTGTATGGAATTTATGCAATTGGCAGTCAAAAGTATCAAAAGTAGGATTTAGGCCACTAGTGATGAACCACTTCCCAACGAAATCTGCAACATTAAAGTTCTTGAGAAGAATGGCAGGATCAGGGACGGAATTCCCCAACATCAGACTTCTGAGGTACACACTTCTTTCATGAGAATGCACACTCATTGAATTCATCAACAAGACTGTTTTCAAATAGGTCCACACATTTGATCTGCAAAATATCTAAAGAGGGGTTACTCGTTGAATATCATTATCTATCTCACCAGGTAATAAGGTAGAACAAGATTATTGGACAACCAACTACTCAAAAGCTTAAGCTGACAGAGAGGGGTTTGTTTCTAAAAGAGATGCCACCCTTTGCCCTGCAGGCCAAGGGCAAAGAATATGGTACCACGTTTCCTTTAAAAGCTTATGCTGTTAGTGAGCATTCTGCTTATACATATTCTTTCTGCAGTATCTCTGCAAGCATCTCAAGAGAAAGAACAGAACTTACCTGGCATTCATCTGCAGTATGGAGGCAAGCAACATTAGCAGCACAAGATGAGTTTGCAATGCACTTTGCCAATTCTAGCCTGACAATAACAAGCTGGTAAGTAAAGGACATGATGAAGGATCAAAATGCACTTGCTGGTAAGTAAATGCATTTTGCTACCAAAAATTTCAACAACTAATTCCCATCAATACCACCACCTCCTCATCAAATCTCAACAGAAAATGCTAACCTAAACCCATTCATATGCTAGCTAGTGTATCTTCTGATTGCATAACAGTACACCACCATAAACCACATTCAGACAGATTACTGAAATATGTTAAACCATGATTTGAAGGATATTTGTATACTGGAATGTTAGAAATTTAACTTCTATTAGAATTATGTTGTTCACTGTTCTCTAACATTAATGGATTATGATATTTGACCTACTCTGCAATCCAAACAAGTTATTCACCAGAAATAGAGGCTCTGATTTGAATAATAAAATACCGGTATGGGAAATCCAAAGCACACCAGAAATAGCTTCAGGTAAACATTTTAAATTAATAAAGTTAGCTTCATTTATCATGATTTTAAAAGCATTGTTTTTTCTTTTTTTTAAAAAATAAGTAGGAATTTTTTCAATCTAAACTCTATTTTTTTATTAATG
This sequence comes from Populus simonii, assembly GCA_007827005.2. Taxonomy (NCBI): domain Eukaryota; kingdom Viridiplantae; phylum Streptophyta; class Magnoliopsida; order Malpighiales; family Salicaceae; genus Populus; species Populus simonii. Next base: position 5,546,620 of record CM017482.2, on the reverse strand, counting down.
GATTTATTTTTTGTTTTAATAAAATATATTTTGTAATAAGAAGCATTGTTGTTAAATGAAAACATATCATAATCTCAAAAAAAAAAAAAAAAAAACATGTCAAAAAATTATGTCTTGATATTTTGTATGACTGAAGGAAAACAATTAATTAATGTAACAAAATTATGTAACAAATAACAAAAAAAATAGAATTTACTTTTATTTAATATTGATGAGCACATTTTAAAATGTTTTTGGGTATATAACAATTAAAAACAATTATTAATATTACCACAAAATTATGGTAAAATTATTATTATTATTATTAGTTAATTTTAATTAAGTTTATTTATAGTAAATTTTAATCAAAATCTAGAAAAAGAGGCTAAAAAACCTATAAAAAGAGATTAGACACTTAAAAGGTTGAACTTATACACTTTGCTTGATAAAAAGAAGGCCAAGCATGCTAGGACTTGCAATATAAGGACCAAGAAGACAAATGATACATTGTCTAGTTTATTATTTTTTATTTATTTATAAAAAGTAGATAACAAGTTATCTATTTTGATAGATGATATGTGGTGTGTTGTACAAGTTCCATCACAATAGAACATTGCTTACCTTAAAACTTTTTTAAAACATTTTTTTTATCTCTTGAAAAATACCTAATAAACATTCTAAAAATCAAATCAAATCCATTGCTAACCTAAAAGCTCCAAATTAAATAAAAAAATAATCTTTTTAAAGTTTGATTTACTTCTTACAATAAGATAAAAATATTAAACCATCTAAATTGCACTCCTTTCAGCAAGACGAACACATTCATACTAAAAATGACTTTTTGTTAATAAAATATGAAAAAAACAACTTTTTTTTCCGCTCATCCTTTTTTTGATGATTTTCTTTCCTATTTGTCAAACTCTAAACAAATGAAGTTTATATATATATATATATATATATATATATATATATTATGAAAACAACAAGCATCAAAAAATTTGTACAATAAATATTTATCGACCAAAATGAAGTTTTTTTTGACAAAAATGAAAAGGACTCCAGTTTTTTTTTTTTTTTAATATGTCTTTCTTTTTTAAATTATTTTTTATATAAATTTAAATTTAATTTCATTAAATTGGTGTCTATCTCAATTTTTAAAGTTTATTAAACACTTCAAATTCATAAGATGTGCAAAGAAAAGAAAAACTCAACATATAAAATATAACCAAGGATGAAATATAAAAAGAGTAAAGTTGTATAACCAAGGATGAAACATAAAAAGAGTAAATTCATGTTGTATAACACAAATATTTAATATTAAAATCATTTAACAAATATTTTGTTATTTGTATTTTTTATATATATATTTACAAGTAATGTTGTATCTATGAATTTCTTAGTACACAAGTAGTCTTTCAAATTTGTTGAATTAGGTTAGCTCAATAATTATTTGATTGAAGATAATTCATCTTTACTTTTATTTTTCTTTTTGAAAAAAATACCTTCTCATCATCTATAATAATTATTCACATAAGATGTTCAAGATTGAAGTTTTAAATAAAGTGTTTGTCTTTTCTCACCATCTAAGGTGCTATCATAATCGAAACAAATATTTTATGAAGAGAAATAAGAATATCATTGTACCTTGACAAAATTAATGTAAAGAATATTCAATTCATCAACTTACAATATATATATATATATATATATATATATATATATATTGATTGTGATTATTGATATCAAACTTAGGTTAAAGATAATTAATGGAGATTTAGAGGGTGATCACTCAATTGAATTTTATGGATATAAAAAAGAGTTGGTAATTATCCTAACTTTTTACCCTTACCTGGAAATCAAGTTTAATACCACTTGTTGAACTTGAAAGCTAAACCTAATAAACATTCTAAAAATCAAATCAAACCCACACCCTTCAATTGGTCTAAAAATTCAAATTAAATCAAAAGAAAAAAAAACTTTTTAAAGTTTGATCTACTTTTTACAATAAGATAAAAGTTTTAAATCATCTTAATTGCACCCCTTTCAATAAGATGAACACATTCACACTAAAAATAACTTTTTTGTTATTAAAATATGAAAAAACAACCTTTTTTTTCCACTCTTCCTTGTTTTGATGATTTTTTTCCCCATTTATCAAACTCAAGGATTGCAATATTAAACAAATGAAGTTTAGGATATATATATAATGAAAACCACAAGGACCAAAAATTCATACAATAAATATTTATAGACCAAAATAAAGTTTTTTTTGGTGAAATGAGGACTCCATTTGTTCTTTTTTTGGTTTTTAATATGGTCCTTCTTCTTTAAATTATTTTTTATATAAATTTAAATTTAATTTCATTAAATTAGTGTCTACCTCAATTTTTAAAGTTTATTAAACACTTTGAATTCATAAGAACATGCAAAGAAAAGAAAATCTCAACTTATAAAATATAACCAATAATGAAATATAAAAAGAGTAAAGTTGTGTAACCAAAATGAAAAATAAAAAAAGTACATTCATGTTCTATAACACAAATATTTAATATTAAAAATCAATTAACAAATATTTTATGAAGATGAATGAGAATATAATTGTGCCTCAACAAAATTGTAAAGAACATTCAATTCATCAACTTGCTTTCTTCCAATATATATATTGCGATTATTGGTATCAAACTTAGGTTAAAGATTAATGGAGACTTAAAGGTTGATCACTCAATTATATTGCGATTATTGGTATCAAACTTAGGTTAAAGATTAATGGAGACTTAAAGGTTGATCACTCAATTGAATTTTAATAGTACAGCACTATAAAGAAGAGTTGGTAATTGTCCTAACTTTGTACCCTTACCTGGAAATCAAGTTTAATACAACTTGTTGAACTTGAAAGCAAAAAATAGGTTAATAAGATTTTTATACAAATTATTAATAGGACAATATCATAACAAACTATGTAAGATCATCAATTGTATGAGAAGTTCCTGAAGAGTGAATTATGGCTAGAGAAAGTAGCATTTATTGGACACATAGTATCAAAAAAATAGGATTGAGATCAATCCTCAAAAAATTGAAGCAATTAAATAGTGGTTTAGACTTGCTTTGATAACAAAGGTTAGAAGTTTCTTAGGTTTGACCGGTTATTATTAGAGGTTTATAGATAACTTATTTCAGATTTCTACACCATTGACTAAGTTAATGCAGAAGAATGTTAAGTTTTAGTTGTTTAAAGCTTGTGATAAGAGTTTCTTAGAGTTGAAACAAAGATTGACTACAGTGTCTATTTTAGTGGTACCTTCAGGTTTTAGTGGTTACACAATGTATTGTGATGCCTCAAAAGTTGGACTAGGGTGTGTTATGATGTAGCATGACAATAGCCTACACTTCACAGAAGTTGGAGTTTTTAGGTTTAAATTAAAATGCATGATAATATAGACTACATTAACTATTTTGGATAACATTTAAGGGTATGCTTGAGAATGTGGTAGTGGTTGCGGTTTAAAGTGCTTTTCGTTTAGAAATGCATTAAAATAATATTTTTTTTAAAAAATTATTTTTAACATAAGCACATCAAAACGATATAAAAATATAAAAAAATTAATTTTAAATAACTTCTTTTTTTAATTTTGGTGTAACACGGTTTAAACCGCGTTTTCAAACAAGTCCTTAATCGAGTTAGGATGGGATTTTTGAGTGTTCATCCTTCATCCGGAAAATCCATAACCATAATTGGCATTATCCATTTGATTTAGTTGGATTGAATTGAATGATATCAAATATATGATAGATTTGACTAAAATTACCATCCAAATCCGAACTGCCTTGTAAAGTTTATAGCAATTCGTTTCACTTGCACAGAACTCTCTCAGGAACACTACCATTAATACCAAATTCCATGCAAATGTTGCATGGTTTTAACCTAATAATATCTTGACTATCCCAGCATATATTATTATAGTAAATCAGTTTTTTTTTATGGATCCCAATTCATGAAAATAATAATAGATCTATATTTAATCTAATAAAAAATATTTTACATAACCCATAAATAATTGATTTGATTCATGTTGAGTATGCTAGTAATTCATAGGATGATACCATCCATGAAAATCTTCTTAACATTCTTATTTGCATTTGGAGATGATAAAGGATATTGAATTGGGTTCGGGCCTAGCTCTGGTTCAGGACTCTATTTTATATTAAAAAGATTTTTTTTTTATCAATTTAAATTTTGTTCCGGAAATGAAAAATATATACTCCTTGAACCCAACGTGTTAATTTATTAAAAAGAATTGAGGTTAAGTTAAACTTAGCTCATAATTTTGTATACAATCTTTTGGTTGGATTATGATATTGATTTTCATTTCAGTTTATGTATCGAATTAAATATTTTTCTCAAATGATTTCAAGAATATATTTTTGTAATAATTTAATAAATATTTAGAAAGATAATTTCATATGAACACGAAACTTAAGATTTACTTAGAAAATTAATAGAGATTATACTTCTCAATCATCATCAAGTCACCTATCCATTTCATTTGATTTATATATATTTTTTTACCATGTCAAAGTCATTATCATTAATATTAATGAATCTGTCAAGAACATGAACTTGGAGAAAAAAGTTTATAAGATAATAAGGGGTGGAACTTGAAATTTTAGTTTGGAAAAGCCAAATTAGAGAACAAACAAATAAAAACATTGACATAATTATATATGGTATTTCGTTAGTTATATGATAAACTTTTTGAGGGAAATACCGACCAAATAAAACGGGTAATTTTTTTGTATGCTTTATCCGTCTGTAAATCCATCAATAAATTTATTATCGATATATTAGAAATTACTGATAAGAGTTTTTTAGATGGACTATTTCTGTCCATAAGTCTATTGGTAAAATACTTACCGACAAATTATGAGTGTAAACACCGATGAGAATTTTTATCGGTAAAATTGTTAAATCTTATTGGGAAGTATTTTAGGGGGGAATTTAAAATTTTCTATTTTTAAAGCTAAAAATCTAATTTATTAAAGAAGAGCGGCTGAAATAAAAATTTTCCTTCGAGGCCCCCTAATTCTGCCCTTGAAAATAATATACATACCTAACAAAAGCTAATTAAGTACACACATAACCTTTCTGTAATTTCTAGCAAAAGAAATGGAAGAAACTGGAAATTAAGGCTGATAATGATTAAAATAAAAGGAGTTAATTATTTGGGAATCTTCATGTTCTTGTATATCGCCGTGAGGAAAACATCATTGCCCTTTTCACCCACATTATTATTCGATCAGAAATGCAAAATTGTGATATTACCGAAGATGTGTTTTGTTATTAATAATCTTGGCAAGAAGAATAATCATTTAAAACATCACCAATATGCGGCTTCATAGTGTGTTTGAGTTTCAATTTGGAAGATAAAACACACACTTATGTTCAGATGACACGGAGACACCAAAGTTTTACATGGTAGCTGTAATAAACAAGCATATCCGTATTTTCGATGAAGCGATGGTTGCAAGGAAACTAGACATTTATAACTATGTAAGTTGTCTCTGCAACAGAAAAAATTTCAGTTGCATTGATCTCTCAAGTGAAAATCATGGAGTAGTTTTTTTAGCTCATGGGCTTGGCTAGCTTTTGAGGCATAAGTAATAAGGTCACAAGTTGTCATGATTAGGAGAGGATTTCTTTCTTCAACTAAGCTTGTCTTCCTGCACACAACAATCTTCTTCTTTCATGTCTTGTCATCAGATGGCTTCCCTTCACCAAATGGCACATCAGGTTTTCCTTGATCTCCTCCATCCTTTTCTTTTCTTTTTTAATATTCATATGCTTTGAGTAATTAAATAACAAAAAACGGAAGAAGTTTCTATGTGTATGTGCCCTTAGCTCTAACAACAAAATTTAATTGCAGGTAACTGTGTGTTGGACTTCAAGGAATTCCCTTACGAACCAACCGGTGAGTGCATAGGCCACCAGGAGAAAATCAGGGACTGGGACAGCTTCAGCACAACATTATGCTGTCGTAATCTGCTCAACGATCTGACCAAACTCTTAGCCTCGCGTGCAATATCGAACACAAATGTTGACATCTTGCTTCCAAAAGATCAATGGATGGAATGTATCCATGGCTTTCCTGGACAAAACTCTGTGTCGCCGGCTTCTTGTGGCTTTGATGACCTCTACAATGAGAGAAGTGCTTGCTCGAGATTTTCTTTGTCATCGATAACGGAACAGTGGTATTACAAAAAAGCATTAGCCTCGTGTACGAATTTTAGCTCTTCATACGATTATGGGTGTAGCAGCTGCATAGAGGCAATATCCGATTTCAGGGATTATCAGATACGAATATCAAATGTCAGCGCTAATGACAAGAAGGCAAAAATAATATGTGGGGTGGCAGTTCTTATTTCTGTTGTGGCTGAAAATTTGAAGAATAGCGCTTGGATTGATGATTTCTACAGGTGTTTGCCAGCTTCAGATGCATTCAGTAAGGGCCATTGCTATTTCTTTTAAATCTTATTTCTCGATTTACTTCCCATTTCACTTCCTGATGCTTAGAGTATTGTTTGTGAACAGATGAAGGATACATGCAAATCAAATGTAAGTACAGCTATTCTGTTTTCTCATTGAATCATTTCTTGGAATTTTATTTGGTCGCGTGGATCATCGTGTGAAGGATAAATACTCATAAAGATCTTTAGCTTATCAGATTCTCTGGTGAAAGTGATATTTGCTATTTTTATAGCAATCATCACATTGTTGCTGGTCTTTCTTCTGATAAAATACGTGAGCAAGGGCAAGAAGAAGCGTCCTAAGCCTGTAACTCAATCTAAAGAGATCACCACATGGTCTGGCTTATATAGATTCTCCAAGGCTGAGATTGAGAATGCCATTAACCACAGCAAGGTGAGGAAGAGCCTAGGGAGAGGAAGCGCTGGGGAAGTTTACAAAGGTGTTCTACCAAGTGGCCAAGCAGTAGCCATCAAGCACATTCATAAAAGCAACTCATGTAATTCTTTCCAGAGGGAAGTTGAAGGGCTTTCCAGGGTTAGGCATCCAAATCTTGTTTGTCTCTTTGGTTGCTGCATCGAAGGAGACGACCGGTATCTTGTATATGAATATTGTGCAGCTGGGAATTTGTCTCAACATCTCCTAAGTAACTTCCTGTCAATCTCTAAATAACGTTTCAGTGTTTTTTGTTTAGCATCTTGAGTTAATGGGTGCTTCCAGATGATGCCTGCTTTGTGTTGTCCCTGGGGTGTTTCTGATCATATATATGCCTCAATCTATTTTATCCAGGTAAACATACTGTACTGACATGGGAACGAAGAGTTAAGATCCTAAGAGACTGTGCTCTTGGATTGAGATACCTTCACCATTTTATAGATGGCTGCATTGTCCACAGAGACATCAAGGTAGTTGCTTCTCCTGCAGTTTCCTCATTATGTGGTTCTAAATGTGCGTAATTGTACTGAATCTATGCATGTTTCACAGCTCACCAACATCCTTCTGACTGAGAATTTGGAGCCAAAACTCTCAGATTTTGGATTGGCAAAGATGCTCGGCATGGAAGAGAGTAAAGTTTTCACGGATGTTAGAGGAACAATGGGCTATATGGACCCAGAATATATGAGCAATGCCAAACTAACATGTGCCAGTGACATCTATAGCTTTGGTATTGTTACTCTTCAACTATTGTCTGGGCAAAAAGTAATCGAGTTGGATCTTGATTCCAGAGATCAGCTCACCAGAAAGGTATAACATTCTTGTGTGCCTGAAAGTCATTAGATACCATGCAAGAAATCTCTAGAGTTCAGAGGGTAACAACCCCTTCAATTTTTGCAGGCCAAGGATGCCAGTGCAGGAAAACGTCCGTTAACAGATTTTGAAGATCCAAGGCTCAACGGAAAGGTCAACAGCGTTGATTTTGAAGCCATTTTGCAAATTGCTGTCCTCTGTGTTGCAAAATCAAGCAAAGGTCGCCCTACTATTGATGATGTCTTTGAAGAGATAGAGAAGGCTTGGAAAAACACACTTGCTGAGATGGTCAGGCAATCAGTCCTTTGAAGCATTGCATAGACATGATCTTTTTTCACATTATACTAACATCGATAACATTTATATATACATTTTGAGTGCAGAAAGCAAATCGAGAGATGGGGTCATCAATGTCAAGATCTTTGGAAGCGATACCCGTGTAAAGAAATCAGGCCGAAGGATGAAGCTCAACGGGGGTGGCGCCATTGTTTTGTTTGTAAACTATAAACTAGTAAAACAAGGTGTTGATTATAAATAAAGACCAGATATAAGTAAATATACTATTTATAGTTTTTTATTTTATTTTTATTTATATGGTAAAAGGATTTTAGTGAGAAGAAGGGATAGAAAGCCCGTCTGCAAGATTCAATCAATCCCACAAAACCAATCGATTAAGGCCTTTACTGTAATTAAATATGTATTATGTATGGAGTTCCTTTTTACTTGTTAAACACTTATATTTTGGTACACATATTTTAATTTTCACTCATTTCGGTTCTTAAATGTTAAGAGAAGAAAGAATAGATCAAAGAGAGAAGAGAAATAAAAATCTCAGGCGGCCATATTTTGACCACATCAACCGTTAATGTTGATTGCATCGGGCTAAACTTGAAGATGGAAGTTCACTAAAGATGTTTTTGATTTGGATAATTCTAGAAAAAATAGATTGAATATTGAAAAATATTCTAAAATAAATGGATTCTAAATTGTTTTTGAGACCGTAAATATATTTTTAGAGGTCTCTGAAATGGATTTTAGGTGTATAGAAACAAAAATTTTATATCAATCAAATTAAAATAAATGATTAGAGAAATAAATAAGCATTTATATATAATAAATAAAATAATATCATGTGACATTGAAAAATAACTCGAGAATTCTTACAAATCTCTATAAATAAAGAGTCTTATTCTAGGCAAAAAAAAGATTCTATGATTAAAAAAAAAAAAAACAAACTCTTTAAGCAAGAAAACTCTTTTAAGAGATCTCAAGTCTTCTTCATCTATACTTGAAGTGTTTAAAGAATGAAGCTCAATTGTATCAAACGTAAAAACTCTATAAAAGATATTTTTTAAAGTATCAAATCATCAAATTTCGCATTGCAATACAAACCTAAATTTATATTCTTACAACGCATAAATATTGGCTTGCTTTCATAAATAAATCAAGTCAAATACTTATTATTTTTCTTCTATTTTGAAAAGGTTAATCATGATATGTATTTTAAGTATTTAGTTGACATGTTTAAATAGAAAGGTAGTTAAATTTTTAATTTGATTTGATGAATTGAGTGGCATATAATTTAAAATAATTTCTTAATAATAATATATTTATTAATTAGTTTTAATCCAATATACATAATCTATTAGTCAATTTTTTATTTCTATTTTTCTATCCTCTTGGATTACAGGAGAAAAATTCAAAACCAACAAAAAAAGCCTTGAATTCCGTTGATTTTGTGATATATTACACCGAGTCAATATACATCCAATTACTTTATTTTCATATGTGAATACTTGTTAAATTTAATTTTAATTTATTTTAATTTTAAATGAACCTATTTAAAAAATTCACACATTTGTTTTTGTAGGCTCGTGCTAGTGCGCGACCCAATACTCTAGTTAAAGTAACTAGCATATAAAGCTCTTTTTACTATTCATAAAATGAATTATAATCGTAGCAAAATAGTGTTTTAAATGAAATGATGTGATTTTTATTTGATTTTTTCAATGTTATGATTTTTTTGCAATTCCTATATATAAATTTCTGAATATTTAAAGTGGTCTTGTTTTTATGTTTCTACAATAAATGTTTAAAAAATTAAGATTACTAGAAAAATTGGAAAACAACAATGAAAACACTTGCTAAAAATATTTTGTTGTCATTTACCAATAAAAATTACGAGAAAAGATTTTTATCAGTAATTATAGATGAAATTGATGATAAAAATTCCATTGGTGATTTAAAAAAAAAAATAGAACTCGACAGTTCCTCTCCTGTCCCCTTCTCACTACTGAAAAATTAACAAATAGCAAAGGAAACACCAATGAAAAATACTCCTACTTTTTGACATAAATAACGATGAAAATTTTTTGTTGGTAATTGCCAATAAAAATTATGATAGAATTTATTCCATTGGTAATTGCCAAAGGAAATTTTAATGGAATTGAGAAAAAAAAAGAATAAAGGTTCCATAAAAAAATTGACACATCAGTATTTTTCAATAAAATTCTCGATGGATATTATGTCGGAAAAATTAAATTAAATAAAACCCTTCATTTCTTTGTAGGAAACATTATCAATTATTTTTATCTCAAGATAAAAATAAATGTCGGGTCTTGTGAAATTGAGATATTGATGAGCACAAATAATTTGACGAAAACATGTAGGATTATAAAACAAGCAATCGAAAACCACAATAACCATTGATGTAGAAATATGAGTATTAACAAGTTTGCAAGAAGACATACCTACTCTATGAAGGATGTCAAAAATATACTTATCTTGCCATAGCATGATACTCAAACTAGTAGGATGAACCTCAATTCCTAAAAAGTAATAAACAATTTCTAAATCCTGAAACTTAAATTTTGAGTTCAGCAATTGTATCAATTGGTGAAGCATGTCTGAATTGTTACCAATTAGCAAAATATCATCAACGTAAACCAAAAAATAAAATATTTCAGCACCTAAAAATGACATGAATAATGATGTGTCAATTTTAGAAGAATGAAATATAATAGAGACAAGATAGTCGCTAAGCCAAGTGTACCATACTCGAGGATCTTGTTTCAAGCCATACAAGACTTAACAGAATAATGGCTTGCTTAATGAAAAGACTAAAAGTCTTAAAGTAATCAATACCCCTTTGTTGACTAAAACCTCTAGCAACCAACCGAGCTTTATAGCGCTTAATGTTGCCATTTGTACGTCATTTTATGTTGTACATCTAATGCCTACCAACAACTTTCATTAAAGGATGAAAAAGAATCAAAGACCAAGTGTTGTTTGTATGCAACACCTGAATTTCAACCTTCAATGCATCTCGCCACGAGGAGAGACTACCCAATAGAGATGATAATGGGTTCATAGTCAAGAGGATAGACTACCCAATAGAGATGATAGCCAAACAAAGATGAAGCCGTCATCAGAAAATAATGGGTTCATAGTCTTTGATAGTCGTTGATGAAGAATCATATGGTGTTGACGAACCACAGGCCGTGAGGCATGTAAGGCTGAGCTTTGATAATGTTATCAAGGATAAAAAGAGATGTCAAAAACCAAATTCAAACTAGCAGTAGAGGCAGACCAAGACGCAGAGCTGGTAACAGCAGACCCTAGTGAACCAACAACAAAACTGAGAGAACTAACAGCATCAAACTTGGAAATTGGCAACTCGAAAAAAAGAGAACATGTAGTATGATCATGAGAGAAACATGCATTTCACGACTTAAGATTAGGATCAGTGGGTTGTTATAAATCGAAAAAATAGTAGACAAGATTGGAGTTAGGGAGGCTACAGGTGTAAGGAAGTTAAAAAATTGAGAATAAAGCAAATTGGGTAAGTGGGAAGACTCAATATAAGGTGAAGAGATGCTGGCTGTGGTTGCAATTTGTTCAAATTTATCAAAAGAGAACACTTGTTTATTAAAATAGACATGATGAGAGATATAAATTCATTGGGATGTGATGTCAAAACAATAATAACCTAGATAAAAGGAGCTATAGCCTAAACACACACATGGAGATTAACAAAAATCTAACTTATGATTATGATATGGATACAAAAATGAAAAACGAAAACACCTAAACGTACACAGGAAAGCATAATAAGAAGAACGATAAAAAAGACAATAAAAAGGAGATCAATTGCTAAGGATAAAAGTAGGCATGCGATAAATAAGATATATCAAGGTTTCAAACACATAATTCAAAAACCTTAATAGTGCTTTACATTATCCCATAAGAGTAAGTCTAATTTTGACAATATATCAATGACGACATTCAACTGTGCTATTTTATTCATAAGTATGAGGACAAATTAAATGATAATGAATACTAATAGTCTGAAATAATGTATTTAACTTTGGTATTCACCACCTCAATCAGTTTGGAAATGTTATAGCCCAGCCTAACCTGCTAGATATTGTCCGCTTTGGGCCTTACCGCCCTCATAGATTTGTTCTTGGTGACCATGCATGACCCCAAAATGCGTCTAACAAGTTAGCAACCAGCACTACTAATAAGGCCAACTACCAACTCCTTACCTACCGTTGTGAGATATTACAATCTACCCCTTTTAAAGAGGTCGATGACTCTGTCGGCACAACCAGATAGCCAGTGAGGCAGGCTCTGATACCAAATGTCACAATCTGGCCCAACCTGCCAAGATGTTATCCATTTTGAGCCTTACCGTCCTTATGGATTTGTTCTTGATGACCACACATGGCTCCAAAACGTGTATAACAAGTCAGCAACCAGCACTACTAATAAAGTCAGCTACCAACTCCTCGCTCGTTGACGTGGGATATTACAGGATATATTTATTTTTTAGCAAAAATTGACACTCAACAAAGCTTGAAAACAATGGAAAATAAAAAATACATCAGATTTCACAACAAGAGGATAATACCATATATATTTGGTGTGCACATCAATAAAAAAAATAAAATAACAAAAGCCATTAAAAGAAAATATAAAGCCAGGACCTCAAGCATCACTAAATATTAAATTAAATGAAGCAGAAGTTTTATAACTCATAGGTCTCAGCAATAGACACAACGACTTTCCTAGCGAACATGCTTCATATTGAAAATTAAAACATCTAGAGTTACAACTAGTTTTATTATTTTATACTAAAATATTAAAAACATAGGAAGTAGAATGAAACAAACAATAATTGTAACACCCTCAAATTATAATATCATGAAATCTCAAACATTTCTTTACTAATGTCAAGTATTGAATAATATGTCTAAGATTATGGGAATTTTTTTTTTGAAAATTTCGGCAGAGTTTCCTTTGTTTTCTGATGTTACCAAGTTATTGACTAGACTTCATTCAATCACAATACTCAAAACTTCCACTTTGATCCAACCATCCTGGATCATATCCCATCTCATCATACAATATTTCACATAACTATACTTAATTCATTGTATTTTCTCAACCTTACATCATCAACAAATAAAACATTAACTACAAACAATTTTAAACTCAAAAGATTCATATTGAACTAATTATTACATTAACATGCATCCATCTTTTAAACATGCATAACTATAATTACTAGGTATTCTTTTCAAGTAGTTTACTAATATTAGTTCCTTACTCATACTTTTTAAATGTATAAATACCAAAAGCAAACATCTTTATGATACACATATTAAAATCTACATATAATACAAATTTCATATAAAGCAAAGACTTATGAATGTGACTGAAATTCATAGTTTTCTAGGCTTAGCTGGATATGATAGAAGATTTATAGAAGGATTTTCCACAATAACCTCTCCAATGATTCGACTAACTCGGAAGGAAGTTAAGTTTGAATGGTCAAAAGATTGTGAAGCAAGTTTCCAAGAGTTAAAATCCAGGCTAACTTTAGCCACAGTATTGGCTTTACCAAAAGGACATGAAGGATTTGTTGTATATAGCGATGCTTCCAGTAAGGGTTTGGGTTGTGTACTTATGCAGCACGGAAGGGTAATCGCTTATGCATCCAGAAAGTTGAAACCACATGAGGTGAAATATCCAGTACATGATTTGGAGCTGGCAACTATGGTGTTTGCTTTGAGGATATGGAAACATTATTTGTACGGGGTACAGGTACAGATTTTTACAAATCATAAAAGTTTAAAATATTTGATATCACAAAAAGAATTGAATATGCGATAGAGGAGATGGATGAAGTTTATTAAAGATTATAATTGTATTATTGACTATCACCCAGGGAAAGAAAATGTGGTGGCAGATGCTTTGAGTCGAAAGAATAAAGCTTTTATTAGTTGTTTACTAGTGCGAGGTGATAGAGAACTCTTGGAACTAGGTGGGCTAAATGTGCATTTGGATGTGACTTCAGAAGGAATGTTACTAGCAACGTTAGTGCTACAATCTGACATGAGAGAAAAGATTCGAAAAGCTCAAGGTAAAGATCCCGAAGTGATGAAAGAAATGAATAATGTAAAAGTCGGCCAAGACTCTTTATTTTGAGTGTCAAATGATGGGCTCGTAGTGATGGGAAAAAGAATATATTTACCTAATGATGAAGTTTTAAAAAGTGAAGTCTTAAAAGAAGCTCATGAGTCTAAATTAGCGATCCATCCAAGGAGCACGAAAATGTATAGAGATTTGAAGGAGAGTTACTAATGGCAAAAAATGAAGAGGGAGATAGCAGAATATGTGGCCAAGTGTGCCATATGTCAGTAGGTGAAAGTGGAGCATCAACGACCGGCTGGAGAATTACAATCTCTTCCGATTCCGGAATGGAAATGGGAGAATATCACAATAGATTTTGTATCTGGGTTACCGAAAGCAGGAAAGGACATGATGCTATATGGGTGATCATGGATAGACTGACAAAGTCTTTTTTGTTTTTGCCTATAAAGATGGGGGATTAGGTTGAAAAACTAGCTCAATTATATATATTAAAGAGGTGGTAAGATTGCATGGTGTACTAGTTTCTATAGTTTCTAGTAGGGATCCTCGGTTTACATCAAGGTTATGGTCGTGTATACAACGGGCTTTGGGTACCAGATTGAATCTAAGCACAACTTTTCATCCATAGACTAATGGGCAATTTGAAAGGACAATACATATTTTATAAGATTTGTTGCGGTCTTGTATTCTAGAGTTTAGAGGTTAATGAGAGGATCACTTGCCATTAGTAGAATTTACTTATAACAATAGTTATCAATCTACTATTGGAATGACACCATATGAAGCATTGTATGGAAGAAGATGTCGAATTATAGTATATTGGGATCAAGTTGGGGAAAGAAAATTATTGGGACTTGAACTGGTGCAGATCACGGTTGATAAGGTGAAGGTGATAAAGGAAAAGATGAAAGAAGCTCAAGATTGGCAAAAGAGCTATGCAGATAATCGACGGAGACCACTAGAGTTTCAAATTGGAGATATGGTATTTTCAAAGGTTGCTCCATGGAAGCATGTGATTCAGTTTGGAATGAAAGGAAAATTAGCACCTAGGTATATCGGGCCATATAAAATTTTAGAAAGAATTGGGACAGTTGCCTATCAAATACTGCTGCCACCACATTTAGATAGGATACATAATGTGTTTCATGTTTCGATGCTGCGGAAAGCAGACCTGGATCCTACACGAATTTTGCCATAAATTTTGATAGAAGTGCGGGAAGATTTAACTATGGAGGTATAGCCTGTTCAAATTATGGACCGAAGTATAAAGGAATTATGAAATAAAAAGGTGTCAGTAAAAGTATTGTGAAGAAACTCTCAAAGAAAAGAAGAAACCTGAGAGAGAGAGAGTCTGAAATGATGAAGAAGTATCCTGGATTATTTTCTTATATAGGTATGAATTTAAATTTCGAGGATGAAAATTTTTTTTTGGAGGGGAGAATGTAAAACCCCTAGGCGAAAAATTATAAATTGACTAGTTTCATGTAAAACAAAAAAATTCGTAACTCTCAATCAGGTTATCAGAAAATTCTGAAAATTTTCGTGGCACCTTCTAATATGATGCCTTAGCTTGGGTTAAAATTTCATAATTTTTAGAGAAATTCGGAAATTTGATGAAAAATCATAATTTGACTAGTTTAACGTTATTGGACGTAATTTTAAATCCGACCATCAGATTGAGCTCAAATTTTATGAGGAACCTTAAAATATATTGAATCAAATCTGATTAAAATTTTAGGATGAACGGAGCTGGGTAGTGCTAGCAAAGACTAAGGACCGTCAAATGGAAGCAAAAAGACTCATTAAGGGTAAAATGGTAATTTGCCATTAAAAATAAAACAAGGCAGCCCCTTTTCTGTTATGAACTACCGACTGGGCAGTAAAAAATGTGAAAAGAAAAAAAATAAGAGAAGAACGTGAGAAATCAAGAGAAAAACAAGAAAAAATAAGAGAGAGCTTCGAAACTTGTAAGATTGACAGACTTGGAACATTAAATTAAGAAAGAATCAAGTAAAGGAAGATATAAGAAAGGTGAGGAGGGCTGACCACACTAGGAGGAGAAGAAAAGTTGGGAGAACTTAGATTGGTAAGCATGAAAAATTAAGATTCTTACTTGAATGAAGTGTTTGTAGGTTTATTTGAGTAAGTTATCAAACAATAACAATTAAATTTGATTTAATTTCTTATATTCTTAACTTTTTTAAATTAAGGTTCTTATGAGAATTTGGGGATTTTGAGAAAAATATTTGTCACCTCATTTTCAACATATAGTTTTAATCAATTTTCTTCTTTTAACTCACTTAAATAATTCTCTCATGAACTATTCCTACCATTTATTTATTCCTTCTTTTCACATTCTTATGATGTTTCTTCACTTGTTCATATTTTGAATACTTCAAATAAGATAAAGAACATCATTTCTTAAACATAAAATAATCAAAACCTCATTCCTATATTTCCTCATCTTTAATTACAAGTTCTTTTCTTCAAACTTATTCAATTTCTTTCTTAATTACTACTTACATTCACTATTTCTATACTATTCTACCTTAATTCTATCATGTTTACTACTTTTATCAAAACCCCTAAATTCTTATAAGAACCCTAATTTAAAAAAGTCAAGAATATAAGAAATTAAATCAAATTTAATTGTCATTGTTTGATAACTTACTCAAATAAATCCAAAAACACTTCATTCAAGTAAGAATCTTAATTTTTCATGCTTACCTGTAAACCCTCGGTTATAATTTTTCTGGGTATTTAAAAGATGAGAAATTTAATCAATAGTAAAATGGGTTAAATTAAATTAAAGAATCCTAATCAAGATAAAAATAGTGAAATTAATAAAATAAAAAGTGAATATAGTACTAAATCATTGAAAAGAAAAACATTTGTGAGGACAAAATGAATACGTAAGATCAAGAGAGGTCAATATTCAAATAACAAAAGGTTGGGAGTTTATGTATAAATGATAAAAAGGGGTGGGGATAAATGTGCAATTAACAAGATGTTAGAACTATAAATATCATTCTATTTTCTCTCTTGGAGGGACTGGCAAGAGTAAGAGAGAGTTTAGAGAGAGGCTAGAGAGAAGATATATTGATGGTAAATCAACCGACAGCTATAACTCCACCTTCCACCGTTGGATCAGCACGATATTCGGGTATGTTGTTCTCATCCATGTCTTGTACATTTTCACCGTAGGGATTTTCTATATCAGTCCCCGTTTGAGAGATATCGAGGGAGGAAAATATTTGGGAAAATACACTTCTGGACAGTCTTCTTTGCTGTCTGTTTTCTCCTTCGACCACCGTTGGATTAGGCTATAACTTGGATATGTTGTTCTTCCTGATTTTGTCTAGATTCTGAACGGTGGAGATCTGAAACAAACATTTGGTATAGAAGTTGTGTATCTCGCACAGTAGGTCTGCAAGTTTGAGGTCAGTTCGGTTAAACCCATATTTCTGGAAATTTCACCATTTGATGAAGTTAATATTTGGATATGTTATACTCATGATAATGCATTATAACTTGACAGTATAGATTGTTTGGAATATTATTCATTTGTTATTTATGGTTTATAGGAACTGTGTCAATGATTGTGTTTAGAAGAATATTGTTCTGAAAGTTTGTAAAATCGACAAGAATGTTTTATTTTGACATTAAGAGGGAAGATTGAAATAAATAAGATAAATTGGCTCTTATAAAGATATTTTTTTTACAATCTTAAACGATATGTGATATGACCAGGGGATTGAGATTATAGAGAAAAAGTTAAATTGTGGATGTTGTGTGTAAATGGAAAGGTTGATAAATCTGGACAGATTCGTCTCCTAACTTTTGGAGAGAATTCGAGTAGAACGATGAGAGAATTAAGATCAAGTTTCTCATAGTAATTGTACTTTTAGATGTTATCTAACTAAGAAATTGGTCTTGCTCCATGTGGAGCTGTAGAACCCCAGCTATGGGTCATCAACCGAGATTGGGTCTTGACAGACCCTGTAGGGTAGTGTTTGTTGATGAGCAATTTTAACTATCTCAAAGGCAGAACTGGGTTCTCCTTCCTTCAAAGAACTTGTAGCCTCGTGTATTAGCTTTCCAACGAGACTAATCTCGCTTGAAACAGAGTTCTATAAGTCTAGATATAGTTAAAAATCTGATGAGTGTTCAGACAGTAACAGTTCAATGTCTAGACAGTAAGAGTTCAAAGTGTAGACAGTAACAGTTCAAATGTCTAGACAGTAACAGTTCAAAGTGTAGACAGTAACAGTTGGAAAAGTCAAACAGTAACGGTTGGAAAAGTCAAAGAGTAACGGTTCAAAGTCAAACAGTAACAGTTGGAAAAGTCAAACAGTAACGGTTCAAAGTCAAACAGTAACGGTTCAAAGTCAAACAGTAATGGTTGGAAAAGTCAAACAGTAACAGTTCAAAGTCGAACAGTAACAGTAGACTTTCACGTGAATACTATATAAAGGAATTGAGTCATACGAACACTTGCACATTGAGATACTAACTCTGAAAATATACATGATATATGTATGTATGTTATTATGAGGATATGAACATGCATAAGAAAGTAACATATGAGTAATGGATGAATATGGATTCTCTATAATATCGGCCTGAAGGAATGATAACTATGGTTGGATAAAGGATGACAACAGTAATGGATGTAATGAGAAAAACATAAGATATAAAGAAAGATTTATTAGCTATTGATATGATTATTATAAAACATATCCTTGAATGAGGAAAATTTATGAGATGAGTCCGTGACTGCAGGAGGGACCACCGGTGTGGTGCAACAGTAGCAACAGGGGAGCATGAGTAGAGCTTCTATTATAGGTAGGTGACTTTCACCTTCCTTTTAAATAATGTTGAATAATGAAAATGCTTTATCATGAATATTACTGTATTGTGGTAATTCAGATACCAGACTGTCAAATGCTTAAATGTTAACAAATGAACGATTAGCTTCGGCTAAAGGCACCTGAAGAGATGACCTTGAACAATGAAATACCTTATCATGAACGTTGTCGTATTGTGTTAATTCAGATATTAGATTGTCAAATGCTTAAATGTTGACAAATGATTGATTAGCTTTGGCTAATGGCATCCGAATGGATGACCGGGACAAACGATTGATTAGCTTCGGCGACAAACGATTGATTAGCTTCAGCTAATGGCATCCGAATGGATGACCGGGACAAATGAATGATTAGCTTCGGCTAAACGATTGATTGGCTTTGGCTAATGGCATCCGAAGGGATGACCGGGACAAACGATTGATTAGCTTCGGCTAATGGCATCCGAATGGATGACCGGGACAAACAATTGATTAGCTTCGGCGACAAACGATTGATTAGCTTCAGCTAATGGCATCCGAATGGATGACCGGGACAAATGAATGATTAGCTTCGGCTAATGGCATCCGAAGGGATGACCGGGACAAACGATTGATTAGCTTCGGCTAATGGCATCCGAATGGATGACCGGGACAAATGATTGATTAGCTTCGGTGACAAACGATTGATTCGCTTCGGCTAATGGCATCCGAAGGGATGACCGGGATCGGTTAATGGCATCCGAAGGGATGACCGGGACAAACGATTGATTAGCTTCGGCTAATGGCATCCGAATGGATGACCGGGACAAATGAATGATTAGCTTCGGTAATGGCATCTGAAGGGATGACCGGGACAAACGATTAATTAGCTTCAGCTAATAGCATCCGAATGGATGACCGGAATAAATGAACGATTAGCTTCGGCTAATGGCATCCAAAGGGATGACCGGGACAAACTGTTGATTAGTTTTGGCTGATGGAATTCGAAGGGGATGGCCGGGGTGAGTGAATAGTTAACCTCGACAAATGATGTCTTAAAAGAATGGCCGGATTTAAGATTATAGTTGATTGCAAGAATTTGTGTGTGTGTGTGTGTGTGTGTGTGTATACCGCAAGTTGTGTATACCAAGAACATGAAGGAACTACAAATGTCACGCTTCAAACATGAGATAATGTTAATGCTTCGTTAAACTGCCAGACCATTTTCTTATTGTTATTATTATTATTATTATTAAGTAATTGCATTCTTGTGAATATTTTATACTGCAGTAGGGATGTCATACCAACAAGGTGCCTAGGAAACCTACTTTTGCAAGGAATCATGTGGTTGCATTCTAAATCATGATGTATTTTATATGAATCAATGTACTGAATGTATAACTATTATTAGATCCTTTTAAATTAAATTCGTGATGACTATTTGTAGGATAGAATACAAACTCATGACTATGCATATATATTTTAAATGCGAACTTCTAATCATGCAAACATAATATTATAAGTTTATGTAAGATTCATTTTTAAATGAAATGTTGATTGTTGTTGATGTATGGATTATATATTGATGATGTGAAGGGAACATGTTCGCTGATTACCGACACGATGTGTGTCAAGTAAAAAAAAAAATCTGTTGTTTTGGGCTTGAAAAAGCCAGGCTATTACATTACCAATCTAAGTTCTCCCAACTTTTCTTCTCCTCCTAGTGTGGCCAGCCCTCCTCACCTTTCTTATATCCTCCTCCACTTGATTCTTCCTTAATTTAATGTTCCAAGTCTTTTAATCTTACAAGTTTCGAAGCTCTCTCTCACTTTTTCTTGTTTTTCTCTTGATTTCTCACGTTCTTCTTTTATTTTTTTCTTTTCACATTTATTATTGCCTAGTTGGCAGTTCATAACAGAAAAGGGGCTGTGTTGTTTTATTTCTAATGGCAAATTACCACCATTAATGAGTCTTTTTGCTTCCATTTGACGGTCCTTATTATTTGCTAGCACTAACGAGCTCCGTTCATCCTAAAATTTAACCAGATTTTATTCAATATATTTTAAGGTTCCTCATAATATTTCAGCTCAATCTAATGGCCGGATTTAAAATTACGTCCAATAACGTAAACTAGTCAAATTGTGATTTTTCGTCAAATTTCTGAATTTCTCTAAAAATTCTGAAATTTTAACTCAAGCTAAGGCATCATATTAGAAAGCTCCACGCAAATTGTCAGAATTTTCTAATAACCCGATCGAAAGTTATGAATATTTTTGTTTTACATGAAACTAGTCTATTTATAATTTTTTGCCCAGGGGTTTTACAATAATGTCATGGATTAGTAGAAGCATATACACAAAAAGACCTGTACACTTGAGGAATTGGCGTGGAAAAAAACTCGGAGAAAATATAGAGACCATGTTTACTCTAACTAGAAAGGAGTAGTGCCTTGGTGTTGAGATCCATAATATAAAACACAAACAGATGAAATTCAAAATAGACATTATTATCAAGATAAAATTTCTGAACAGAAAGCATTGGTTTTTTTTAATATGAGGTATATGAAAAACATTGGATAAAGTAAGTTGTGTTTTGGTGTATGTAACGTAGTATGCCTAACACATACAAATTGAAGTCCTCTAGTAAAACTGGCTAGCCAACAATTGCTAATTCATCAAATAATGTCTTTGCTTTCTGCATATATATATATATATATATATATATATATATATATATATATATATATATATATATATATAGTTACTTAATCATCAACCTAACAAAGATCTTGAAAATATCCATGAAGTTGCATAATACAAGAGTTAGATAGAGAAACGAGTGCATGCTCACAAGTATGCCAAATACAGTGTGAGGTTTGACAATCAATGATATGATGGAGTACATCCATTGAAAAAGAAGAAATGGCACACTCAGAATAAGTTGATCTTACTGTTTTCATTGAAGAAAATAAGGATTATTCTGAAGAGAGGAACCATTAGTTGTAGCCACATGAAAAAAAGGGACACAACAAAAAGCCATTAACAAATTGAAAAACATTTTGCTAAGAAGATACATCTTCATCTATATTCGTCAATAAAGATAATTGGTGTTTGTAAGCTTAAAAAAAAATAACTTGTTGAGTATTGGAAAGAGGAACAATTATTGCAATTAAAGTTTCCATGGCAACAGGATACACAATAGCTGCAAGGAAGGATTCCAAAGCAAAGGAAGAAGAGGTTTGCATCAGTGGTTGAGAGGAAGGAATTTGTTACGAGTGAGTATTGTGGCATCAAGAGAGTAGAGTCCATAAGAGAAAAGAAAATAGAGTTTTAATGTGTTTAGAGCTCTGATACCAAGTTGAGAATAATAGAAGGTTTAACCAAGTAGTTAGCTAACCTTTTTCTATTTATATATGTAAGCAATATACAATAATTAATGTAGAGATTATAATATAAAAACAAACTAATAAACCTTTCCTGAATATAAATAAGCCTATATTGCATTCGTAAATAAAGATAATTGGTGTTTGTAAGCTTAAAAGAAATAAGTTATTGAGTACCAGAGAGAGGGACAATTGTTGCAATTGAAGCTTCCATGGCAACAAGATACATGATAGCAGTAAGGCATGATTCCAAAGTAGAGGAAGAATAAGAGGTTTGCACCGGTGGTTGAGAGGAAGCAATTTGTTGTGGGTTGAGTGTTGCGGCAAAAAGAGTAAAGTCCATGGGAGAGAAGAAAATAGAGTTTTAATGTGTTTAAGGCTTTGATATTAAGTTGAGAATAATAGAAGGCTTAACTAAGTAGTTAGTCAATCTTTTTTATTTATATATGTTAGGAAATATACAATAGTTAATGTAGATATTATAACATAAAAATAATAAGCCTATAAACCTTTCCTAAATATATACAAGCCTATAGTGCACAATATCATATTATAAGGCCCATTAGTGTAGCTCGTTTCCCATTGATTGATAAGTCGTTATAAGATTTTGCTTGAATTGAGTTATAGAAAAGATTTCAATTGTGAATACCCTAAAAAATAAAACTTAGAGAACTAATTTGAAAGTTCCTAAAATGGAGAGGATGAGATGCATTTCAAAATTTCGATAATTATTGGTTTACCTATTACGTTGGTTTTTATTTGATGATCCAATTTTTATAGTTGTTTATGTTCGTTTGAATCTTATAAAAGTTATAATCATGATACACCATCATTTATATCAACAAAATAATATTTTTTTTAAATAAAAAAGTCAATTATGGAGGTTTTCTTCGTGAAGTTTGGATTGCCACGTAGAGTTAAAGACAATGGCTTTTTCTTGGAAAGATTTTCTTGAGAGGTTATTAAAAAATTGTTCAGTCTTTTAATTGTGAAAGTTACGTTAATTACCAAAATTAATTTTGTGTGCTTCTTTAATTTATATTATTGTAGTATTTATGAATACCTTATCTTATTTTGCATATCTTATCTTACCAAGGAGAAAGGATCTTGAAAGAGTAATAAATTTCCTGAAGTATTTGATTCTGCCCACAAGTCCATTTATTCATGAAAAATTCGTTAGCTTCATTTGGTGTACGTTGATTGAGAACTTGTGGCTGTGAAGGATTATACAATTTTCTTGCAAACCATTTGACACAGGATAGGGCAAAACAATCCTAGAGATCTGCTAACCAACACTTGTTACCATTTGATTGATCACATGCACTGTTTAATGTGGTAATAATGGAATTAGACAAGACAACTACGTGAGAAGGTGCTTTGAGGTACTTCTACTCGAAGTATAGAAGACAAAATCCCTTGTATTATCACATTTGAAAACTCTATTCTGGAGTTCAAAAACATCACTCATGATTAATTGGAAGCCTTGATGAATTCCTGAAGTGGCCTAACACCTATATATTGCGCATGTATAAATTGAAGCGGCTGCTTTGTGGATTCATAAGATGTTTTAGAGAGTTTCCTTTAGCAATATTTCACAGAATTAGTTCCAAGTGAAGGCTTCAGCAGAAGACCTCTTAGGCCTAAATATGGGGTTCTTGTCAAACGATCAGCTGACTTTCTTATTTGGTCTGCTTGGTATGTACTTGTGTGAAACGTTTAGTGCTTTGTTATTTTTTACTCAACGTGTAGTTTTACTCTCATGTAGTGTTCTTCCCATCCCAAATGAGAGTAGATTTGAATTCACCGTTTTTAGGTCTAACTAATATATATAGCGTATTTCTTATTGTTATCCAATGCACCATTCTTTCTAACTTGAACAGGAAATATTGTGGCAGCGGGGATGTTCTTGGCGCCAGTGTAAGACTCTTTCAAATTAATTGAAACAATATTATTAATAAATATTACTTCAAATTTCATGAAAGCATCGTAATGGAAGATGCATGCTGCTAATCTAGCTACTTAATTGATCTCTCAGGCCAACTTTCTACACAATTTTTAAGAGGAAATCTTCTGAAGGTTTTCAATCAATACCATATTCAGTTGCCCTCATGAGTGCCTCATTGCTGTTATATTATGGTCTTCTCAAGACAAATGCTTATTTGCTTATTAGCATCAACAGCATTGGATGTGCTTTTGAGGTTACTTACCTGATAATCTACCTAATATATGCACCGAAACAGGAAAAGGTTAGACTTTTGATCTCCTCCGTGCTCGATAACTAATTTCATGAAATAAACCTAACAATTTTTTAATGTAAAACTTGAGATAGATTGATCAAGTGTAGTGTTCGAATGGGAAAAAAGAAAGAAAGTATTTCTCTGGGCTTGACAACAAATAATATATATAATTGCGCGCAGATGCATACGATGAAGCTGTTTCTCATTTTCAACATGGGGAGTTTTGGCGTAGTGTTGTTACTCACCATGTTACTAATGAAGGGCAAACCTCGACTTTCTGTCGTTGGGTGGATTTGTGCCGTTTTCAGCGTTGCTGTATGTGCTGCTCCATTAAGCATCATGGTAATAACTTCTCAAAGTCTCATTTCTTTCATGCATGCTTTCTCTATATATAATGAGGACGTACTAATATATATCAAAGAAACTGAATCTTGGATGTTGCAGAGACGGGTAGTAAGAACTAAAAGTGTAGAATACTTGCCATTCACATTGTCTGCTTCCATTACTCTCAATGCTGTAATGTGGTTCTTCTATGGGCTTCTGCAACACGATTACTACATTGCAGTAAGTAACATTGATCAATTCATTTTCAACCTTCTCCGTTTGGTTTGTCTTTCAAAAGTAACCCATTCACCAGCCCATTAAATAACTAGAAATCACCTCTCGATTGCATCTTCAGCTACCAAATGTGCTAGGGTTTTTGTTTGGAATTGCTCAGATGATCTTGTACATGGTATACAAGAATGCGAAGAGGAACGTTGAAGAAAAATCAGAACAGCTTGCAGGGAATAAGGAGGTGGTGCAAATGACAAACGAGACTGAGAGTTGTACCGTAGACGATCCACGCATGGAAACTAAGATATGCATTTTGTGATCTCTAACCCAACAAATCCAATGTAAACAAGAAAATAGAGATGATCTGTAACAATGTATAATCCAGCACTCGAGGTGAAGCTCCAGTACGAAGGATCCTATGTTCAAAAAAGAAAACAACAATGGATTCAGGACTTGAAGCATTTGCCATTATATTCATGTTGAATTTAAAATTTGAGAAGTCGTGGAGTACTAATTTAAAGAATTTGCGTGTTTCTATTATAGGAATAAGTAAAGTAATTTAAAGAATTTGAGAGTAGGATCTTATCCTTTAGTGTTTGTGTGAAGATTAATCAAAGATTAGTTCTTTCTACGAGAGTTTAATCAACTTTTAAAGTTGGGTTGTTGCAAATTACAAGTTATTTAATTGTTTAGTCTCTAAAAGTAATTCACACCAACCATCATGTTAGAAATCTTCTGAAACCCTGTCAGAAGAGAGGAATGATATACCTTAATTAAGTGTTAATTCTTTTCTTGTATTTTTTTCGGATGGCTTTCTTTGATCATCAATATTCTATTTATTATGAAAACCTGATAACCCTATATAGCCAAGATTAAAATATAGCATTCCTTAAATAAGATAACTTAGTGATGCAATAATAATAATCTAATTGTAGGCACTTTATAATTTTCTTAACAAACCATGTTTGTTCCAAGGACTTTATCTATATTCTAGACTTATTGATCAAATATAAATGAATTATAAGGATAAAGAAAGCCTTTATATATACTTATATGTTTAATATGAACAATATTAGTATCACATGTGACAATCTAGTTGACTATATGACATCTACACTAACAATCTTCTAATTGCAATAAGATCAATTGTTCATATATCTAATATCATATCTCTAAAAAATAGTGATCATGCTTTTACTGCAATAGTGGCATTGTGGAAAGATGCACATAATTCTCTTCAATGATTACTTGCTCTATCTTTGCAGTCTTGATCAAATCATCAAACTATTTAATTGTTTTATCAAAACGATATTCTTACTTATTAAAGCTTACTTAAAATCATATATAAATGAATTTTTATAACTTACATATTTTATTGCAAATTTCTCATATTTAAAATCTTCAAGTTGCATCATATCCAAATCTTGATGAAGATTCCCATATAGAAGTACAATTTTGACTTTCACTTTTAAATTTCATAATGGTGGCATGCAACTAGAGCAAGCAAAATCATAGATTGCATGGTATAAATAATTGTTTTCTATTGGTAAGGTATAAATAATATCCATTAATTTTATTTTAGACGCTCTTAAAAACCTATATTTATTTAATTTAGATTCTAACTTTTCAAATACAATACACTTCGTAAGCATCATATTTGACAATCTTTAAGCATGATAAGTTTAATTTCCTACCTTTTCATATCTCATATAAAGTCTTATTAATAATTTTTTATAAAACTCAATTTAAGCGATAAGTGATAGTTTGTGGAGCATTGAAATATTTGCATAACTCATCATAGATTGTATTGTACCTAATAAGATGATATTTCTTTTTCCAGAAACTTTATTATGTTATGAAGTTCTATAATGTATCCATTATGAGAGAATACTTTGTGGATATTTATTAAATAATCTTAAAATTCTTTGCTTAAGTATTTAAAACCTAATCAAATCTTGAATTTATTCCTACAATCATAGCCTCTGTCTTCTTAAAAAGGGGAAGACTAATTGGAAACAAGGAGGATCGAATCATCTATCATTAATCACTATTCTTTCACTCATTTATTTGCTTTGAAACAAAAGCCACCCACGATGCCAAACATCTCCGGTCCATATCCCTTTTTTGACCCCAACTGTCTAGCCTCACCACTAATCAAGTAATACTGTCAATACACACATAAAAAAGAAAACATCTTTTTCCTCCCTATTTTCAGCCATAACCATTATGACACTAACTCACTGCTGTGAGCTCCTCCATTTTTAACTCACCTATATAGCCACTGCCCATCAGCTGTGACATCCCCGACCAAACGCACCAACCATCTAACCACCAAGAAAAGCTTTTCTTCATCCAACCTCTGCAACTAGCCGTCATCAGTCCTTCACTGTGGCCATTAACAGCAAACAAATCATGGCAACCCTTGCTCTTGACTTTCATGCACGCCAGCGATATCTCCATCAGCAAGTCTTCCACAACCACCACGAACAAAACCAATCTCTTCCAACCATAACCTTCATTATAAATTCTAAACAAAATTGGGATGATTTTGTGTTTGTAATAATTATTGTGGAATTGTAATAAATGTAAACGTGCGTGTTTCCATTTTCTTACATGTTTTTTTTTGGTAGAGTAAGGAAAATAAAGAAAACTAGACAACTATAGGGAAAGAGGTCCCTAGTTGATCTAAAAGACTGGCAATTCCTTATAGAGGCATGTCCTAAACAGTAAATCCCTGATCATTACTAGCAGCTAGTTTAGCCTTGAAATCTGCACACGCATTTGCTTTTCTGTAAGTATGCTGGATCCTCACATACTAACTTCAAGCCATCAACCTTCTGATATCCCAAATAATAGATGTATATTCGTGAAATCCCACCTTTGAAATTGTTAACAATCAAATAGCTTCTTTAGAGTCTGAATTACAGAAATCCTTCTTGAATTTAAGCCATGATAAATACCCAACTAATAGAAACAACCCTGATTTTATATTGAAGATCCAGAGGAATTGTCGTTGCCAAATCTTCAAAGTCCTAAATGTTGTCTTTCCATATATACCCCCAACCCGCTTATCAACATCTATAATATTGATAAAAGGAACACAAAAAGCCAAAGGACCTCCTTCCAACCAGTAATCATTTTTTTTTGGATCTGAAGAAATCTTATTTTCTGGAAAGCGTATTTTATAGGTTTAGGTGAACGAGTAAAATTCCGGTTATCTTAGACTCTTTCAAAAAAATACATGCCCTAACTCGAACTTGAGACCTGCTGAGTCACTACTAAAAAATGTATTAATTAGCAACGGATTATTCCATTGCAGATAATACTAAAATCTGTTGCTAAAACAATTTAGCAACTGAATCAGCAACGGATAAAATCTGATGCAGATTTATCGTTGCTGATTTTTCAGCAACGGAATCCGTTGCTGATTTCAGCAATGGATTATCCGTTGCTTATTGTCAGCAACGGATTTCCTAATTCACAAAATCAGCAACGGATTTTCCGTTGCTGAATATATTATTTTTATTAAATAATGACAGGGACAGGTAACAACTAAGTCAATGACAGGGAAGAAGCTGATAAAAGAACTAAACAATGACAGGGACAGGTAACAACTAAGGCAACTTTCCATCATATCAATTAATATAATTGAAGCCATTTGAATGGTTAATACTTAAAAACACTGGATTAAGAAACGATTGACACAGACAAACATAAAAAATTCAAAAAAAGAGAAGGAAAGAACTGAACTTGCAACTTATATGTTGTCCAATGGGAAGGCCTAAAACAGAAGTAGGTACAGGAAGTGCAAATGTGAACTTTGCCACATTGTGGCTCAACTGAACACGCTTGACAAGTTTAAACTGCTTGAAATTTTTTGGATCTAAGCAGCCTATAATCAAACAGAAAAATTAGTTAGCTTCATAAAACACAACAAATACATTGATAGAAAGAATAAAGGCAAAACAAACTTCACATAAAGCTAGCTCAAATGTAAAATCTAAGGGATTGAGCGTACGAGCAAACAAAAGTACAAAAAGGCTAAAAGCCAATCCACTTAGTTACTCATGCTTTAGTTAATAATGAACTTCAATCTAGGCGCTTGAGAGAATCTCAATTTGCTCATTAAAACCTCATTCATGGGGAGTTCACCAAGTTCTAGCTGTGGTACAACAATACTAGCTCTCCATAATCCATGATGAAGTATAAGGCTCTTTTACACAACCATAAATCATTCAAAGAGAAACCGTAGAACAAAACAGCAAAGCCTATATCACCTTAAAATTAGTAATCAGAGATACAGAAATAGAAGAGTATGCAATTAGAGCAACCATTGCTAATAAAAATCGCATCAAAGCCTCGTACAGCAAGCAAACTTAAAATGACAATCCATTTATTACTATGTTAGAGTATAACATTTGCGCAGCTTGAACTGCATTCAACATCAAGAACCATCCTTCTCAATATGGATACTGAAGATTTGGAAAACCCAGAACCCAAATTTCATAGAACAATCACAAACTTCGTAAAAGATCCAATCTTCCTAACAGAAACTCAATCAACATGCACAAAATATAGGATAAAAAAGCACAGAATTAAGAACAAAAGAAAAGAAAAAGCTCAGACCTTTGGGCTTTTTGTAGGAGAAGAGAAAGACAACACCAATAACAATGGCCACAATAGCCACAGCTACAGCCCCAAGAATCTGAACATCAAGAGTGTGCAAGAATTCTAAATCCATTGGGCAGTGATACTGATTACCTTACCCTAAAAGAATTCAGCTTTATAAGGGAGCTTTCAGACAGGTGAACAAAACAAGAAAATGAATATCAGAGATGGGTGTTCTATGTAGCCTCTCTTGTCTTTGTTTTGGATCTTTACTTGCTGCTGTTAATTTTATTTTTTTTGGTGAAATGCTGCTGTTATTGTTGTTAGTTGCTGCTACAAGTGACCATAAAAGAGTAGAGCAGAGAGCCTCTGAGTCTAAAAACGTGGTAGGTAAGATTATTTGACGTTTGGTATGGCCTAGCCTAACTCGAGATGTTGGAGACGAATGAGAAGAAGATGAAGAGAAATATTAGGGACAAAGGAAGATCAGATCGATGAAGAGAGAGGGCTAAGTTAATTGTTTTTCTACTGTTATGGATGTTATTATCAGGGGACGAAGGGGATGAAGATTCACTGCAAGTTAATTAGCATTTTCTGGGTTCTTTGTTTATTGTTCTGTTTACGATTTCTGAAGGGGAGAGAGTGTAAGATTAGGATTGCTAATTAACGGTTGAGATTGTAAAAGTAAAATACCTCATCAACGGTCTGTGTAATTTTAATTTTATATTAAAATTTAAATATATTTTTTTTAATCTGCCACGGATAGTCCGTTGCAAATTCTATATTATTTTTAGCAACGAATTTTCCGTTGCTAAAGCCTGTTGCTAATATTAAAAAATAATAAATATACAATCCGTTGCAAATCCGTTGCTAAATTTAGCAACGAAATTATCCGTTGCTAAAATCAGATGCTAATAGTCCCCTTTTTTAGTAGTGAGTAGATCTCAAGCTCTTTGCTATCACACCTCATTCCTTGAAAAGAGATCTGTCTTCATAGCCAACCGATACATAAACCCATCCTTGAGAAAAGAAAAGGCTTTAACAATTGACTTCCAAGTATAAGAACTTGTAAGAAGCTGATCTGAAAGGTAGAAAAGGTCAAGCATTCTCATATATTTGTGTGTAAGAACCCTTGCCCACAACTTCTTGGGGCTATTTATAAGATGTCATGCCAGCTTACCCAATAGAACAATGTTCCCAAACGAAGCCTAGTTTAGGACAAGTAACAGTACTCCATTTCCTTGCTATCCCATATAAATCTTCTAATTGTTTTATTAATCATGAGGCAAGTGGTCTTAGGGAGCCAAAAACTTTGCGTAGAATACACTGGGAAAGCCATGAGGACTAATTTGGCTAGGGTAGTTCTTCCAGCTTTGTTGGGCATCTTCATCTTCCAATTTGATAATCTCCTCTTAATCTTTTTAATAACAAAATGGAAATGGTATTTCTTTACCCTAACTTGAATCAGAGGAAAACTAAAATATTTTCCCAACTCACTGGCAATATGAATAGATGAAAGCTAAGAAATCTTACATTTCTTCCTTTTGCTTAACAGACTTGGAACACATGATTCTGAATTTCATCAAGTTCATTTTTAGCCCAGAAGCCATGCAAAACTATGATAAAACATTATTAATCAATCTAACTTGTGAATTCCTAGCCTTCGAGAACAAAAATATATCGTCTACAAAGAACAAATGGGAGATCTCAAGTCCTCCTCTTGACACTCTGATTGGCTCCCATTTCCCATATGAGATTATATCAAATATTAATAAATATTATTAGATTTGAATTTTAAACCTTCAGTTTTATTTGTAAATTTCCATTGAATGTATTATTTGATATGTCTAGGTTAGTTTAACATCTAGGTGTAGAAAGCTATTTTAATTTAGTTATACTAAGTATGGATTTTTTATGATGACGACAATAATAATGATAATAATTTAAGTTAAAAACAAGAAATATATAAAAATTGAAGTTAATTTTTATATAAATAGTTTATTTTGATGATTTGGAAAAATAAAATTCCTCAACAAGGAAAAAAAGTATAACCATTTTTGTTTTTTTTTTAAGAAAATAAATTTGGTAAGAAAAGGTAAATTTTGAATATCCTAACTAATTAAAAAATAAAAGACTTCCTACTTTTAGTTATATTTTCTAATATAAATATAATATTAACATTTTATATTACCATTTTTTCATAAATCAAATTAAAAATATTTTGATCTATTTAAAAATAAAATGGATTGTAAAATCGGATTAACAAACTATAAAAATGGAAAGAACACCATCCTTTTATTGTCTCTAAAATGGTGTGGGGGCAATGCAACATCACGTAGAGTGAACTATTCAGGCAGACTATATTCTTAATTTTTTTATTTTTTTTTAGATTTTTTAGCAGACAACTTGGTTTATCTACTATATGTAGACACGTGTATGTCCAAACCAGACGACGTCAGACTTCTCATATTTCCACCCTATCAATTCTACTTCCATCTTCTTTCTCCTCCGTATTGAACTCTCCTCGTGAAATAATATTCATGATGGTCTTGGTGGCTTGGCCAACAGCACGGGAAGTCTTCTTTGCAGCACCAGCAACAACGGGCTGCAGGGAAATGATTGGCAAGCTAGCCCTCTCTTGAATCATAGCTAGATGTCAAATAATAGACAAAAACATCAGTTCTGTAGAGATCAATAAAGAATGACGGGAAAGATAGCAGAAAGCACAATAACTTACAAATAGTATGCTGGTGAGCAAGTGTCCCGATCTGTCGAATTCCAGCTTCTGCTGCTTGAACTGCTTGTGCTGATTTATTGACCCCATCAGTTATCTCTTGGCTGTAATTCAATTGTGATAAACCATATTATTGTACTTGAAAAGCGTCTGAAAAAATGAAATCGTATCCTTGTAGGCCATGAGACTTCATAGCACATCTTGTTAAGGTTGTTGTATCCCTTGAGAAATTTTATGGTGCTCAAGAGTAACTAGTGATATCCTATTAGTTACTCTCTGAAGTTTATTTTGAAGAAGACAGGCACAAGGAAGAAGAAAGAAATCCTAGATAAAAATATTCTTATCATTTTTTGTGGATCATGGATTTTATTTTCTCTCTTCCTTGTTCATGTCTCTTTCTTTAAAGTGTGTTAATAAAATGCCACTAGTTACTTCTTCTTCGTATTCCAGTATTTCTCTAGCTGTCATCAGACAGGTTCACACACAAATAGACATCAGACAAGTATAAGTTTCTATGACATACATGAATAGACATAACTAAAGGACCTATATATCCTCATGGACCTTTTTCACTTTCCCCCCGCATCAATATTTCACTGTCCCAATTTCAAAGAGCATCCTTTTAATGGGTTAAGGAAATCCATGTTTCAAAGAGCATCCTTTTACTGGGTTAAGGAAATCCATGTTTTTGTTTATAAGACATGACACATGAAACTGATGCAAGCAGACTCTTTCGCATATAAGCTTGTCTAATACAAAATACTCTCAACCAGCATTCAGACCACTGGAAAAGGAGAAGAAAATAGGAAACAGAATTAATGATAACCAAAGAGTTGCAGTTAGAGCTTGACTGTCACCTCAAATCACTTAATTCCAATGTAAGATCACTTATTTCCATGCCTGAAAGCCTAATCGCAGCCATTGTACTGGGCAGTTCCTCACGAGCAGTATCTGCTAGCTTTGAAAGAGATGTTGCCGCTCTCCCCACTGCCTGCCAACCAGAGAGGAAAAAATAGATGAAAAAGAACCATTATAGACCTAAAAGAAAAACACTATAAAAATTAAATTGCAGACATAATGTATGGAGATTCACATTTCACTTTTTTTTTTTCACGGCAGGTATTAACAAGGATATCATTTAATAAAGATACAGCTAGCAAAGCAATTGGTTGGAACCAAATCTAGCAAAAAATCATAAACATGCCGTTAAAAAGATAAAAACTGCACTCGTGTGCGAAGTCAGATAACTTACAAACAGTGTTGGAACGGCAGCAGCAACAAGGCATGTAAATGCTATAGAAGTCTGCAAGCAATCAAAGTAAGCCATATTTTCAGTAATCAAAAAGCTAATTTCACTCATTGGCAACAAATGTGAGTTCTGCAAATCAAAGAAATTCTAGTTTCACAACACAGTCCAGCTGCAATATTTACCAACACGGTTGATTGGATGATTCAACTGAACCTGCACTATCAAAGTTGAAAAAAAACATCTAAATACCTAACAAATAGATTGATTTGCACCAACATCACACAGTCAAGTAGTTCTTCTACGCAAACAATTCAGCGCCTCTAGATTTCTCAGTCAAAAATGAAGACACATAAAACCATAGCATGGTATCAATGAATAGCAATAGATAAGTAAAAGCCGTATACAAATCCAAACTCTAAACAATCTAACAACACCTTCATAAGCCTCTAATGCACTTCAGATCCAAACCTGAAAAGGAGCCAACTTTCTAACACAAACCACAAAAATAAAAACGACCCATCAAAGAATTTATAGCCAGTAAGCCCAAAATCCCAAGAAGACGCAAAAGACATACTTTGCAGAAAAAAGAATTCAATACCCAATAAGCCGTTAAACATCCTAAACACAAAAACTAAGTTAATTTGTCAAGAAATGGGACAAAGAAATAATACCAAATTAGGCTAATAAAACTAATAACAGGGGAAAAACAGAGAGACAGTACCGTGAAAGCAATAAAAGATAAGAGAAAGAAAGCTTGATCGCTCAAACTAAGCTTAGTCCATGACTGAATATAAGAGGGAACAACAGGATTCGCAACTTGGACATTCAAATTCCTCTCCAATTCATCTCCACCAAGAACTTCAACATTGGAATTCAATGACTCTTCGTTGGCGGGACTTGACTGCTTTCTAGCGGGGTTTGAAGAGGAGCAGATTGGGAGTAAACGATAGTGTTTGGAGGAATTGGGGTGTGGGGATACTATGGAAAGAAAGTGATTGGGGTGTGGAATTGAATTCCTGGGAAATGGAATAGAATTCCTTGATAGCAGAGTTAAGGAATTGAAAATAAGGAAGGAATCAGCAGTCAGCAGATTGGGTTTCATTTGTAGGAACTTTTTGAGAGAACCGTTAGTTTTGAGCTCTTAAACCGTTAGTTCTTCTACTGTTTTCCTTGCTTGGTGTTGGCTGCAACAGAGGAGACTCCTCTTTTTTCCAATATTTAAATTTCAAGGGTCAAAATGGTGACTCGTCAAACAGGCTAGATTTTATAATTATTAATTTTTTTTCTTTTTTTTTCAAATCTTAAAAAAGTTTAATCTCAATTAGTTTCTCATTCAATTTTTTATATAGATTAAATTTATAATATATAAATAAATTCTCATTCATATCCTTTTATTAGCATAGGTTAACACAATAATTGAGTAATTATATGAAAATCATGTGATATGATAGATTATCCAAAAATACACGAGAATTTTGTATTTTTTATATATAATTTAGATTTTATTTGAAAATATGGTTGCGGTTATGGTTTAAAATTTTTTTTATTTGAAAATACATCAAAATAATATTTTTTTATTTTTTAAAAATTATTTTTGAAATCAATATATCAAAACGATCCAAAAATATATAAAAAAAATTAATTTTTAGCAAAACAAATATCTTGTGACCATGTAATAGTTTTGTTATCTAAAAGTGAAAAAAAGAATAAGATTGAGAATTTATTAATATATGGAGGATTTAATTGAGAAAAAAATATAATGGGGACCTAATTGATACTTCCTGTAAAGTTTGGTGACTTTTACGCGGTTTACCTTTTTTGCTAAATTTGATTTTTTTAAAAAAAATAGATTTTTTTTTATGAATATTAAACCCTAAGATTTAATTAAATAAACAGCCATAAAAACTAATATCGATAATAAATTCAGAAGGTGAAATTAAGTTTCAAACAAAAATCTTTTTGGTTTACATGAATCCAAAAATGAATAATAAAGCATATTGATTTATAAAATAAATCACATCGATTCACTAAATTAATTAATTATGAAAATCAATCTTGATAAAATTATAATATTTCAAATAGGTTATGAATCAAGGTTGGATTTTTGAAAAAATTATTTATTAGTTTACCAGGAAATAAACTATAAAAATTTATTATAGAACTACAAAAATTCAAATCAAATCCAGCATATTGATATCAAAACTAAAAGAAAAGGTTAAATTTTATGATAAAAAAATTTAAAGCATGTAAATAACGATAAAAAATAAAACTGTAAAGAAATTATAGAATTTTTATTTTAATTGTTTTTCCAGCATCTCTCCTCATATCACACACAAATTACCTTACCCTCAAGAACAAGCGAAAACAATGAATTACATATAAGCAAGCGAAAAGTTAAATGAGAGAAGAGAATTTGGACTCGCAGACAGCGCCTCGTGATGGAATAGGTTCCAGTCACGGGGCTTTCCTCCTTTCCAAACGGGAGAGTGTTCATGTTAGAAACCGTTCGCAGCATAAGAACTTGTCCCATATCAGTCTTAAGCTGTCCTCGAGCATTTTGGAGATTGAATCACTTTCAGCTCCCGGTTCCTTCATAATTCAACAAAAGCAGCTTTAAATACAAGAAAAATGTTTTAGAAAATGAAGAACCGAATATGGTTCTCAAACAGGAACGGCATGACATGAACACATGCATGAATCCTGAAACTTAGCACAGCTTAACCTACGAGCTCCCTTGGCGGTATTAAATCTATATCAGTTA
This sequence comes from Populus simonii, assembly GCA_007827005.2. NCBI lineage: Eukaryota > Viridiplantae > Streptophyta > Magnoliopsida > Malpighiales > Salicaceae > Populus > Populus simonii. The sequence goes on along the minus strand of CM017482.2, from coordinate 5,510,084 downwards.
CTAGGTCAAATCTATATTAATGGGAACATATATAGATGATGCTCTCCCTTACAAGACAGTGTTGAAGGGCGGGCGGTATTAAGGGGTGCTTAGAACTATGATAACAATTGTTTTTCAAAGTGTTTTTCACTCAAAAATATATAAGAGAGAGAGACAGAGTAATGCTAGGGGTACTTAAATTGTTGCAGGGAAAGTTTTTCAAGCAACAAAGTGGAAATATGATCACATTTAGTGAGATAATGATAATAATGGAATGTCAAGACGGATAAATCACCAATCATCAAGTAAAAATCTTTCAGTAAACTAAGCATCTCTAGCATTACTCCACACACAAAAAAAGAGAAGAAGGTTCTGACAGAACATATTTTATTTGTCTGGAGTGAAATCTGAAACAAAATATCTGGAGAATAGGATGAGACGAAGCAACATAAAGATGCATAGGGAAAAGTAAAACCCAATAAAGGAACTTGCCTGTATTTCTGAAACAATTCTTTTCAACTTAAGATAAATCTCTCTTGCAGCTTCCCCAGCTCCACTCCTAAAATCAAAACGATCGGCATCTCTTACTTTAAGCCTAAACGATGAACTTTTATAGGCTTTGGTTACTGTGTGCCAAGCCCCAGTGACGCTATATCTACCACCAGAAGACGCCTTCCCTAGGGGCCATCTTAATCCACCCTTCATATCTGAATCTAGAACTGCAGAATTGATCAGATCTCTAATGCTATTCATCTCGTCATCCTGCATTGATTCATACAATCAGTCACAGCGTCACTATATTACAATGAAGTTTCTTGGCTTTGATTTTTTTAAATAGGATGATTATCAGAAGAATAATCAGGGTGTAGATTAATTAGGTTGTTGATTAATTAGATAGAAAGAAAGAAACCACACTTGCTGATATTAGATGCTTAGTTACTAAGGAGCCAATACCAAATCATTGTCTTCTGCTTTATAAACTAACATCTTCATGCAGGAAATAAATTACTCTTAGAAGCTTTGTGCTGTCTAGACTCTAGATGAAAATCTCTGGCAAATTTAGGGAAATCATTGTTCCAACTATAAAAATACTAGATTTCTCCAGCATGAAAGAGCAATATCCAGGAATATGGTTTTAACCTTCTACATTTTGTTCCAGCCGTGTTAGCCTGTCTTGCTAGTACAAGCCTACTTAATGCTTGTTTCACATATCTTCTCTTCTAGGAGCGATCAAACTAAGTTCAAGAATACAGATTATTTGGTCTTTCATTCAAATGCAATTGTTTCCATCATGTCATTCTTTGAAATGGAGAAAGCACTGTTTAGACACGATCAGGAAAGTAATTTAAGGAAAATACAAAGGATGGATGCTTGCACAAGTTCACACTTCAAGTTTCTGCTGGGCATGGGCAGAACCCAAAAAACTTCATGCTTCAATGAGTGTCTAACAATCCTGCTGTATGATTGTAACTAAATTGCTGTAGTGAATTGAATCAGTGAGAGACAGTACAACTTACAGTTAGAGTAGTTAAGATCCTCTTGGTGCTAAGCATTAGCCTGAGGTCCAGATTCTTATCAAGACATGATACATCTATGACCATCTGGCGCACTGGGTTTAGTTCAACCTACAAGAAATCTTTATGCTTTAATGCGACTCCATGAACAAGAAAAGGTAAAGTGGAAAAAAAAATACAAATTAAACCATCTTAAATCCACAAGTGAAAATCAGAAGGTGTCCATGAGATTACACAATGTTACTTTGATAAAGCACAAATTACCAAAAACAAAATCTACCATATAATATGGCAAATTAACATGAGAGGACAGGACTCTAGGTAGTACAAAACCTGCCTTGTAGAGGAGAAGTTTTTTATTTTCCAGCACACTGCATTTGCATGAAATAGTGGCATCTGGCCGTGTATTATCAGATAACTGCTTGAAGGAAGAAAAGTTAATGACAAATTGAATTAATAAATAAATAAGAAAACAGCACAAAGTAGGTATGCAGCAAAAAGAATACCTTTACATGATAAACATCTTTCTCCTCTTCAAAATCAACTCCAATCACTGGGACCACTCCATCTATAATATTCTCCATGTATGAAGAAGGAATATTTGTGTACAATGATCTTCTGAGTTGTCTCAAAATGGCTTCTTCAACCTGAATTTTATCGACACTTTCTAGTGCCATTGAACGGCTCCTGCATCACACAAATTAACTGTCAAGGTCTTATGTTGAGGAACAAAAGACTTTAAAGCTTAGATTCTGCCCTTAGTTCATCGAATATATCATGGAGTTAACTTCATTTTGACTGATGCAAGAAAGAGAACTACAGCTAGTAGTTAAGAAGTCCACTGAACACCAAAAGGACTATAATGGTTCAAAATTAAAGAATTCTTTGCCTGTAGTGCTTCTAAAAGTTAAGGAATTCTATTCCTAGTTCAGGAAGCTTCCTGCTGCAACGCAACAGGAAGTAACTTCAAGGAGAAAAACTGAGACAATTCCAGGCAACTTCACAACATAAGCAATTTTTCAGTTGCATAATAAATTCCTGTGTCCTTCATCTAAAAAGTAGTCATAAGTTGGAAAAACAGACAATGTTCCATATCATACCACTAACATTCACTTAATTTGCAATATCTATAGAGAGAAGTTGGATTGCTCACCCATGAAAAAGAAATTTTCCCAATCGAGCAACCAATGTTGGCTTTACTCTTTCAGAACCCTGATCATCCATTTCATTCCTCAAGATTTCGAAAGAAGAGAGTAGTTCTTGCTGTACTTCTTCAGCTATAATCTCCCATGGACTTCTGGAGCAATTCCTTTCCAATTTGCTATCCTCTACATTGCATGAAATTTAATAAAACAATTTCAATAAAAACATTTAACTCAAACACCTTTCAAGGGCAGAAGCAACCAACAGAAAAGGATTGAACACCGACCTTCAGTTACAACGCTATTCACCAAGACCAGAGGCTTTTCTCCACTTTTACGCTCAACATATTCCAAGGAAATCGGCTCGAGATGGATGTGAGGAGGAAAGTTGTCATCATCGTCCAAACCAACAGCAAACCATTTAGATATGCAACGGTCTGCGTAAACGATCTTTCCACTCTTATCTAAATGAGAAGTGGATGCTCTCAAATTCATATTTCTTTTAAACTGAGGATGCAGTGTCTCTGGAATTGGGGATGCCCTTCTCACATCCTTGGAATACCGCTTGTGTGGAGGAATGTAAGCCATCAAATTAACAGGAAACGTATGTAGCCTGACTGCTCAAACAGAACACATCATTGAAACAAGAAAGCAGAAAGAAACCTACCAGAAAAGAAAAGAAAAGAAAAGAAAAGAAATTCTGCTATTTCAAGAAGCCAAAAGAAAGAAAAATTCAGTCGCAGATGACATCACAATCTGAATTCCTAAGAAAAAGAAACAACCCAGATAAACATATATTACAATAAACTCATTAACTCAAACATTTTAGTAAAAATGATTCACTGAAGCAAAGAACTAAGACCCAGAAACGAAAAGGGTAAAGAAACAGAGTAAGATTAAAGCAGTAGAGAGACGATCATACCAGAGAGTTAAAAAATGCTGTTGTTTATGTAACTATAGCTCTGCTCTGTTGGTATTGTATTGTAAAAACACAAATTGGAGCATGTATATATACAGGGAGGAAAGGGACAACACACTCGATCAAGTTATTGAGTACTTCCCTTGGAGGGTTTTCTTCGAAAAGAGCTTCTCATTATTTCTTTTAAGATTCTTCGGTGGGGAGTCCAAAACTTGACATCCAAATTTTAAGACTCTTCGTTTCTTGGAAAAACAATTGATTTCGAGAACAAAATTTAAAAGAAAGACTCGCATTTCAATATTTTTTTAATATTTTTTTTATAGTACTATCATATAGTACAATATATTCAATATTATATTTAAATATATGTGTATTTTTATATTTTAAAAGTATTTTTAAATTAATATTAAAAAAAAAATCTTTTTACTTTATAAAGTCAACTTTTTTTTTTTTTTTTTGGTCCCAAGAGAAACACACAATCAAGCTACTTCACTAGCAGGGGGTTTGATCAACTTCAAGAAAGAGCTTTCCATTCTTTCTTCCAACATTCCTTGGTGGGATGAATCCTCCTATAAAGGACGGATAAATGGGGGAAAGGGACACCCACTCAATCAAGGAAGTACACTCAGAGGGCTTGATTAACTTTACTGGGAGGGTTTTCTTCAATGGGGACTACAAAATTTGTTATACAAATTTTACTTGTTAACTTTATTTTGCATGAATTTAAAAATATAATAATAATTGCTTTTCAAATTATTTTTTTTAATATATTAATATAATATTTTTTTAAAAAAAATATTTTTTATATCAGCATATTAAAACAATTTAAAAAAATAAAAAATAAATAAATGGAAGCAAATTTTTTCAAATTTTGATAAAAAGGAAGTTGAAACATAATGACAAACTCTCGATGCAACTCTGAGTCGGGTTGTAAAACCATGATAATAACCGTTTTTATTTTTATATTGACTTGGATCAATGGTCAACTCGACTCATGACATGGACTTTGTCCTGGATCAGCCCTCTATTTAAAATTTAAAATTATGATAATAATTAATTTTTATCCTTACAATGCAAAGAATTGAACAAGCTTGTCCTAACCCTTTTAATGAGACATAAATTTCTCCACTAGAATAGCCTTAGACAATATAAAAATTGATTTTTATACTGACTAAAGGTGTATTAAACAACTTCATAAAAAAATTGCCATATACAGTCCATCTTTATCCACGTACCAAACACTACCTAAAACTAGGACAAATAGAAAAAACAACTAAAAGGAAAGGGGATTTTTCTATAGCCATAGACACAATCCACTATTCATTATAATAGTGAAGTGGCGTCTATGGTCTTCCAAGAAAAAAAAAATACTTGTTTTGAATCAGGGGTATTTTTATATTTTCATATAACACATTAGTTATTATAGATTTATTTGGAGTATTTTAGTCCATTTCATATTTTTATGAAAAGTAAAATAACAAAAATACCATCGAAGATAAAAAAATCAAAACAATTAGGGCAAGGATATTCAGTATTTTCATTTTTTATATATAAATAGTGAAATTACACAAGTTCCTTGAATACAAGAAATTTAATTGGGATAGGGGTATTGGAATCTTTTAATCTTAGTTTTTTTTTTTTGTTAATAGGTTTGATTGATGGTAAGGTAATAATGTAATTTTACATTAAAATAACAATTTTAAATTTGAAAAAGTTGTTGGGGGCGTGTGAGCCGCCGTGCATTTTGAGCAACATGTGTGACGACTCTTGTTAGTTAAAAATAGGCTTCTTTGATTTAAAATTGGGAAAACATCTTACATAATTTTTTAATGATTTTGAAAGAAACAAAATAATTTTTTTTTGGTGTTTTTAAAATATAGATCAAATTCTCATGACTCTAATAAACTAGTTATTAAATCCAAAAAAAATACATGCAAAGTAAAAACTATTTTTTAAATGATTTTTTTATATAAAAAAAATATGTAGATATAATCTACTTTTGAAAGACTTAGTTATATGCAATTTAAATAAAAATTATATTTTTTGAAAAAAAGATTTTTTGTTGTTGTTTTTGTAGAAGGGAACCAATTTTTTAATATATAAAAGCATCTCGCGTGTAGGTTACAATTCCAAATATTAAACACGTGAGTGTAGAAAAATATTGGGAACCCAAATTTAATTGCTAAATTGTCTTCCGACCATTAAAATTACACATCGACGAATGACGTATTTGGCAAGACGTGGATAAAATATTTTTTATCAAGACTATTTTGACTGTGATATCAGTTTAAAACAATTAATCATTTACTGACTTAAAACCAAATAACACGAAACATCCACACAAATCTTATTAATTTCATGAATTTATATTCAAATTTCATGCTAAATCAAACATATACCCAAACATAAATCATAAACCAACATTTAATGTTAAAAAAAATCACGATTAAAAAAAACTCACAATTTAACACAAATAATTAACCACATCATTTCATAACAAAAAAACACGAATCAAACCAAATTAATAGTGTCCAAAGAATCCAAATATTATACAAAACAATAAACAATTCCTAAATTTCACAATGTTATAGTAATTTGTCCAAAAATAATTTGAGTTTATAAATTGACATTTCAAGGCATTTAAAATGTCAAAGGTAGATTGAAATATACACCAGAAACCGTTAGAATGGTGGTGGTATTTCTATTAAGTATCTTCTCCTCACTACATTTAATTATATTCTCAATCATTATCATGCCTTGAAATGCAGTTGATTCTTGTTCTTAAGTGAGACTAAAAATGGTATTAGATAAATATTGACATCTCTTTAACAATATATGTCTTGCATATTGAAGTCTCAACATGCACCTTATTTTTAACTTTTTTTTATAAGGTTGAACAAATATCTGCATGGAATTAAATAAATATTTTTATTTTTTAAAATACAATAGAAATTTAATTAGGATGCATTAGTAACACCTAACCTATCGAATGGATACATTAATTTGTATTGGATAGGGCCTCAAATGCTTGCCTCAAACGGTGTATGTATAGGTAGATGCTCCATTTAGTCGAAGAAATAAGAAGAGAATATCATCTCAAGTTTGCAGCTTGTTTGGACTATATTCATTTCAATCTTTTTCGTATGTTAAGTTTGCAACTTGTTAGATTATATATCTCTAAAAAAGTAACTAATCTATGTTAGTGCATCCTATATCTCTTTTAGCAATAAATCTCGGTAAGCAAGTGGAATGAGTATTTGTATAAACACATAGTCATGACTCTTCATTCCATATAATATGTCATTATCCAAATTCACCAATCTAGATATGTTTGAAGCATATCCATCAGAAAAATAAAGACTCTTAAGCTATTGGTAAACAACTAACTGTGCATTCTTATCTAAGACGAAGCTAGCTGTGGGCTTTGTGACCCGTGACCTATCATAAACCTACTTCATATTCTTACGATAATAATAATAATAATAAAAAGGTATATTCATTATAGTTTTCATGTTGTCCTTTGTCTTCCCTTCACATCCATGTCATACAATTCTTCACCATATAGTACCGACAGTATAAAATCCCTTTCAACTCTACTTACAAAGAAGTCATTTTTGTTCTTTCTATACTTATGATCAGTTGTCAAGAACCTCCAGTGAAAAAAAAAATATTTTACCACCATTTAGTATGGTGAAGACTTTGTTATTTTCCATATAGTATGGACATGCTAATTTTCTAAGTATACTCCAACTAAAAACCATCTCATACGTAGGAAATTCATTTATAGTCCATATCAAAGCTGCCTTCATTTGAAAACTTTGTTTTCTCGAGACATCATATGTCAAAGTCCTGAATGACCACAATTGATTCAACTTATTAATCAACTATTAAAGACAAACATCTATATTCTTATCCCGACTATTGGGATCGAGTATGACCGTAGATAAGAACATGAACTCCAGCCTCATACACATTCCCGCTGGCAAGTTGTAAACTGTGAGTATAACCTAGGGGTGATCATTTTCGGTTTAGTTCCGTTTTTATATATAAAAAAAGTTACCAAAACCGGTTTTTTTGAAAAAAAATCGAAACCGATTCAAACCGACCGGTTTCGGTTCAGTTCAATTATTTTGGAAAAAAACCGGTTCAAACCGACTAGCTCGGTTTTTTTCTAGTTTGGCTCGGTTTTTTTCGGGTTTTTTCGGTTAAGGTTCGATTCAGTTTTTTTGATTTTAGGCTTATAAAACCGAAACCGAACCGAACCGGTTCTTTTTTTTTTAATTCTAATCGGTTTAATCAGTTTTTTTCATGGTTTGATTTTTTCGGTTATTTTTTTTCCAGTTTTCTCAGTTTTTTGATTTTTTTGCTCATCCCTAATATTACCTACCAACAAGAATATGGCATACAAAATAACCCGAATACATAACCCAACACGTATGTTCCATGGTTTCATTAAAAACTTAAGATGTAGTCTATTCATTTGTTTATAGGCTTCACCATTAGAAATATACACCATGACTTCATCTACCACATTATATGAATGATGTCATATTATGTGCTTAGTAGTCTTTGGAGACTTGAATAACCTTTGTAATCTAGGAGTGATTGAGAATTATCTTACTTTTCTTTATGCGAAAAGAGTTCTTCCCCTACCAGTTATGGGTTTATACCAAGCATATCCGCATGTTTTGCACTAAGTCAATTTTGCATTTTCAAGATAGTACAACATGCAGAAGTTTGAACACATGCTAATTTTTTGTATCCTTGGGTCAAAGGGTTCCATTATGGATTTAATAACATAAAAATTCTCTTTTAACCTATTCCTTTCAGGTGAAAATGCTTCTTACCCATTCAGTGATTTTTTCATAACCGGCTTCACTCTGCCTATAATCTAACTGGATGGTGAACACCAGTACAATGACTGATAATTTACTTTGATTTGTGCACCCAACCCATAATAAATCGTCATAATCTTTCAAATGTTTAAAAAACCTAGCCGCGTCTGCATTTTGTTTTTCATATAAAATTGAACATATATTTGTATAATCCTGATTCATTTTTATTGTATCCATAATCATACTCCTATAACGATTATTATTATCATCTACATCTTCATGCATGTTGCTAGAATTAGAAGTTGATTCAACCATCCTTTCTATCATGATCTCATAAGGAACATATGGTTCTTTGTGTGCAAACCAATACAAGTATTTATTCATTAACCTTTTTTATAGAAGATGCATCGTGACAATATATGGATCGAAAAACCTTTTATTTTACATCTCTTATATAGATATTTAATACCGTCTCCATTGATATTTTTCATATCAGATAGTGTGTAATTAATCATATTCTCAACTCCATTACAATAATCCATCTTTTGATTCAAGTTTAATTATAAAAACTAACACTCAAACCATCCAAATATAAAAAGAAAGCAAAGCAAAGCAAAGAAAGAAAGAAAAAGAGATGTTAAGAAGCCTAGAATTAACAGAGAGGAGAGAATTCGGACTTGCAAACAGCGCCTCGTGATGGGATAGGATCCAGACAAGATGGGGCTTTCCCCCTTTCCATGCTGAAGAGGAAGAAAAGAGAGTTAAAACTGGAATGATCATGTTGGAAACCGTTAGCAGCATAAGAACTTGTCCCATATCAGTTTTAAGCTGTCCTCGAGCATTTTGGAGATTGAATCACCTTCAGCTCCCGGTTCCTTCATAATTCAACAAAAGCAGCTTTAAATACAAGAAAAAAGTTTTAGAAGATATTAAAAGCACAGCTTAACACAGGCATGAATCTGGAAATTTATAATTTATAATAAAGAGCAACTAACTGACGAGGCGTTTAACAAATCTGTCAGGTCTGGATGCTCTCATTAGGGTCTTAGAAAGCTCACAAATTAGAAGTTTTATATGAGCCAAAGCAACATAAGGAGGCATAGGGAAAAGTCAACCAATAAAGGAACTTGCCTGTATTTCTGAAACAATTCTGTTCAACTTCAGATAAATCTCTCTAAGAGTTTCCCCGGTTCCAGTCTTAAAATTGTATCCATCGGCATCTCTTGCGTTCAGCCTAAATGATGAACTTTTATAGGCTTTGGTTACTGTGTGCCAAACCCCAATGACACTGTATCTACCACAAGAAGATGCCTCCTTCCCCAGAGGCCATCTTAATCCACCCTTCATATCTGAATCTAGAACTGCAGAATTGATCAGATCTCTAAGGCTATTCATCTCCTCATCCTGCATCGATTGATACAATCAGTCACTCCACAGCGTCACTATCAGGATTTAAATTCCAATTATATCTCTAACAGAATATATGTCTACCACAATGAAGTTTCTTGGCTTTGATCTTTTAAGCAGTATATATGATTATCAGAAGAATAATCTGGCTTAGTTACCAAGTAGCAAAATCCCAAATCATTGCCTTCTGCTTAATAAACTAAAATTTTCATGCTGGAAATAAATTACTCACTAGCAGCTTTGCGCTGTCTAGACTCTAGATGAAAATCTCTCATGCAAATTTAGGGAAATCATTGTTCCAACTATGAAAATCATTAATTTTTCAAGCATGAAAGACCAATATCCAGGAATATAGTTTTAACCTTCTAAATTTCGTTCTAGTCTTGTTAACCTATCTCGCTAGTGCAAGCCTACTCAATGCTTGTTTTACATATCTTCTCCTCTAGGTGTGATCAAACTAATTTCTAGGATAAAGATTACTTGCTATTTTCCATCACGACGTTCTTTGAAATGGAGAAAGCACTGGCTAGACACAATTAAGATTGTAATTGGAGGAAAATACAAAGGGAGGAAGCTTGCTCAAGTTTTCTCACTAACAAGTTTCTGCTGGGTTTGGGCAGAGCCCAAGACACTTCATGCTTCAATGAGTGTCTAACGATCATGCAGTGTGATTGTAGCTAAATTTCTGATGTTAACTTACAGTTAGAGATGTTAAGATCCTGCTGGTGCAAAGCATTAGCCTGAGGTCCAGATTCTTATCAAGACATGATACATCTATGACCATCTGGCGCACTTGGTTTAGCGCAACCTACAAGAAATCTTTATAATTTAATGCGACACCACGAACAAGCAAAAGTATAAAAGTGGAAACCATCTTAAATCCATAGGTGAATATCAGAAGGTGTCCATGAGATTACACAATGTCACATTGATAAAGCGCAAATTACCAAAAACAAATTAATTCTACCAGATAATATGACAAATTAACATGAGAGGACAAGACTCTAGGTAGTACAAAACCTGCCTTGTAGAGGTGAAGTTTTTTATTTTCCAGCACAATACACTTGCATAAAACAGTTGCATCTGGCCTTGTATTATCAGACAACTGCTTGAAGGAAGAAAAGTTAGTAACAAATTGGATTAAAAACATAAGAAAAACACTACCATGAGTCGGTGTGCAGCAAAAGGAATACCTTTACAGTGTAAACATCTTTCTCCTCTAAAAAATCAATTCCAATCGCTGGGACCACTCCATCTACAATATTTTCCATGTATGAAGAAGGAATATCTGTGTACAATAATCTGTTGAGTTGTCTCAAAATGGCTTCTTCAACCTGCATTTTATTGACACTTTCTAGTCCCATTGAATGGCTCCTGCATCACAGAAATAGTATAATAATTCTTGCTTGCTTATCCTTGTATAACTGAAATATAAAACATGCTTCTTATGCACTGATGGAGAATATGAATTTCATTTAACATAAGCAGTTATCGCTTCTAATATAAGCATGTCAACAATATCTACGCTACTAGGAGCACCAGCAAAACTTGTTTGGCAGCGATCAAAGTAATCACTAGAGCAAAACAAGTCATATGATACACTCAGGTGTGGCAGAAAATTATTATTATTATTATTTTTTTTTTTAGTTTAACGTGGGTGTCCGGGCCAGCTTGCGCGCACCTCGACTAATCCCACGGGCCCTGAAGTTAACGACCATGTAAGCCTCTAGTGGCCATCATATGAGCAACCACAGGGTTTGAACCTGAGACCACAGAGGGAGCAAACCTCTTGGTCTCAAGCTCTTACCACTGGGCCATCACCTAGATGGTTGGTGTGGCAGAAAATTAATAGCTTAAGAAGTGGTTTAGAAAAGTGTCGAAACAAACCAAATCAAAATATTAACTGAGATACAATCATACGGTCCAAGTTCATAAGGAAGAACACTAATTAACTCCAGTCGAGGTCCAATATGGAGGAACACCAAAAGGACTATAACGGTTCAAAATTCATGAATTCTATGCCTACAGTGCTTCAAAAAGTTAGAGAATTCTATGCCTATTTCAGGAAGCTTCCTGCTGGAATGCAACAGGAATAACTACAAAGAGAACAAACTGAGACAATTCCGGGCAACTTCACAACATAATCAATTTTCAGTTGCATAATAGATTCCATAAGTTGGAAAAAAGATGATGTTCCAATTAACATTTACTCAATTTGCAATAACTATACAGAGAAGTTGGATTGCTCACCCATGAAAAAGAATTTTTCCCAATCGAGCAACCAATGTTGGCTTTACTTTTTCAGAACCCTGATCATCCATTTCATTCCTCAAGATTTCGAAAGAAGAGAGTAGTTCTTGCTGTACATTTTCCGCTATAATTTCCCATGGACTTCTGGAGCAATTCCTTACCAGTTTGCTATCCTCTAAATTGCATGAAATTTAATACAAAGGTTTCAATAAAAGGCAGAAGTAACTAACAGAAGCACAAATTATAAAAAATTTCAATACGGATGGAACACGAACCTTCAGTTACAATGCTATTCACCAAGACAAGAGGCTTTTCTCCAATTTTACGCTCAACATATTCCAAGGAAATCGGCTCGAGATGAATGTAAGGAGGAAACTGGCCATCATCATCCAAGCCAATAGCAAACCATTTAGATATGGCATGGTCTGCATAAACAATCTTTCCACTCTTATCTTTACGAGAAGTGGATGCTCTCAAATTCATATTTCTTTGAAATTGAGGTTGCAGCGTCTCTGGAATCGGGGATGCCCTTCTCACATCCTTGGAATGCCGCTTGTGTGGAGGAATGTAAGCCATCAAATTTACAGGAAACGTATGTAGCCTGGCTGCCCAAAAAGAACACATTATTGAAACAAGAAAGCAGAAATAAACCTACAGGAAGAAAGAAGGAAAGAAGGAAAAATCCAGTCACAGATGATCACAACATGAATTCCAAAGAAAAAAGAAACAACCCAGATAAACTAATGTTGCAATAAATTGATTAAGTCGATCATTTTAGTAATAATGATTTATTTAAGCTAAGAACTAAGACCCAAAATTGAAGAAACTGAGTATGAATATAGCAGTAGAGGGACGATCATACCTGAGAGTTAAAAACTGTTGTTGATCGTGCAACAGCAGCTCTGTTCTGGAGGTATTATATTGTTGCAACATAAATGCGAGAACGTATATATAGAAAGAATAAAGCGGGAAAAGAACTGGAGGAAAATATTTATAGAAAATAAATAAAGATTGAATTTGAACAATGAATATTTTAAAAAATAAATTGAGCATTATTATTATGAATCCTTTATTGAGCATTACCACTACTAGTAAATGAAGAACCAGATTGAATATATGTATAACCCATAGATTTCTAGCTTATTGTGATAATTTTCTTTAAAAGATCATTGTTTTTAGACAATTAAAATAGTAAAATATCATCCAAAATACTTTTTTGTACAATGCTTTGGCAATAGGAAGGGCATCTCCATTATTGGCCTTCACAGGATAAATTGGAGATCGAATCGAATGAATGTATAAACCCAAGAAAGAGGGAAAGGGACCCACACGCACTCAATTAAAGTGAAATTCTTTAATTATTTTATAATTTTTTTAAAATAAAAAGATATTATTTTAATATATTTTTAAATATAAAACATTTTAAAAAACAATTACTACTCCACTCTCAAAAACTTATCTTATTTTGTTTTACTATACACCAAGAACAAATAAAAAGGGAGAGGGACACACATAAACACTCAATTAATGTAAAATTCTTTATTTTTTTTAGTTTAAATTAATTTTTTAATATATATATTTTAATATATTTTATTCTTTTTTTAATATATATATATATATATATATATATATATATATATATATATATATATATATATATATATATATAAAGAACGAATAAAGAGGGAAGGGGAACGAATAAAGAGGGAAGGGGACACACACAGTCAATTATGGTAATACTTAACTAGGAGGGTTTGATTTACTTGGTTGGGAGGGTTTTCTTCAGTGGGAAATCTTGAATAGAACTAGTAGACCTTGTAACAAAAACTAAAATATCAAGGCTAGCTCTCTTTTTAATTACTTGAAAAAATATTGAGTTTGGAAATTATATTTTAAAAAATAAATTATATTTTAATATTTAGTTTATGTGACGGAGATTGAGTTGTAAAATATTATATGATATTAGGATACTAAAAAACAACTTACTCTTTCAATTTTATTTTTTTTGTATTTTAATAGAATTTCTCGATTTATTTGAGAATGAAATATAGTATTTCATCCATGCTAAAAGTCGGGAAAATACATGAAATATAGCAATTAATCGATCTTTTATCAAATTGGACGACAAACAAATTCTCTAATCTTCTCAATCTTGGGATGCCTTTAAGAAATTTATCACACCGCCACGGTATAATAGTTTGGCACTGGAATTGAAAAATGTTTTTGAAAGATTTTAAATTTTTTTTATTTTTATTATACTTTAAATTAATATGTTTTTTATGTTTTCAGATTATTTTGATGTGCTGATATTAAAAATAATTTTTAAAAAATATTATTTTAATGTGTTTTGAAATAAAAAGTATTTAAAAAACAACCGCTACCATACTCCCAAACATCCTTAGAAGTTTAAGCCACCATATTGATTTATAAGAGTTTTATCATCCAATTTTTATGCCCATACAAATTTTTTTAAAAAAAAAAAAATTTAAATTTAAAGAAAAAATTAACAAAAACAAATAAAAAAAACTAGCAATCTTGGACGGGACTGCGTTCCATCTATGCTGATTGTGCAACCTTTGTTCGGAAAAAAAAAAAAAACCTAAAGTGACCATGCCGACACCTCATTTAATTATATGCACCATGCACACACTTTAACGAAGATACTAAAGGAGATTGGAATTTCACCATGTTGCTCATGTTCACCACATTGTTCAATGACCTTCATATTTCTTTCAATTTGTACTCAAAAGTCAGGATGTAGTTGTCCTATATTTTTTTTAATTCTTTTTAGATTGCATGTTATCAAGCATCTAAGGTTTCTAAGAAGCGTGGCATAATGGCAAAGGGCTTGAGATCTGCATAGCAGGTCTCGAGTTCGAGTCAGGACATGCACTTTTTGTAAGAGCCTGGGATAGCCGAGGTTTTACTCGCTCACCTGGACCCACAAAGTACGCTTTCCGGAAAATAGGGTTTCCTCGAATCCAAAAAAAAAAATGTGTCTAAGGTGTCAGAGATTGTTCCGGAATTAAATAACAGGTTAATTTGTTATAATTAAAATTTTAATTATTGTAAAAATAAAATTAAAAGAACTAGGATTAAAATTGATATTGACAAAAATTAACAACCTCTTTCCCATATATACAACTCAGTTGCACATAAAACTACACTTTTTAGACGTTATAAAAAAATTTAAAAATAGCATGTTATTTGTTGATTATATCAAATTTGATCCTCAATCTTTTAATTGCTATACATTTTGTTTTAATTCTTTTTTGAATTTGTTTTTCAATTTCATCCCCTAGAATTTGATTTAATTTGACTTTTATATCAACTTTGGTTCTCATTCTTTTTATTGTTATTTATTTTTTCTCTTATCTTTTTTTTAAATGTTTTTATATATCAAATTTGGTCCTCATTCTTTTTATCGCTATTTATTTTGTTTGAAATAATTTATGAAATTGGATTTTTTTTTAATGTCATCCTCTTTCAACTTTTTCATCTGTCAGATTTGGTCCTTATTATTTTAATTATTATTTGTTTTTTAAAATAATTTATGAAATTTAAAATTTTTTGTTTATATTAGAAATTAACTTTTCATGAAAATTATTTTTTAGCAAACAAACTGAAAGTCAATTTTTTATTAAATTTAAAGAATCCGTATTTAGTCACTGTTGAGAGGTCAAATATTTATTGGTGAGTTACGAAGGATAGCATGTCTATACAACATAAATCAGAAAAGGAGAGAACCCTTGAAAAGAACAAATGTGTGATTAGATGAATATCTACATAACATATTTGAATTAGCAACAAATAATTTCAAGCAAACTAAAAAATAACAATCAAATTTGATAGGAAAAAAAACTAAAAAAATAAAATTGTAAAAAAACTTATTTTAAAAAATTATCTTAAATAAAACTAATAGTAATTAAAAGAATAAGGACCAAATCTAACATATAAAAAAAATGAAGGGGGTGAAATTGAAAAAAAACTAATTTTATAAATTATTCTAAATTAAACAAATAATAATCAAAACAACATGAACTAAATCTAAAGGAAAAATAAATTGAAAGGCTGCTTTGAAAATTTGAAAGTCAAGCGTAAAACTTGAGGAGAAAAGAAAAAAAAAAGGTTGTCGGTGCTAAACCAAAAGCTTGTTGGCTACATGAGCCACCAAGACATGGAGGGGATATTATGTCGATTTAAATGTCGTCATGAAAGATAGTGTTTGGACACTTAAAAATGTCTCATGCATAGCCTAAAGAGTACAAGCATCACCTACTCACTCACTTGCCAATCATTTTTTTTTAAATAATATTTTATATTTATTAAAATAACAAATAGTCTCTTAATCAACTTGAAAATAAACAAAAAGCTAGCTTGAAAAGACCAAAAAGCCTTTGAAAGTGAGTTTTGTAGCCAATGCTTATAAAAGTAATTTTGTCATTTTACAGTAATAAAATAAATTAAATGACCGAAAAGCTTCTAGAAGCTAATTTAATTTGTTTTTTGGTTTAAAAGGTAATTCAATCATTTTACTATACTAAAAAAATAAAAAACTTATTTTTCTTTAATCAATTTGATAATAACCAACGAACCAAGTAAAAAATTAATTCGATAATTTTATAAAATAAAGATAAAATGATTATTTTACTGTTCCAATCTATAATGTTGTATTATATCTTGGGATAATGAAAGAATGATGCCTTTTATTTTATTTTTTAATGCCATCATTCCCAACATTTTGAAAGTTTTTAAATAGTTGATTGTGAGACTATTAAAATTCAGGATGACAATAGATATGGCCGAATTGAATTTGTGTTATATTTATATATTATTTATTATCTATCAAATAAAAAATTTAAATATTTATATTTTAAACATTAGATTAAGTATCTATTCGAGGATTCCTAGCCTGAATACTATTTATTATTTAATAAAAAATAAAAAGAATTATATATATGATAAAATTATAAATAATTTATGTATATGATACAACTCAGCCCATCGAAGGAGACTTCCACCTAAACAACTCAGCCCACCGAAGCAGTGTTAGATAGTGTGATACATTAAATTTTTAAAAGTGATTTTTAATTGGAAATATATTAAAATAATAATTTTTTATATTTTTTTAATTTTTAATATTAACATATAAAAACTATATATATATATATATATATATATATATATATATAAAAAGCAAATAAAAAATACTTTGCGACCTGTTCCTTTGTGTCATGCTTAGTATTTAAAAAGTAACATAGAATTGAAAAGAGAGAGGCGTCTTGGAGTTAGAGGTCAGTTCATAGTGGGGCATCAAGTCCATAGATAATTATTCCAGCAAATTGCTTAGGCAAGGAAAAAAAAATATCATGGATTGCTACAAACCACTTAGCTTTGGAAGATATTTTTTAAAATAATTTTTATTTAAAAAAATATTTTATATATTTTTTATTTTTTATATTAGCACTTCAAAATTATTAAAGCACTAAAAAGACATTAATTCAAAATTATCGAGCGACATATTTTTTTTTTTAAAAAAAATCTGAGACAATGATATATTAGACCGACCCGGATTAGCAATGGTTAACCTGTGAAACCTACGATATAAGGTGTGAGATCGTGATAAAGCCATAAAACCCATATAAAAAATTAAAAAAACTCAATTATAATGAACCAAATATCGAAGGCCGAAGACGAAAAAAATTAATTTAAAAAAACAAAAAAAAAATAACCCGAGTAAACCTATATCAGTAGCCGACGCAATGTCACAGGCCAATACAAATTTTAAAGGATGTAAGAAGAATAAAGATAAGGCGATGCTCATAAGGCGATGCTCAGATTTCTATAAAAGTAAAAGAAATTCAAGACTTGTGTCTTTGAGCCAATCGGGTTTAATAAGTTCGATTAATTTAATAATATGAAAAACCAAGCAAATCTAGGCGAATAACCAAAATCATAACCCGTGAAATCTCAAATCCAAACTCAATCAAGAAGTTCAATTCTCAATCAATTTAATGTTAAATGATAAAATAAAAAAAATCAATCTAAAAAACTTGTCCATGCAGAAAAATAACAATAAAAAAATAAGGATCAAACATGATAGAAAAAAAAATGGAGAGTTAAATAACAAAAAAATCAAATTTATAAATCATCTAAAAAATAACAATAAAAAGAATAGGGACCAAATTTGAGATATGAAAAAATTGGAGGATAAAATTGAAAATAATTTTCAATTTGAAACAATTTTATGAAAAAATTACAATAAAAAAAATAAGAGCTAAATCTAAAAGGAAAATAAATTGAAGGGCTACTATGAGTTTTTTTATGACAGACATCAAGAGGAATGGAATGACGCAATGAAATCAAGATTTCTATCATTGTAGTAAACCACATGTCTAATCAGCTGTTTTTTTATTTATTAAATTAACACATTGCTTCTAGGCTTAAATAATAATTATAAAAAAAACTATTTTTGAAATTACAGAAAAACCATATAGCCATGAGAATTTTGATTATAAAAAGAATTGGGTAATTAAAAAAAATAAAAAACCAAAAATATCCCTAGACCATAGTTAGCTTTTTTTTTTTTGTTGTTGCTGCTTTTAAGGGTATTCAAATAATAAAATATTTGAAAAAAAATAAAAAATCCTCCTAACAATTCTAAAATGACAAAAGAATCCCGTGAAGATACAATTATACCCTCCAAGACCCATTCATCCATGTTTCTGCCAAGGAAAAAAAGAGTAAATTCACAGTAGGAAAAAAAGAGTAAATCCTAGAAATTAATTATTAGAAATCAACAAAATCCAATCAAGTAGATGCCTTCTATTCTAATACCTGATTTACTTATTTATCGGTGGATGAATAATTTAGGGTTTCTTGTTTTTAGGTTAAGCCCGTAGATTTTCCCAATTCAAAATCAATCCTTTTCGACGTAAGCATATCACTAATAACTCTCTATGCTTGCTTAAATTTCAAGTTGAAAGCATAAAGTTTCAATCTTTTCAACTCTATTGATGAATATATATCTCTATTGATGAACTAGGACACAAATTGGTTTAGTAATTGATGTTTGTCAACGATTTGTAAAAATGTCTGAACCAAAAACCTACTTGACTTTTGAGTGTGTTCGTGGTTGACTTTTGAATGTGTTCATGGCTATGATTCATAATTTTTAACCTAATGGATTATTTTAGCTGCTTATTTTTGTGTTTGATTTTTTCTTTGGAAAAAAAAAATTTCTTTTTGGGTTATCAACTCATCATCCATCTCCTCCATAAAAATCTTATAATTTGATTATATAACGGCTCCTTTAATCTTTTTTTTATTATTATTAACGTGAGTGTTCGGGTCGGCTTGCGCACACCTCGACTAATCTCACGGATCCTGAAGTTAACGACCATGTAAACCTCCAGTGACCATCATATTAGCAACCACAAGACTCGAACTTGAGACCATAAAGGAAGCAAACCTCTTAGTTTCAAATTCGTACCACTGAGCCACCTTATAAATGGTTGGCTCCTTCAATCTTAGCATGACATTACTTAGTATTATTTCCTTTTATTACAAAGCAGCCTCATTGATTGCTCTGCTGTCTATCTATTTTTGTGATCCATAAGCAATGTTTCCTTTGATTGAGAACATGTGAAACAATATCTGCAGGCATTCTGCATATTTGCTCCTGGATTTATAATTTTAAAAAACTTATTATTCATATTCATGAGCTCATGTCTTACTCCTATGATTGGGATGCTTAAAAGCTTGGATTTTGTGTTTATATATATAAATATGAATCAAATTAATATAAGGCAATCTCCTAGCTTGGCTTTTCTGAATGGTATAATATGAATACCTTTTGATAATCAAGGCTAATTGAAAACATTATGAATGATGCTTCATTATGGTGGATAGGTTGTCAAATCAAAGGAATTGAGAATTTCCTTGCTTATTCTCCAGGAGGCACCATATTCTTGAAGTGAGTTGATACATGGAGTCTTCAAAAAGATAAGAAGACGCTATGAAGTTGTCAAAGAAATATGAGAAGAAAATATTTTGGAGAGGAAATATGACAAGATGGGGCTCTCCCCCTTTCCATGCTGAAGAGGATGAAAAGAGAGTTGAAATTGGAATGATCATGTTGGAAACCGTTCGCAGCATAAGAACTTGTCCCATATCAGTCTTAAGCTGTCCTCGAGCATTTTGGAGATTGAATCACCTTCAGCTCCCGGTTCCTTCATAATTCAACAAAAGCAGCTTTAAATACAAGAAAAATGTTTTAGAAGATATTAAAAGCACAGCTTAACACAGGCATGAATCTGGAAATTTATAATTTATAATAAAGAGCAACTAACTGACGAGGCGTTTAACAAATCTGTCAGGTCTGGATGCTCTCATTAGGGTCTTAGAAAGCTCACAAATTAGAAGTTTTATATGAGCCAAAGCAACATAAGGAGGCATAGGGAAAAGTCAACCAATAAAGCAACTTGCCTGTATTTCTGAAACAATTCTTTTCAACTTCAGATAAATCCCTCCAAAAGTTTCCCCAGTTCCAGTCTTGAAATCGTATCCATCGGCATCTCTTGCTATCAGCCTAAATGATGAACTTTTATAGGCTTTGGTTACTGTGTGCCAAACCCCAATGACACTATATCTACCGCCAGAAGATGCCTCCTCCCCCACGGGCCATCTTAATCCACCCTTCATATCTGAATCTAGAACTGCAGAATTGATCAGATCTCTAAGGCTATTCATCTCCTCATCCTGCATCGATTCATACAATCAGTCACTCCACAGCGTCACTATCAGGAGTTAAATTCCAATTATATCAGGAGTTAAATCTACAATGAAGTTTCTTGGCTTTGATATTTTAAGCAGTATATATGATTATCAGAAGAATAATCTGGCTTAGTTACGAAGTAGCCAATACCAAATCATTGCCTTCTGCTTAATAAACTAAAATTTTCATGCTGGAAATAAATTACTCACGAGCAGCTTTGCGCTGTCTAGACTCTAGATGAAAATCTCTCATGCAAATTTAGAGAAATCATTGTTTCAACTATGAAAATCATTAATTTTTCAAGCATGAAAGACCAATATCCAGGAATATGTTTTTAATTTTCTAAATTTCGTTCTAGACTTGTTAACCTATCTCGCTGTTGCAAGCCTACTCATTGCTTGTTTTACATATCTTCTCTTCTAGGTGTGATCAAACTAAGTTCTAGGATAAAGATTACTTGCTATTTTCCATCACGACATTCTTTGAAATGGAGAAAGCACTGGCTGGACACGATTAAGAATGTAATTGGAGGAAAATACAAAGGGAGGATGCTTGCTCAAATTTTCTCACTAACAAGTTTCCGCTGGGTTTGGGCAGAGCCCAAGACATTTCATGCTTCAATGAGTGTCTAACGATCATGCAGTATGATTGTAGCTAAATTTCTGATGTTAACTTACAGTTAGAGATGTTAAGATCCTGCTGGTGCAAAGCATTAGCCTGAGGTCCAGATTCTTATCAAGACATGATACATCTATGACCCGCTGGCGCACTTTGTTTAGCTTAACCTACAAGAAATCTTTATACTTTAATACTCCATGAACAAGCAAAAGCATAAAAGTGGAAACCATCTTAAATTCATAAGTGAATATCAGAAGGTGTCCATGAGATTACACGATGTAACATTGATAAAGCGCAAATTACCAGAAACAAATTAATTCTACCATATAATATGACAAATTAACATGAGAGGACAAGACTATAAGTGGTACAAAACCTGCCTTGTAGAGCAGAAGTTTTTTATTTTCCACCACAATACATTTGCATGAAATAGTGGCATCTGGCCGTGTATTATCAGACAACTGCTTGAAGGAAGAAAAGTTAGTGACAAATTGAATTAAAAACATAAGAAAAACACTACCAAGAGTCGGTATGCAGCAAAAGGGATACCTTTACAATGTAAACATCTTTCTCCTCTTCAAAATCAATTCCAATCGCTGGGACCACTCCATCTATAATATTTTCCACGTATGAAGAAGGAATATTTGTGTACAATGATCTTTTGAGTTGTTTCAAAATGGCTTCTTCAACCTGAATTTTATTGACACTTTCTAGTCCCATTAAATAGTTCCTGCATCACACAATTTGTATAATAATTCTTGCTTGCTTATCCTTGTAGAATTGAAATATAAAACATGCTTCTTATGCACTGATGGAGAATATGAATTTCATTTAACAAAGGCAGTTATGGCTTCTAATATATGCATATCAACAATATCTACGTTACACTGATAGAGCACCAGCAGAATTTGTTTGGCAGCGATCAAAGCAATCACTAGAGCAAAACAAGTCATATGATACACTCAGGTGTCGAAACAAACCAAATCAAAATATTAACTCCAGTCGAGGTCCTATATGGAGGAACAAACACTTATATGCTTACGTTCTTCCCTTAGTTCATTGAGTATGTCATGGAGAATAAACAGAGACAATTCCAGGCAACTTCACAACATAAGCAATTTTCAGTTGCATCCTTCCATCTAAAAAGGCATCATAAGTTGGAAAAAAGATGATGTTCCAATTAACATTAACTCAATTTGCAATATATAGAGAGAAGTTGGATTGCTCACCCACTAAAAGCGATTTTACCCAATCGAGCAACCAATTCTGGCTTTATTTTTTCAGAACCCTGATCATCCATTTCATTCCTCAAAATTTCGAAAGAAGAGAGTAGTTCTTGCTGTACGTTTTCCGCTATAATCTCCCATGGACTTCTGGAGCAAGTCCTTTCCAGTTTGCTATCCTCTTCAATGCATGAAATTTAATAACAAATTTATAATAAGAACATTTAACTCAAACACCATTCAAGGGAAGAAGCAACTAACAGAAAAGGATGGAACACCAACCTTCAGTTACAATGCTATTCACCAAGACCAGAGGCTTTTCTCCAGTTTTACTCTCAATATATTCAAAGGAAATCGGCTCGAGATGGATGTAAGGAGGAAACTGGCCATCTTCGTCCAAGCCAACAGCAAACCATTTATATATGGTAGGGTCTGCATCAACAATCTTTCCACTCTTTTTTTTACAAGTGGATGCTCTCAAATTCAGATTTCTTTGAAATTGAGGTTGCAGTGTCTCTGGAATCGGGGATGCCCTTCTCACATCCTTGGAATGCCGCTTGTGTGGAGGAATGTAAGCCATCAAATTTACAGGAAACGTATGTAGCCTGGCTGCCCAAAAAGAACACATTATTGAAACAAGTAGGCAGAAAGAAACCTACCGGAAAAGAAAAGAAATTCTGCTATTTCAAGAACCCAGAAGAAAGAAGGAAAGAAGGAAAAATCCAGTCACAGATGATCACAACATGAATTACAAAGAAAAAAGAAACAACCCAGATATACTAATGTTGCAATAAATTGATTAAGTCGATCATTTTAGTAGTAATGATTTATTTAAGCTAAGAACTAAGACCCAAAAATCAAGAAACTGAGTATGATTATAGCAGTAGAGGGACGATCATACCTGAGAGTTAAAAAACTGTTGTTGATCGTGCAACAGTAGCTCTGTTCTGGAGGTATTATATTGTCGCAACATAAATGCGAGAACGTATATATAGAATGAATAAAGCGGGAAAAGAACTGGAGGAAAATATTTATATAAAATAAATAAAGATTGAATTTGAACAATGAATATTTTAAAAAATAAATTGAGCATTATTATTATGAATCCCTTATTGAGCATTACTACTACTAGTGAATGAAGAGTCAGATTGAATACATGTATAGCCCATAGATTTCTAGCTTATTGTGATAATGTTATGGGTGAAACACTTAAGGTGCCTACCTGTATGGGACTTAGTGGAGGAGGGAAATGATGACGGTCTGGTGAAGGGTATAGACTGGCGTTAGGTGTTTCAGTGTTTAGCCGTGGTGGTTGTGAGGGATGAGTCACAGAAGATGAAGGAAGAATAGAGTTCCTGACTTCAAGGAATGTCATTCGTATTTCATTTCATTTGCGTGTGTAATCCATGCATTCTGTTACACTCTTTATAACTGAATGGAAACTCTACGATACCACACCTACAGGCGTGTGGTGTGTTCATAATACTGGCACCATAACAAACTAAGTAAAACGGTGCGTTTAGGGAACTATGTAAAACGGTGCGTTTTAGGGAATTAAGTAATACGGTGCGTAATGGAAAGTAATTAATTTGAATTCAAATCATAAATACTCTGGTAACCATAGGAGCAGAATACAGATGGCTGAGTGCCATGCAATGAGCATACTTGCTGAATCGATCCAATACCACCATAATGACCTCTTTTCGATCCCTCCGATTTAGGTAGACCATCTATGAAGTCCATACTGATGTCAATGAAGGGTGCGAATGGAACTGGTAATGGCTGTAGCAGTCCTGGGCTGGCCACATTTTCATGCTTGTTTCTTTGGCAGACATTGCATTCCCTGATGTATTGCCTTATCTGCTTCTGTTGTCCCCTCCAATAGAATAAGCTTCCTACTGTCTTAGTGGTAACAGTCATTCCTGAGTGTCCCCCATGATTGAACTGTGGAACATAGCTATAAGTTTAATTCGCAGCTCCTCATTGTTACCTATCACCACCTTTCCCTTCCTATTAAGATGGTCATTCACCCAAGTGTAATGTGGATGCGAAGCTGGCGCCTGTTGCAGTTCCTTAATAATATGCTGTATGACAGAATCATTGGCATAAGACTGTCTGATCTCCTCCATTAAACTGGTAGAAATAGTGGAAGTTGTCATAGCATATAAGTCCTTGCTTGGAATCCTGGACAAGGCATCTGCAGGGACATTCTCCTTCCCCTGCTTATATTCAATATCATAATCATACCCCAAAAGTTTAACTAACCACAAATGTTGAGCTGGAGTTGTCAACTTCTGGTGGAGGAGGTACTTGAGGCTGATGTGGTCCGTCCGAATGTGGAAGTGTCTTCCCCACAACTAATGCTTCCACTTGTTGACTGCATGTATAATTGCCATCATTTCCCTCTCATAGACAAATAAGCTCTGCTGTTTCAGTCCCAGAGATTTGCTTATGAAAGCAATGGGATGTCCTTCTTGCATTAGAACTGCACCTATTCCTTCCTTGGATGCATCTGTTTCCACTACAAATAGTTTGTTGAAATCTGGTAACGCGAGAACTGGAGCACTTGTCATTAAGTTTTTCAATAAGGTAAACGCTTGGGCAGCTTCTTCATTCCACCCCATGGCTCCTTTTTTCAACAGAGAAGTAAGTGGCTTAGAAATGCTTCCATAACCTTTAACAAATCTTCGATAATATCCTATCAGTCCCAAAAACCCCCTTAACTGTTTTAGACTTAGAGGAATCGGCCAATCTGAAATGGCCTGTATCTTGAGAGGGTCAGTAGCCACACCCTGCGCTGAAATAATGTGACCCAAATATTCCACCTGACTTTTGCTGAAAAAACATTTGTTAGCCTTGGCAACTAGCTGATGCTCTCTCAATATTTCCAGGACTATTTTGAGGTGCTTATAATGGTCAGTTAAGGTACGACTATAAACTAAAATGTCATCGAAAAATACCAGAATAAACTTCCGTAAGTGATCCCTGAAAACTTCATTCATAAGACTCTGGAAGGTAGCTGGGGCATTGGTGAGGCCGAATGGCATGACCAAGAATTCGTAATGGCCACTGTGAGTCCTGAAGGCTGTCTTGAATTCTTCCCCTGCAGTCATTCTGATTTGGCGATACCCTGACCTTAGGTCGATCTTGGAGAATGTCGTTGCTCCCACTAATTCCTCCAACAGTTCTTCAATCATGGGAATGGGGTATTTGTCCTTGATGGTAAGCTTGTTCAGTGCCCTGTAGTCCACGTAAAATCTCCATGTGGCATCTTTCTTCTTAACTAAAATCACTGGAGATGCGAAAGGACTGTTGCTAGTCCTGATGATCCTAGCCTGGAGCATTTCTTTTACCATCCTCTCTAGGATATCCTTTTGTAGTCCTGAGTAGCGATATGGTCGTAAGTTAATCGTTTCACTCCCAGTTTTAAGAGGGATTCTATGATCGTGAGCTCTAGGTGGTGGCAGTCCACTAGGCTCCTGAAATAAATCAAGGTATGACTGGAGTAGATGCTGCAGGTGATTATCCTTGATGTCCTCGAACTGAGAAACCAGGGTTACTGAGCCTGCTGCCTTCTCTATCTCCTCTTCCGCTGCGCTTAGACTACATAAGAAGTAACCAGCCACTTGTTTATGATTTCCCACTAAAGAACTCAACTATTTTAATTCAATAGTTTGAAACTTGGGTGGATTTTCTCCTTTGAGTAAGATTCTCTGCCCCTGCCAATCAAAGGACATCCATAAGTGCTTGTAGTTGCACAATATGTCTCCTAACAAGGAAAGCCATTGTATTCCCAACACCATCTCACAATTGCTGAGCTCGATGATGTACACATCGGCCTGGAAACTTATCCCCTGCATCTTCCATCTCAGCCCCTTGCACATGGACTGGCATACCATCTTCTCTCCATTGGCTGCTTGCACGATCATTGGTTTAATGGCTGTCAACTGGTATTGTAACTTATTGGCTACATTTGTGTTTAAGAAATTGTGGGTGCTGCCTGAGTCTATCAATATGCAGACTGTTGTCTTATCTATCTTTCCATTTACCTTCAAGGTGTTGAGCCCAACGGTTCCTTCTAGAGCATCCAAGGAAATGTGAGGGGTGAGCTCCCTTACATTGGCTTCCTCTTCTGGTAACTCTTCCTCTAGCCCTCCATCTTCTTCTTCCACTACACTAAGTGAGTACACCCTTTTGTTCCTACACCTATGACCAGGAACAAACTTGTCATCACACCAAAAACACAACCCCTTCAGTCTCCTGTCTTCAAATTCTTGCTTCTCACTCATTTCTGCCTTATTCCACAGGATGTCGAACTCTTGGATGTATTCTTCCAATTATCCCTATTGCTTAAGCTCCATCAGTTCTTCCGGAGGGTCTTGTTGTCCTCCAAACTGATAACAAATAGCCTCCACATACTCCTCCCATGATGCCTTTTGATTTCCTAAACTTCTTAGAAAGTTTTGATGCCAATAAAGAGCAACTCCATCCAAATAGTAAGATGCTATTTGCAGTTTTTCTGAATCAGCCACGTCTTCCATCTCAAAGTATTGTGTGCATTTAAAAAGCCATTTGTGCACATCTTCCCCATTGAAGGTCGGGAAAAAATGTTTTAGTTTGTGTACCTTATAGCTAGGTATCCTGTCCTCCTGCAATCCCTTGTTTCTACCCTCTGCTCCTTATGGATTTGGGGTGTGCCTTGCCATGTTATGACTGGAGTCTCCTGGCGTGTGAGATAGTTTTAGCAAGGTAAACTCTATCTGTTGTGCCATGGTTCCCATCATGTTCCTGATACCGTTGATCTGAGCTCCTTGGTTTTCAATGGTTTGATCGAGTTTTATACCTTGCCCCTTCAGCGTATCCATCAGCATCTCATATTTCTGGCCATTGTCTTGCCTTACTGCTGTTATGGACTCTTCCATACGTTTGAACTCTGATGATCCGGTGTCTGGTGGCATGGTGGTGGTCCGGGGATGGTCTGCTCTGATACCACTTATTATGGGTGAAACACTTAAGGTGCCTACCTGTATGGGACTTAGTGGAGGAGGGAAATGATGACGGTCTGGTGAAGGGTATAGACTGGCGTTAGGTGTTTCAGTGTTTAGCCGTGGTGGTTGTGAGGGATGAGTCACAGAAGATGAAGGAAGAATAGAGTTCCTGACTTCAAGGAATGTCATTCGTATTTCATTTCATTTGCGTGTGTAATCCATGCATTCTGTTACACTCTTTATAACTGAATGGAAACTCTACGATACCACACCTACAGGCGTGTGGTGTGTTCATAATACTGGCACCATAACAAACTAAGTAAAACGGTGCGTTTAGGGAACTATGTAAAATGATGCGTAATGGAAAGTAATTAATTTGAATTCAAATCATAAATCTTCTTCTCCCTCCTTCGCTGATAACATATAATTTTCTTTAAAAGATCATTGTTTTTAGACAATTAAAATAGTAAAATATCATCCAAAATACTTTTTTGTACAATGCTTTGGCAATAGGAAAGGCATCTCCATTATTGGCCTTCACAGGATAAACTGGAGATCGACTGAATGTATGAACAAAGAAAGAGGGAAAGGGACCCACACGCACTCAACTCAGCTCCTTCACGACGAAGGGTTTGAAGTTTGAACAACTTCAAAAAAGAGATAAAGAGTGAAAGGTACACACGCAAACACTCGAGTAAGGTGAAATTCTTTATTTTTTTTATTTTAAATTAAATTATTTTTATATATTTAAATAATTTTAATAAATTAACTTTAAAAATAGTTTTTAAAAAAATAAAAATTATTATTTTAATACATTTCTAAATAAAAAATATTTTAAAAAATAATTAGTACAAACATCCATTTTATTTTTTTATTATATATAAAGAACGAATAAAGAGGGAAAGGAAACAAACAAACATTCAATTAAGTTGTAATTTTTTTTATTTCAAATTAATTTTTTAATATTTTTATATTATTTTAATATAAAAATATCAAACATAATTTTTTTTTTAAAAAAATATTACTTTCATATAATTTTAAATAAAAAATATTTTATAAAATAACCACTTTTACACATTTTAAAATATAAAACTCTTTATTCGTTGTCTATATATATAAAACAGGAATAAAGAGGGAAGGGGACACACACTCAATTATGGTAGTCCTTCACTAGGAGGGTTTGATTTACTTCGTTGGGAGGGTTTTCTTCATTGGGAACTACAAAATATTTGTAATATTTTATTGTTTGTTTTTGGATTATTAATTATTTTTTAAAATATATTTTTATTTAAAAAAAATTTAATTGATATATTTTTAAATGTTTTTAAATAATTTTGATATGCTAATATTAAAAATAAAAAAAATTGATATTAATTAAAAATAATTTTAAAAATATATTAATTTACAATATTTAACACACATGTTTGAAAAAAAAATTTAATTCTTATGTAAATTGGCATATCTCTTATTTTCATGTAAAATTATAATATTTATAACAAGGGACCAAACTTGAATTGATATAAATATTAAGAAACCGTTTGGGAACGCGGTGCAAACCACGTTCCCAAAAAATTCAATTTTTTTTAAAAAATTTAATATGTTTTGTATCTTTTGAATCGTTTTAATGTATTGATGTCAAAAATGATTTTTAAAAAATGAAAAAATATCATTGACATATATTTCGTCACGAAAAATTATTTGAAAAGCAATTGCAACCACACTACCAAGCTAATTCTAAGTAATGTGTATAATTGGTTTTGAACACAAAGTTACTATGTGGCTTTGCATTTCAATTCAATATGCTGACTTTATGGATGAAATTAATATTTATTATAATTTAAAATCTGAATTTAGTACTCTAGAAAAAATAAATTTTGAATTCACTTTTTTTTTTCATTTGTTTAACAGTTAGGTATCTTGAGCCAACTTTATGCACACAAATTAGGTCTTTGTAAATTGTTGTGCAACCTATGTTCAAAAAACTAAAACCAAAAAAGATAACCTAAAGTGACCAACCTACACCTTATATAATATGCATCATGCACACATTTTAAGGAAGTCTTAGAAGAGTGCAAATTACGTTCTTTAAAAATTTAATTTTTTTTTGTGTTTTGAATTATTTTGATGCGCTGATTTTAAAAATATTTTTTTAGAAATAAAAAAAATCATTTTAATGCATTTCAGTACGAAAAGTATTTTGAAAAGCAACTACAATCACACTCCCAAACATACCTAAAGGAAATTGAAATTTCCCTATGTTGCTCATGTTCAATGAACTTTAGATTTCTTTATATGCACCATGCACACACTTTAACGAAGCCATTAAGACTATGTTTGGAAACGCAGTGTAAACCGTGTTCTTTAAAAATTCAATTTTTTTTATGTTTTGAATCGTTTTGATGCGCTAATCTCAAAAATAATTTTTTAAACATAAAAAAAAATCATTTTAATATATTTTTAATATAAAAAACACTTTAAAAAACAATCTCAACCACATTTCTAAACATACCTTAAAGAAAATTGGAATTTCACTATGTTGCTCATGTTCAATGAATGAACTTTAGATTTCTTTCAATTTGTACTCAAAAGTCAGGTCGTAGTTGTCCTATATTTTTTTAATTTTTTTAGATTGCATGTTATCACGTGTCTAAGATGTCAGAAATTGTTCTGGAATTAAATGACAGGTCCTTTTGACATAATTAAATTTTTAATTATTGTAAAAATAAAATTAAAAAAACTAAGATCAAAATTGACATTGACAAAAATTAACAACCTTTTCCCAATGTATGCAGCTCAAGTGCGCATAAAACTACACTTTAATCCCTAAAATTGTAATTTAGTAATATTTGGTCCTTAGTATTTTTGATATCTTGCTTCATTCCAATTTTTCTTTTACCTTTGAACTCCTCGATCCTGAGACGAAGCTGACGCTTCTAGCCCTTTCATTATTCTTATTCACGAATGAATTGGGAAAGCCAACAGAAAGATTCGATTCTGACTTCTTCGTGGAGCCGGTGCTGATCAGAAAGAAAGCTATCAAAAAAAATTAGCAGAGAGAAAACTCTTGAGTGGCTGGATTCCGGCCACTGATCACTTTGATTTTGATATCTATGGATTCCGTTTTAGAGAGAAAATGAATGGAGGTAATTTTCACCTTCAATGATTCTAGAAAAAAAAGTATATTGAAGCTCGAGAAGTTTTTCTTATTTGATTTGATTTTAGGTTTTTAGCGAAGCTGTCAATTATATTCTATTCTGATTGGAATGGCTGGTGTATATTGTATCATTTCAAAAAAGCGAAACAAAATGGAAATTTTTTTATCTCGCTCGGGATCTTATGTTATTCTTGATTTCTTCACCAAATTCCAGCCAAGATGTTATGGGTTTCTCACCCTCATTCTGTTCTGGTTATGTGATTGAAAAACAAGCTCTCTCATATATCATCAACAAACTCCCCCTCTCTCTATATAAACACTCAAACGACACATAGTTCTCCCTCTTTGTTGTAATCCTATCAACAAATCCTAGAAATTATTAGAAAGCAACAAAATCCAATCAAGTAAATGCCTTTTATTGTAATACGTGTTTTACTTATTTATCAGTGGATGAATAATTCAGGGTTTCTTGTTTTGAGGTCAAGTCCGTAGATTTTCCAATTCAAAATGAATACTTTTCAACGTAAGCATATCACTAATAACTCTCTATGCTTGCTTAAATTTCAAGTAGAAAGCATAAAGTTTCAATCTTTTCAACTCTGTCGACGAATATCTCAACAATGTTGAAGCTGAGGAATTGATAAATTTTCAATTTAGAGTTTGTTCTGCTGACTAAAAGTAATTTTTGTTTTTTACCCTCTTGGTTGTTGTGATTTGTGTACTATTTGAATGGTTGCTAGGAAGTAAATATTTCAAGTTAGGGCACAAATTGGTTTAGTCATTGATGTTTCTCAACTATTTGTAAAAATGTCTGAACCAAAAACCTACTTGACTTTTGAGTGTGTTCGTGGTTGACTTTTGAATGTGTTCATGGCTATGTTTCATAATTTTTAACCTGATGGATTATTTTAGCTGCTTATTTTTGTGTTTGATTTTTTCTTTGAAAAAAAAAACTTCTTTTTAAGTTATCAACTCATCATCCATCTCCTCCATGAAAATCTTATAATTTGATTATATAATCTTAACATGCCATTACTTAGTATTTTTCCTTTTATTACAAAGCAGACTCATTGATTGCTCCACAGTCTATCTATTTTTGTGATCCATAAGCAATATTTTCTTTGATTGAGAACATGTGAAACAATATCTGCAGGCTTTCTGCATATTTGCTCCTGGATTTATAATTAAAAAAAACTTATTATTCATATTCATGAGCTCATGTCTTACTCCTAGTCAGTTTTTAGTATGTTACCATCCATTTTAGTTCAAAAGTTATACTACATATCAATGTAACAACTGAAATCAATATTGTTTTGTTTTTGTTTTTCGATCAATTTACATGACTGAAATCTCATCAAGTGTTGCTACTTCCGGGGCTTTTGCTCATACAACATTAGATGATCTAGCATTATAGTGAAAGATAAGAAGTGAGTTGATCCATCGAGTCTTTAAAAAGATAAAAAGACGCTATGAAGTTGTCAAAGAAATATGAGAAGAAAATATTTTCCAATTTATTAGAGACATTGAGACCTTATTCAAGGCTGCTAGAAAGGCATTATAGTGAAAGTAGCATGTGCTACCAATCTAGTATATCTTCACGTGTGTGTTGTTTTGAAAAATAGATAGCCATTAAAGAAATCAAAGCAAACCACACTTCCACAATCTTTCTTCTTCTTTTTTGTTTTTCCAGCAAAGCAAAGAAAGAAAGAAAAAGAGATGTAAAGAAGCCTAGAATTAACAGAGAGGAGAGAATTCGGACTTGCAAACACCTCCTCGTGATGGGATAGGATCCAGACAAGATGGGGCTCTCCTCCTTTCCATGCTGAAGAGGAAGAAAAGAGAGTTAAAATTGGAATGTTCATGTTAGAAACCGTTCGCAGCATAAGAACTTGTCCCATATCAGTCTTAAGCTGCCCTCGAGCATTTTGGAGATTGAATCACTTTCAGCTCCCGGTTCCTTCATAATTCAACAAATGCAGCTTTAAATACATATGATTGCCAAACATGAACAACATGACATGTAAGAATTTTCAAGTTGTGAGTAGCATTTGTGAGCATTTTTTTTGTCATCCATAAAAGAAATAACAATGTTACATTATTGGTGTTCTTCAATCATCTCATTAAATTATTTGTTATTCCATTACGGACATAATTCATTCGAGAAGGCCTCTAGTTGCCTTGGCTTTGAGAACGTGGAACAACATCGGCTAAAATATCATTAAGAATAAAATTAGAATTGCGATCATATTCTGTAAATGAAACATCTTCTTGTGACTACCTCCTAATATAGTTATGTAGTGTCATTGATGCCACAACAATCTGCACTTGTGATTTGTACGGATATGCTGGCATGTTCTGTAAAATTCTCCATCTTTGTTTTTACACTCCAAATGCACATTCAACGACATTGCAAAGTGACAAGTGTGCACGATTAAATCACTCTTCCCGGCTTGTTGGTTGCCCTCGACGCTGAAAATCTTGGAAGTGAT
Organism: Populus simonii; assembly: GCA_007827005.2. Taxonomy (NCBI): domain Eukaryota; kingdom Viridiplantae; phylum Streptophyta; class Magnoliopsida; order Malpighiales; family Salicaceae; genus Populus; species Populus simonii. Next base: position 5,476,790 of record CM017482.2, on the reverse strand, counting down.
ATCTCTCACCTTTATATGGACCGAGATATATGCATACTTATTTGGGTACCTGGCATCAACCAAATAATATTTCACTGTAATGATAAATATGAAAATTATAACAAATTTAATAAAAAAATATAGAATACACACTTTAAATTTAATTAACAATTAATTATTTTAATATATTTACCTTCAGGAGGTTTTGGAAATTTTATAGTTTGATTGTCAATAGCCTTCATAAAAATACGAATATCATGAGCGCTACCTTATCTCATCTTGCCCAAACAAACATGAATTGCATATCAAAACTACATGCGACCATTACATTCTGTGTCGTCACACCTTTTCTACCGATAAATAACACTTGATTTTCTTGAAAAATAGAAGCACGAACATGTGTGCCGTCTATCGCACCAATGCAATTCTACAAAATACAACAAAACAAAACAACAACTAACATTTTATAAATAATGACTAGCAGAATCTTAAACTATTTTTTGTGTTATTAATTGCTATAAACACCATCTCTCTGACCTTAAAATAAGACATAAATCTCGGATTCATCGCAATTTCTCGTGGAGTGTTTAAAAATTCAGAGTCCTCTGGTTTAATTATATCTACCGCAAGCAAACAAATTGTCTTCAACACTTCATTAAAATATCAACTCACAGTTTTAGCACAATGTTGAAATGTTTCTTGGACTTGCCTACTTATTGCACCTAATGCAATGGTGTACAAAAACATTGTCACCTTCTCAATAATACTCATCTTTTTTTTATGTTTCCAAGTCATAACAAAGGTTTTGTAACGTCGTTGCATCCATCATAAACATGTTAACACACTGTTTCCAGTGGCTTCATACGACTTCATTCAACCATCTCATCCCTGTGTTATATGAAACCATACAAGGTTTCTTATGCATATAAGTAGCATAATACATATGTAATAAATAGCTTTTTACGATCAAAATCTCGTAGCCAAAACGATTCATCCCCGTCATCAGTACAATTTTCATCTTCGTTTTCATCACTATCATCATCACTGTTACCATCATCATCTGTTCCGTTGGAATCATCCCCATTGTCGCACGTGTGCGGCGTCGCTAGCAAAAACATTCACTCCTGTCTTCTATCGATCTGGCAAATGTGTGGGGAGACAAGGAATTCTTGTCTTTTATGAGTGGAAAAATGGAATGGGAGTCGCTAGTATTTTGATCACTAGAAACCCTAACTGATCTAAGAGATCAAGTACGGGGACTGGTTGCGTAAAGGGAAGGTATTAGCACCCCAAATACGCCCTTTCTAAGGTAGGCTGCATTGTTTTATTGTCTGATAAAATCTAAGGTCTTGTCGTGTTTTCTAGTTGTTGGTCTGTCTATGGTTTAAGAAAAGTTCTCTTCGGTAAGGAGATCCTTGTCTTATTGGGTAAAACCTAACCGTTCTAACGTCAATAAAAAAATTTAATATCCGGAATACGTCTTACGTATAAGGTCGTAACCCCAGATATTAAAAGAAAAAAACAAAATAATTTTTTTGAAATTTTTGAAATATTGGCCAATTCTCGTGACTTTAATAAACTGGTTATTAAAGCCAAAATGCATGCTAAAACCTTTTTTTTTTTTGAAGATACGATATGATTTTTTATTTTTATTTTTTTTAGAGAGACTTGGCCATATGCATGAAAACAAAAAAACAAATTTATTTATTTATTTATTATTATTATTATTATTATTACAAAAACCAGGTATTTAATACCGAATTTGTATCTTTACAGTATAAAAATACAAACCGATATTGATCAAAAAGCAGTAAAATATTTGCAGAAAATGACAGATTTTTTAAAAGAATTTTGTTTGAAGAAATTTTTTTTATTTTCGGGCTGGGCCCACCTCGACCCATGTGGCTGGGCTGGACCCAGCAACCCGTGCATGGTCACTGACCCAAGCCAGTGACCATGACAAAACATGCACGCGTAAAATTTTACACGTGCATGGAACAATGCGAAGGTAATTATATTACCTTCACACTGTTCATGCTCGTTTTTGCAGACGGCAAAAATGAGCCCCTGTTTCAAGCGCAGAAATTAACAAAGAGAATAGGATTACCTGGAATGGAGGCGCTGTAGTTCACGGTGCTGGTGGCTCACGGTGGCATTGGCGTCGCGGCAACCGGCTGTGGTGGCAGACATTGGTCCTCCTTCTTCTTTCCTCTGCTTCGGTGTGCTATCTTCTTCCCCTGTTTTTTCGTTCTCCCTGTAAATAGTGTTCTTATCTCTCTGCAGCGGCTTCGTGGAGGTGCTGGTGGCGGCGGCTTGGGGAGCTGATTCTGGTCGGTCGACAGTTCTTCTTCCTCTCCTATGCGTGTTTCCCTTCTTTTGCTCTCTGTTTTGTTTTTTTGGCTATGGCGGTGCTGCTGGTAGCTCACGGTGCTAGTGGCGTTTCTAGCGACAGAGAGAAAGATACCAGAGAGATATTACAATGTCTATCTTCTCCTCCTACCTGTCACGTCTCCCCTCTGTTCAGCTTCCCCCTCCTTTTTGTTCTCTCCTCCTCTCTGTCTCGTATTTTTTTCTGTTTTTCCCTCTCTGTTTTCTTACTTTCCTCTGTCGTTCTTCCCCTCCCACAGTGCAGTACATCCTCTGGCTTTTATAGCCAGAGGATGAAAGCGTTTTCCCTTTGTTGTTGTAGGGATGGAGTAACGGCCGGCATGCATCATGGTAGCCGTGAAACATGCCCCTCGTGATTAAAGCAAATCGCGCCTTCGCTGCTGCAAACTTTTCTCAGCCAGCTCACGTAACGTAAAGAAGACAGTAAACATTGTTGAATAAAACGGCACCGTTTTGCAACTTTAAATGATATTTCTGATTTGGTCCTTGGATGTTAATGCAATTTTATAATCAAGCCCCAAGATGAATTGTAATTGGATCCCTTGATCTTAGCGCTTTTCTGGTTTGGTCCTTGGTTTCGGATTGTTTCAATTAAGTCCCTAATTGGCCATCAAACTTCAATAATTATGCAATTAAGCCCCTGATCGATTTGACCAAATCAACTCTTCAAAATTATAATTGGACCCCAGAACTTTAATTTCTTCTAATAAAAGCCTAAATTGACTTAAAAAATCAATTTTATTGCAATCAAACCCTCCATAAATTCAATTAAACCTTGGATAAAATTTAATTGAGTCCATAAACATCTGATTTTGGACTTTTCTTCCTCAAAATTGAATTTTCCTTATCAATAGGGCTCTCACTGTCAAATTTCAACCTTTTGCATTTTATCTCCTCAACCAATTTTGGTATTTTTTCGGCATTCCAGCATCCTTTTCTCACTCCTATTATTTTTTGGATTTCTTCTGAATATTTTTTTTTGATATATATATATATATATATATATATATATATATATATATATATATATATATATATATATATATATTTTGTATTTTCTCATTTTTTTATGGGAACCTAAAAATAGGTAACAACACCCATCATCACCACTATCATTAACTCCTTCATTACCACCACCATTACTATCACCCGCAGCTCCACCACTATCACCGGTACCACCATAATTAATATTATCAATTACATGATTCATCACGGTATTATAATTGTTGTCATAGTTAACACCAAACATAATATCAACTCATTCATCTGTTATATCTGCTAACACAAATTCAATTACAAACATTTGCGTTCATTACAGTTCATATCATAAAAGAAATTCCATCAATTTTTATATATCAATTAACAACAATTCATATATGTATGCTCAAGACAATTCATATATGTATGCTAAAGACACATTCTTATGTTCCAGAATAAGAACTTATGCTCATTCTTTACGGGCAGCCCTAGAAGATGACAGGTTCATGGCCTCCGAGGAGGTAGTGGATCAAGCAATTAGTGGGAAGATCAACTAGCATGACAATCACTACCAAACATTACAATTGTTGTTCCTATTGTCTGGGAACAACTCCAAATTAGATTTAACATGATGAATTTGATTTTAATATTATGGCATATGCCTGTTATGAATTGAAAAACAAAAAGTGAGTGTGTTTGATTATTTTTTATAAAAGATAAACAAAAGTTTATTGAAATTATTATTTTTTAAGTGCATTCTAAAGATTAAAAAGAAATGAAGAGGGAAGAAGCATGGAAAAAGATACAGAAAAATAAAAGGAGGAATTAATTTTCAAATTCTTGGCAAAATCAACATAAATTTTTAAAAGATGAAACTTTCCAAAAAAAAAAAACATCTAAGGCTTTATTTGAATATTCACTAAATATTAATACTTGATTTTGATATAAAAAAAAATACAGAAATATGCACCCTACCAGTTCTTTGTAAAAACAATTAATTAGATATTCAAAATGATAGGACATGAGTAGGTTAATTTTTCTTTGCTCTTCACATAAATTATCTAACAAAAAAACTGCTAAAGAATGAAGCCAAACAGGTTAGGGGATTGATAAAATAAGCCTTTGTTTTGCACTAATAGTTATGGAAAAAAATTGATTGAAATAAGAGTAACTAACAACAACAGGTGATTTTGTAGAAGCTTCCACGACTAAAATTTTTTCTTGATGTGGTATATTGAAACATTCATGAAAGTTATTTCTTATATTGAAGTTACAACATGCATTATATAGGAATCTATAAGTATTGTGGGATAAAAAAAAATAACAAAAATACTTTCACAAGTTTCAGTAAATTATTATAACCAAACAAGTAACATATAAATTATAGTCTGCATCAATATATTATAAAAATCTTTTATAAATTGACAGAATGCCTATAGTATATGTCAGCCCCAATTACAAATATGTTTAACATATATTCTTTTGTATTTATTTTTTGCCAACTTTTCATGCACTATATCCACCGTGTCACTGTCACTATTCCTATTTCATATTGGTACGATTAATTTATTTTGATGCGTTGATGAGGTCATGTACAAATAATTACTGAACTTTGGTTTACTTTTCAATTATATGTACTCCAATTTCTTTTCAACCTGCAGCCTTATATAATTACTATCAAGAACAAATTGCTGAAATAGTTTTATTTCACATCATTTATATTATAAAAGTCAAGCATTTATCATATCGTTATATCTAAAGTTGTACATCATTGAAAAAAGAATTGCTATGTTGTGAGTCATAGCTCTATTAATTATTGTTATTATCTCCAAAAAGAAAACAATGGATATAAAAGTTTCTAATTATTTAGAGAGAAAGGAAAAACAAAACCCTGATATTCCTGTTTAGGATTATAGTAGCGATGACAGTTTAAAATATTTTTCGTTTAGAAATATATTAAAATAAAGATTTTTAATTCAACTAAGAAGTAGTATACCGATAATTTCCTTTAATCCTTGTACATATAGGCAATATATGTCTTCTTGACCTTTTGTTATATATGCCGGAGAAGGTGTTCTTATGAAATAATTCAATAATTGTAGATATCCAATCCAACAATTACGATCTATCTTTCCAGTTTCTCTAAAGATTACGCTATTCTTGCTTCCTTGTCAACTTATGATTCATCAATCACGGTGGTCCAGGAGGAAGATTACCATAATATACTCTATAGCTTTCAATATATTATCAGCGCTCACAATTATTTCAGGACATAAATTCACCATCAACATTCATAATAATTCACCATCAACATAACAACAGAAAACACAAGTTTTCCAATATTCCGTTAAATTTAAAATATGTTAGATTAACAATCCACAAACATAATTAAGAATAATCATAGTAATTCTCCCTCAACATAACAGCAGACAACACAACAAGTTTTATCACTATTCCATTAAATTGAAAACATGTTAGATTATCAATATGCAAACATAATTAAGAAAGGTGGTTCTCTATTAAAATCAGCACTACTCTTCATGCTTCAATACAGCCTTAGGAGTCATTGTCTTATTCCAAACATGTATATCATTTGACACCACAACAAAACTCTCATAACATGCAGTTGTTTAAGCAATTGACAATAAGATATTTGAATTAACTACAACATAATTGTTCAGGACAAAACAAAAACTGAAAGCATCATTAAGGCAATATTAACCTTGATTTAGTGCTTTTGACTTCTCTAGTACATTTTTTTGAAGCCATTGATACTTCCTATCAATATCTTCAATTTATGCCCGCATCTCTCTTTTATTCTACATAGACAAGTGCTTGGTAGCAAAATAGTATAAGTTATCACCGAAAGTAATTTCGGGTACGAAATGAACCTCTACCATCACCTCACTAATGCTACACCTTATCTTATCCCTACTATCATTCCTGATCAAAACATGATCAATTAGTTGATCCCAACGTAAAAGCAATTGAGCTCCAAATCCATAAGGTTTTTTGCTTTTCTTTCTACTTTGCCCACCACATTGTTCTCTTTTTCCTCTTTTTCCACTGCTATTTGTGGTACTGTTATTTCCCATATTAACAGGGAGGAGAGAATTCGGACCTGCAAACAGCGCCTCGTGATGGGATAGGATCCAGACAAGATGGGGCTCTCCCCCCTTTCCATGCTGAAGAGGAAGAAAAGAGAGTTAAAATTGGAATGATCACGTTAGAAACCGTTCGCAGCATAAGAACTTGTCCCATATCAGTCTTAAGCTGTCCTCGAGCATTTTGGAGATTGAATCACCTTCAGCTCCCGGTTCCTTCATAATTCAACAAAAGCAGCTTTAAATACAAGAAAAATGTTTTAGAAGATATTAAAAGCACAGATTAACACGGGCATGAATCTGGAAACTTTATAATTTATAATAAAGAGCAACTAACTGAAGAGGCGTTTAATAAATCTGTCAGCTCTGGATGCTCTCATTAGGGTCTTAAAAAGCTCACAAATTAGAAGTTTTATGTGAGCCAAAGCAACATAAGGAGGCGTAGGGAAAAGTCAACCAATAAAGGAGCTTGCCTGTATTTCTGAAACAATTCTTTTCAACTTCAGATAAATCTCTCTAAGAGTTTCCCCAGTTCCAGTCTTAAAATCGTATCCATCGGCATCTCTTGCTTTCAGCCTAAATGATGAACTTTTATAGGCTTTGGTTACTGTGTGCCAAACCCCAATGACACTATATCTACCGCCAGAAGATGCCTCCTCCCCCACGGGCCATCTTAATCCACCCTTCATATCTGAATCTAGAACTGCAGAATTGATCAGATCTCTAAGGCTATTCATCTCCTCATCCTGCATCGATTCATACAACCAGTCACTCCACAGCGTCACTATCAGGAGTTAAATTCCAATTATATCAGGAGTTAAATCTACAATGAAGTTTCTTGGCTTTGATATTTTAAGCAGTATATATGATTATCAGAAGAATAATCTGGCTTAGTTACTAAGTAGCCAATACCAAATCATTGCCTTCTGCTTAATAAACTAAAATTTTCATGCTGGAAATAAATTACTCACGAGCAGCTTTGCGCTGTCTAGACTCTAGATGAAAATCTCACATGCAAATTTAGAGAAATCATTGTTCCAACTATGAAAATCATTAATTTTTCAAGCATGAAAGACCAATATCCAGGAATATGGTTTTAACCTTCTAAATTTCGTTCTAGACTTGTTAACCTATCTCGCTAGTGCAAGCCTACTCAATGCTTGTTTTTCATATCTTCTCTTCTAGGTGTGATCAAACTAAGTTCTAGGATAAAGATTACTTGCTATTTTCCATCACGACATTCTTTGAAATGGAGAAAGCACTGGCTGGAAACGATTAAGAATGTAATTGGAGGAAAATACAAAGGGAGGATGCTTGCTCAAATTTTCTCACTAACAAGTTTCTGCTGGGTTTGGGCAGAGCCCAAGACATTTCATGCTTCAATGAGTGTCTAACGATCATGCAGTATGATTGTAGCTAAATTTCTGATGTTAACTTACAGTTAGAGATGTTAAGATCCTGCTGGTTCAAAGCATTAGCCTGAGGTCCAGATTCTTATCAAGACATGATACATCTATGACCAGCTGGCGCACTTTGTTTAGCTTAACCTACAAGAAATCTTTATACTTTAATACTCCATGAACAAGCAAAAGTATAAAAGTGGAAACCATCTTAAATTCGTAAGTGAATATCAGAAGGTGTCAATGAGATTACACGATGTAACATTGATAAAGCGCAAATTACCAAAAACAAATTAATTCTACCATATAATATGACAAATTAACATGAGAGGACAAGACTCTAAGTGGTACAAAACCTGCCTTGTAGAGCAGAAGTTTTTTATTTTCCACCACAATACATTTGCATAAGACAGTTGCATCTGGCCGTGTATTATCAGACAACTGCTTGAAGGAAGAAAAGTTAGTGACAAATTGAATTAAAAACATAAGAAAAACACTACCAAGAGTCGGTATCCAGCAAAAGGGATACCTTTACAATGTAAACATCTTTCTCCTCTTCAAAATCAATTCCAATCGCTGGGACCACTCCATCTATAATATTTTCCATGTATGAAGAAGGAATATTTGTGTACAATGATCTGTTGAGTTGTCTCAAAATGGCTTCTTCAACCTGAATTTTATTGACACTGTCTAGTCCCATTAAATAGTTCCTGCATCACACAATTTGTATAATAATTCTTGCTTGCTTATCCTTGTAGAATTGAAATATAAAACATGCTTCTTATGCACTGATGGAGGATATGAATTTCATTTAACATAGGCAGTTATGGTTTCTAATATATGCATATCAACAATAACTACGTTACACTGATAGGGCACCAGCAGAATTTGTTGGGCAGCGATCAAAGCAATCACTAGAGCAAAACAAGTCATATGATACACTCAGGTGTCGAAACAAACCAAATCAAAATATTAACTCCAGTCGAGGTCCTATATGGAGGAACAAACACTTATATGCGTACGTTCTTCCCTTAGTTCATTGAGTATGTCATGGGGAATAAACTGGGACAATTCCAGGCAACTTCACAACATAAGCAATTTTCAGTTGCATCCTTCCATCTAAAAAGGCATCATAAGTTGGAAAAAAAGATGATGTTCCAATTAACATTAACTCAATTTGCAATATCTATAGAGAGAAGTTGGATTGCTCACCCACGAAAAGCGATTTTGCCCAATCGAGCAACCAATTCTGGCTTTATTTTTTCAGAACCCTGATCATCCATTTCATTCCTCAAAATTTCGAAAGAAGAGAGTAGTTCTTGCTGTACGTTTTCCGCTATAATCTCCCATGGACTTCTGGAGCAAGTCCTTTCCAGTTTGCTATCCTCTTCATTGCATGAAATTTAATACAAAACTTATAATAAGAACATTTAACTCAAACACCATTTAAGGGAAGAAGCAACTAACAGAAAAGGATGGAACACCAACCTTCAGTTACAATGCTATTCATCAAGACCAGAGGCTTTTCTCCAGTTTTACGCTCAATATATTCAAAGGAAATCGGCTCGAGATGGATGTAAGGAGGAAACTGGCCATCTTCGTCCAAGCCAACAGCAAACCATTTATATATGGTAGTGTCTGCATCAAAAATCTTTCCACTCTTTTTTTTACGAGAAGTGGATGCTCTCAAATTCATATTTCTTTGAAATTGAGGTTGCAGTGTCTCTGGAATCGGGGATGCCCTTCTCACATCCTTGGAATGCCGCTTGTGTGGCGGAATGTAAGCCATCAAATTTACAGGAAACGTATGTAGCCTGGCTGCCCAGAAAGAACACATTATTGAAACAAGAAAGCAGAAAGAAACCTACAGGAAAAGAAAAGAAATTCTGCTATTTCAAGAACCCAAAAGAAAGAAGGAAAGAAGGAAAAATCCAGTCACAGATGATCACACATTAATTACAAAGAAAAAAGAAACAACCCAGATAAATTAATGTTGCAATAAATTGATTAAGTCGATCATTTTAGTAATAATGATTTATTTAAGCTAAGAACTAAGACCCAAAAATGAAGAAACTGAGTATGATTAAAGCAGTAGAGGGATGATCATACCTGAGAGTTAAAAACTGTTGTTGATCGTGCAACAGCAGCTCTGTTCTGGAGGTATATATTATATTGTTACAACACAAATGGGAGAATGTATATATAGAAAGAATAAAGCGGGAAAAGAACTGGAGGAAAATATTTATAAAGATAAATAAAGACTGAATGGCATATTTGTTTGCTGGAAAGTATTTTTTTTTGGAAAGTGAATTATGAAAAAATAAATTATTTTCTGATGTTTGGTAGTGTAATGGAAAATAAATTGGAAAACATTTTCCAGTGTTTGGTTATGTCATGAAAAATGAGCTGGAAAATAACTTATTAATGTTTTATTTTTCTCAAGTTGATTAAAATACTGAGGAACAAATCTTACAAATTAAAAAGTTGAATGAGAATGAAATTGAAAAAAAATATAATTTCATAAATTATCTCATATAAAATAAAATCAAAATAATAGAGATCAAATCTAAAAAATTAAAAAAAGATGAAAGATGAAGAAATTAAAATAATAATAATTAACGTTTCATAAATTATTTCAAATAAAATAAGTAACAATCAAAAGAATGAGGATCAAATTTGATAGATAAAAAATTTCAATAAAAATATGATAAGGAAAAAAGCAAATAGCAATTATAAAAATAAGGACCAAAGTTAATATAAAAATTAAATTTTAAGAGATGAAATTGAAAAATAAATATTTAAAACAAAATATATATAGCAATTAAAAATTTGAGGATCAAATTTGATATAATCAGCAAAATACTTTTTTGTACAATGCTTTGGCAATAGGAAGGGCATCTCCTTTATTGGCCTTCACAGGATAAATTGGAGATCGAATCGAATGAATGTATAAAGAAAGAAAAAGGAAAAGGGACCCACACACACAATTAAACTACTTCACTACGAAGGGTTTGAACACTTCAGAAAAAGAGATAAAGAGTGAAAGGGACGGGACACACACAAACACTCGATTAAGGTGAAATTTTTTATTTATTTTTTTCTTTAAATTAAATTATTTTTAAATTTTTAAATTATTTTAATATATTTACACCACACTTTAAAATATTCATCTTATTAAAGAACAAATAAAGAGGGAAAGGGACACACAAACACTCCTTAAAATTCTTTTTGCGAAAAGAGTTCCTCCCCTACCAGTTATGGGTTTATACGGAGCATGCCCGCATGTTTTGCACTCAGTCAATTCTGCATTTTCAAGATAGTACAATATGCAGAAGTTTAGACACATGTTAATTTTTGGTATCTTTGAGCCAAAGGGTTCCATTATGGATTTAGTAACATAGAAGTTTTCTTTCAACCTATTCCTTTCAGGTGAAAATGTTTCTTATCCATTCAATGATTTTTCATAATCGGCCTCACTCTACCCATAATCTAACTGGATGGTGAACACCTGTGTAATGACTGATAATTTACTTTGATTTGTGCACCCAACCCATAATGGTTCATCATAATATTTCAAATGTTTAAAAAACCTGGCTGCGTCTGCATTAGGTTTTTCATCTAAAATTGAACATATATTTGTATAATCCTGATTCATTCTCATTGTATCCATAATCATACTCCTATAACGATTACTATTATCATCTACATTCTCCATGCATGTTGCTAGAACTAGAAGTTAACTTAACCATCCTTTCTATCACGGTCTCATAAGAAACATATGATTTTTTGTGTGCAAACCAATACAAGTATTTATTCATTAACCTTTTTTATAGATGATACATCATGACAATATATGGATCGAGAAACCTTTTATTTTACATCTCTTATATAGATATTTAATACCGTCTCTACTAATATTTTTCAAATTAGATAGTGTGTAATTAATAAAACTCTCAACTCCATTACAATAATCTATCTTAAGCAAACCTTCAGGTGAAAACTGGATATATCCAATAATAATCATCATTTACTTATATAAAACCTATATAGAAAAATGTATAACAACATCTATTAAGTATAATATGAACTAAATAAGTTATCGGTACCCAACTAATTAGCAAGCATTGGTTTAACTCAAATTTATTTTATCTAATTTTAATAGTACTCTTAAATCATTGAAGGATGAAATTGAAAAAAAAATAATAAAAAAACATAAAAAAGTACCAAAGACAATCAATTTTAACCTTCGAAAACTTGTGATCGTGGATATAAGGATGGGACTGACTGTATAAAAGGTAAACCTAAAAAAACTACGAAACAAGATTCTCAATAAAAAAAAATATTGAGGCATATATCTAAAAAAAATAAAAGAAAATCCAAGTCAACCCAGGTTAGCTCATCAACCCCGTGTTATTAATATATTTATATTTGTGAAAGATCAAATTGCCTCCAAGTCAACTTGACTACAAAAAAAAAATGAAAAGATGAAAAAGCTCTTTAGAATGAACTAAATAAATTATTTAATCTAATTAGCAATTATTGGTTTAACTCAAATTTATTTAATCTAATTTTAATAGTATTTTTAAATCATTAAATGATGAAATTGAAAAATATTAATAAAAAAAAAACATAAAAAAATACCAAAACCAACCAATTTTAACTTTCAAAAACTTGTGATCATGGATATAAGGATGAGACTGACTATATAGAAGGTAAACCTAAAAAAACAACAAAGCAAGATTCTTAATAAAAAAAATATTGAAGCATATAACTAAAAAAATAAAAGAAAATCCAAGTCAACCCAGGTTAGCCTGTCAACTCCGTGTTATTAATATTTTATATTTGCGAAAAATCAAATTGTCTCCAAGTCAATTTGACTAAAAAAAAATGAAAAGACAAAAAACTCTTTAGAATGAAGCTTTATTTTTGTTGCTTTCTAAAGCAGTTTAGTAATTTAATTGTGCGTGAAAAATGAAAATATCTAAAAAACATTTTGAAGAAAGCTAATTTGTTTTTTTTTTATATGGAATTAATTTTATATTAGTTTTGGTTTAAAAAATCATTATAAATAAGGATCGAATGTGAGATGTTATCTCTCTTTCTCTCTCTCTCACTCTATATATATATATATATATATATATATATATATATATATATATATATATATATATATATTCCCTTTAAGTGAAATATTGTTTTTAAGAATGACATTTTCTTTTTTCTTTTTTCTTTTTTCTTTTTTCTTTTTTTCATTTTCTCTTCCTTTCTCATGCCGCATTAGCTTTTCTCTAGTGTCATAGGATTATAAATCTCATATTTTCATTATTAAATTTTCATAAAAATTTTAAGGTACTTTTATACATATTAATTAATTTTAGGAGTAACATTAATTAATTTTAGGAGAACATGAATTTTGAAACAAGCTACTCCGGTTGTTGTTAAAACTATATTATTTTTCTATTACTCTTATATATAGCATTTGTTATTTTCTCAAAACTCTTATTAAACACCCCCACATAAATTCCTGTTAACAACATGCCAGTCATTTTGCCCAGGAAATATTAAAGAAAAAAAATAGTTGAGGTTAAAAGAAAAATAAATTAGAGTAAAATGAAATTAACATAGAAATTAATATTACAAAGAGATAAAAGAAAAAATCATGTGAAATTCAAGTCCAGCTGCTGTTTTTTGTCCATCAAAAACCATCTCTGATGATATATCAACGAAATTACCCTCTATTTTCATTTTCTTTACGTACAGAAAACCCTCAAATCTCTTCATTTCTTGATTCCTAGCAACTTCTTATCATAACCCAACTGATAAAAAAAAACTATATACCACTTTCATGCATCCAATATCCTCACCCATCCCTTCAATATATCACCAAACCATTGCTAAATCGCAAAATCAAGTACAGACACGATGTCAGATCAGATCATGAGGGGAAGGAAAAGGTGTTGCGGATGTTTTTGTTTTTTTGTCCTTTTTAAGTGCATGCCTACATTTTGCAAAGACAAAGAAAAAGAAACAGCAAGCAGCTTGAAGGGTGCACTGGTCAGTTTATAAGAAAGGAGAGAGAACTGGAGGGCGGTGAACCTAAGCGGAAGCGCCAATACCAGCTCCCCTTTTTCGTTGGCATAGAGTTGAAACTTTACTCCCTCCAATCCCATTATAAGGATAAACACATACCTGTTTCAATTTATCTTTTTTAATTATCTAAACATTAAAGATATTTTGTATACTTGGAATGTAATGAACGTTCATCATCTCACTTCATTGGCTGTGTTCAAATGATCACAGAATGCATGTAAGAGTCAAGCCACAGAACTATAAAAGCACAATTGAGAATCATTGATATGAACAGAAGTCGCATTCATAAAAAAGAAATGAGTTTCCAAACTCACAAATTAATGTCACAAAGAGTATCCAATATGATTTAACAATTAATATGCAAGCTGTAGCATTGGGCAAGAAGGGCTTTGAAAAAATATTTTAAGAGTAAGTCCAAGTAGTTGACGGCAATGGCGGACAAGAAGAGTAGTAGAGGAAGTCAAGACTCATGCTTCAAGAGGATTGCTCTTAATTGTCTGCAGCTTCTAAAGTAAACGTCACTTGAGCTTCTAAAATATGATAGTTTGTATGCTAAAATCTCTTTTGATTAAAGTTTAATTATAAAAACAAACACTCAAACCATCCAAATTAAAAAAAAAAAAAAAAAAAAGCAAAGCAAAGCAAAAAATAAAGAAAAAGAGATCTAAAGAAGCCTAGAATTCACAGGGCGGAGACAATTCGGACTTGCAAACAGCGCGTCGTGATGGGATAGGATCCAGACAAGATGGGGCTCTCCCCCTTTCCATGCTGAAGAGGAAGAAAAGAGAGTTAAAATTGGAATGATCAGGTTAGAAAGCGTTCGCAGCATAAGAACTTGTCCCATATCAGTCTGAAGCTTTCCTCGAGCATTTTGGAGATTGAATCACTTTCAGCTCCCGGTTCCTTCATAATTCAACAAAAACAGCTTTAAATACAAGAAATTAAAATGTTTTAGAAGATATTAAAAGCACAGCTTAACACAGAAATGAATCTGGAAATTTATAATTTATAATAAAGAGCAACTAACTGACGAGGCGTTTAACAAATCTGTCAGCTCTAGATGCTCTCATTAGGGTCTTATTAGAAAGCTCACAAATTAGAAGTTTTATACGAGCCAAAGCAACATAAGGAGGCATAGGGAAAAGTCAACCAATAAAGGAACTTGCCTGTAATTCTGAAACAATTCTTTTCAACTTCAGATAAATCTCTCTAAGAGTTTCCCCAGTTCCAGTCTTAAAATTGTATCCATCGGCATATCTTGCTTTCAGCCTAAATGATGAACTTTTATAGGCTTTGGTTACTGTGTGCCAAACCCCAATGACACTATATCTACCACAAGAAGATGCCTCCTCCCCCAGGGGCCATCTTAATCCACCTTTCATATCTGAATCTAGAACTGCAGAATTGATCAGATCTCTAAGGCTATTCATCTCCTCATCCTGCATCGATTGATACAATCAGTCACTCCACAGCGTCACTATCAGGATTTAAATTCCAATTATATCTGTAACAGAATATATGTCTACTACAATGAAGTTTCTTGGCTTTGATCTTTTAAGCAGTATATATGATTATCAGAAGAATAATCTGGCTTAGTTACTAAGTAGCAAAATCCCAAATCATTGTCTTCTGCTTAATAAACTAAAATTTTCATGCTGGAAATAAATTACTCACGAGCAGCTTTGCGCTGTCTAGACTCTAGATGAAAATCTCTAATGCAAATTTAGGGAAATCATTTTTCCAACTATGAAAATCATTAATTTTTCAAGCATGAAAGGCCAATATCCAGGAATATGGTTTTAACGTTCTAAATTTCGTTCTAGACATGTTAACCTATCTCGCTAGTGCCTACTCAATGCTTGTTTTACATATCATCTCTTCTAGGTGTGATCAAACTAATTTCTAGGATAAAGATTACTTGCTAGTTTCCATCATGACGTTCTTTGAAATGGAGAAAGCACTGGCTAGACACAATTAAGATTGTAATTGGAGGAAAATACAAAGGGAGGAAGCTTGCTCAAGTTTTCTCAGTAACAAGTTTTTCTGCTGGGTTTGGGCAGAGCCCAAGACACTTCATGCTTCAATGAGTGCCTAACGATCATGCAGTTTGTAGCTAAATTTCTGATGTTAACTTACAGTTAGAGCTGTTACGATCCTGCTGGTGCAAAGCATTAGCCTGAGGTCCAGATTCTTATCAAGACATGATACATCTATGACCAGTTGGCGCACTTTGTTTAGCTTAACCTACAAGAAATCTTTGTACTTTAATACTCCATGAACAAGCAAAGGTATAAAACTGGAAACCATCTTAAATTCATAAGTGAATATCAGAAGGTGTCCATGAGATTACACGATGTAACATTGATAAAGCGCAAATTACCAAAAACAAATTAATTCTACCATATAATATGACAAATTAACATGAGAGGACAAGAGTACTCTAGGTAGTACAAAACCTGCCTTGTAGAGGTGAAGTTTTTTATCTTCCAGCACAATACATTTGCATAAAACAATTGCATCTGGCCGTGTATTATCAGACAACTGCTTGAAGGAAGAAAAGTTAATGACAAATTGAATTAAAAACATAAGAAAAACACTACCAAGAGTCGGTATGCAGCAAAAGGGATACCTTTACAGTGTAAACCTCTTTCTCCTCTTCAAAATCAACTCCAATCGCTGGGACCACTCCATCTATAATATTTTCCATATAAGAAGAAGGAATATTTGTGTAAAATGATTTGTCGAGTTGTCTTAGAATGGCTTCTTCAACCTGAATTTTATCGACACTTTCTAGTCCCATTGAATATTTCCTGCATCACACAATTTGTATTATAATTCTTGCTTGCTTATCCTTGTAGAACTGAAATATAAAACATGCTTCTTATGCACTGATGGAGAATATGAATTTCATTTAACATAGGCAGCTATGGCTTCTAATATATGCATATCAACAATATCTACGTTACACTGATAGAGCACCAGAAAAATTTGTTTGGCAGCGATCAAAGCAATCACTAGAGCAAAACAAGTCATATGATACACTCAGGTGTCGAAACAAACCAAATCAAAATATTAACTCCAGTCGAGGTCCTATATGGAGGAACAAACACTTATATGCTTACGTTCTTCCCTTAGTTCATTGAGTATGTCATGGAGAATAAACTGAGACAATTCCAGGCAACTTCACAACATAAGCAATTTTCAGTTGCATAACAGATTGATTCCTGTGTCCTTCCATCTAAAAAGGCATCATAAGTTGGAAAAAAGACGATGTTCCAATTAACATTAACTCAGTTTGCAATATCTATAGAGAGAAGTTGGATTGCACACCCACGAAAAGCGAATTTTCCAAATCGAGCAACCAATTCTGGCTTTTTTTTTTCAGAACCCTGATCATCCATTTCATTCCTCAAAATTTCGAAAGAAGAGAGTAGTTCTTGCTGTACGTTTTCCGCTATAATCTCCCACGGACTTCTGGAGCAATTCCTTTCCAGTTTGCGATCCTCTTCATTGCATGAAATTTAATACAAAATTTATAATAAGAACATTTAACTCAAACACCATTCAAGGGATCGAAGAAGCAACTAACAGAAATGGATGGGAACAACAACCTTCAGTTACAATGCTATTCACCAAGACCAGAGACTTTTCTCCAGTTTTACGCTCAATATATTCGAAGGAAATCGGCTCGAGATGGATGTAAGGAGGAAACTGGCCATCTTCGTCCAAGCCAACAGCAAACCATCTAAATATGGGATTGTCTGCATAAACAATCTTTCCACTCTTATTTTTACGAGAAGTGGATGCTCTCAAATTCATATTTCTTTGCAATTGAGGGTGCAGTGTCTCTGGAATCGGGGATGTCGTTCTCACATCCTTGGAATGCCGCTTGTGTGGAGGAATGTAAGCCATCAAATTTACAGGAAACGTATGTAGCCTGGCTGCCCAAAAAGAACACATTATTGAAACAAGAAAGCAGAAATAAACCTACAGGAAGAAAGAAGGAAAGAAGGAAAAATCCAGTCACAGATGATCACAACATGAATTCCAAAGAAAAAAGAAACAACCCAGATAAACTAATGTTGCAATAAATTGATTAAGTCGATCATTTTAGTAATAATGATTTATTTAAGCTAAGAACTAAGACCCAAAAATGAAGAAACTGAGTATGAATATAGCAGTAGAGGGACGATCATACCTGAGAGTTAAAAACTGTTGTTGATCGTGCAACAGCAGCTCTGTTCTGGAGGTATTATATTGTTGCAACATAAATGCGAGAACGTATATATAGAAAGAATAAAGCGGGAAAAGAACTGGAGGAAAATATTTATAGAAAATAAATAAAGATTGAATTTGAACTATGAATATTTTAAAAAATAAGTTGAGCATTATTATTATGAATCCTTTATTGAGCATTACCACTGCTAGTAAATGAAGAACCAGATTGAATATATGTATAACCCATAGATTTCTAGCTTATTGTGATAATTTCCTCTAAAAAATCATTGTTTTATGACAATTAAAATAGTAAAATATCATCCAAAATACTTTTTTGTACAATGCTTTGGCAATAGGAAGGGCATCTCCATTATTGGCCTTCACAGGATAAATTGGAGATCGAATGAATGAATAAACAAAGAAAGAGGGAAAGGGACCCACATGCACATTCTTTAATTATTTTCTTTACTTTAGATCATTTTAATATATTAAATAATTTTTAAAAATAAAAAAAATATTATTTTAATATTTTATTAAATAAAAACATTTTAAAAAATAATTATTACTACACTCTAAAACACCCACCTTATTTTGTTTTACTATATACAAAGAACGAATAAAGAGGTAAAGGTACACACACAAACACTCAATTAAGGTGAAATTTTTTATTTTATTTTTACTTTAAATTAATTTTTCTTAATATATTTAGATTATTTTAATATGTTGATATCAAAAATAATTTAATACATTTCTAAATAAAAAATACTTTAAAAAATAATCACTACTTCAATCTCAACCATCAATCTTATTCTTTTTAATATATATATAAAGAACGAATAAGAGGGAAGGGGACACACACAGTCCATTATGGTAAGTACTTAACTAGGAGGGTTTGATTTGGAAATCTTGAATAGAACTAGTAGACCTTGTAACAAAAACAAAAATATCAAGGCTAGCTCTCTTGTTAATTACTTGAAAAAATATTGAGTTTGGAAATTATATTTTAATATTTAGTTTATGTGACGGAGATTGAGTTGTAAAATATTATATGATATTAGGATACTAAAAAACAACTTACTCTTTCAATTTTATTTTTCTTTGTATTTTAATAGAATTTCTCGATTTATTTGAGAATGAAATATAGTATTTCATCCATGCTAAAAGTCGGGAAAATACATGAAATATAGCAATTAATCGATCTTTTATCAAATTGGACGACAAACAAATTCTCTAATCTTCTCAATCTTGGGATGCCTTTAAGAAATTTATCACACCGCCAGTATAATGTAATGTTTGGCACTGTAGTTGAAAAGTGTTTTTAAAAAATTTTAAATTTTTTTATTTTTTTTATACTTTAAATTAATATAATTTTTATGTTTTTAAATCATTTTGATGTGTTGATGTTAAAAATGATTTTTAAAAAATATTATTTTAATGTGTTTTGGAATAAAAAAGCAATTTAAAAAGCAACTGCTACCACACTCCCAAACACCCTTAGAAGTTTAAGCCACCGTACATCAATAAGAGTTTTATTGTTAAAAAACCATCTCAACCCAATAGTTTAAGCTGTTAGGTAAGATCCAAAATATGATTTATATTATTCTCTAACACACCTCTCAAGTGAAAGCGCCCTTTAGGCTTGTAACTTGCATAGACTCACATTATCTTGTGCTTAATTTTTATCAAATAAATAGAGATGGTGAAATTTGAACCCGTGATCGCTTGGGCATCAAGGCTCTAATACCATGTTAAAGAACCATCTCAACCCAATAACTTAAGCTGTTAGGTAAAGTCCAAGATATAATTTATATTATTCTCAAACATTTATCACCCAATTTCTATGCCCATACAAATATTTTTAAAAAATAAAAACTTATATTTGAAGAAAAAATTAACAAAAACAAAGAAAAGAGAACTAGCAATCTTGGACGGGACTGCGTTCCATCTATGCTGATTGTGCAACCTATGTTCGAAAAAGGAAAAAAAAGATAACCTAAAGTGACCATGCCGACACCTTATTTAATTATATGCACCATCCACACACTTTAACGAAGACACTAAAGGAGATTGGAATTTCACCATGTTGCTCATGTTCACCACATTGTTCAATAAACTTTAGATTTCTTTCAATTTATACTCAAAAGTCAGGTTGTAGTTGTCCTATATTTTTTTAATTCTTTTTAGATTGCATGTTATTGCGTGTCTAAGGTGTCATAGATTGTTCCGAAATTAAATAAATAGTCAAGTTTACATAATTAAATTTTTAATTATTGTAAAAATAAAATTAAAAAAACTAGGATAAAAAATGACATTGACAAAAATTAACAACCTTTTTCCCATATATACAACTCAGGGGCGCATAAACTACACTTTTTAGATGTTATAAAAAATTCAAAAATACCATGTTATTTGTTGATTATATCAAATTGGATCCTCAATCTTTTAATTGCTATACATTTTGTTTTAATTATTTTTTGAATTTTTTTTTTAATTTCATCCCTTAGAATTTGATTTAATTTGACTTTTATATCAATTTTGGTTCTCATTTTTTTTATTGTTATTTTTTTTTATTCTTTTATTTTTAAATGTTTTTATATATTAAATTTGATTCTCATTCTTTTTATCGCTATTTATTTTGTTTGAAATAATTTATGAAATTTAAAAAATTTTATTGATAATTTCATCTTTCTTCAACTTTAAAAATCAACTTTTCATGAAAATTATTTTTTAGCAAACAAATTGAAAGTCAAGTTTTGATTAAATTTAAAGAAACCGTATTTAGTCACTGTTGACAGGTCAAATATTTATTGGTGAGTTACGAAGGATAGCATATCTATACAACATAAATCAGAAAAGGAGAGAACCCTTGAAAAGAACAAATGCGTGCTTAGATGCATATCTATATAACATATTTGAATTAGCCACAAAGAATTTCAAGCAAATAAAAAAAATGACAATCAAATTTGATAGAAAAAAAAACTAAAAAAAAATAAAATTGTAAAAAAAATTATTTTAAATAAAACTAATATTAATTAAAAGAATAAGGACCGAATCTAACATATAAAAAAATATAGGGGGTGAAATTGAAAAAAAACTAATTTTATAAATTATTCTAAATTAAACAAATAATAATCAAAACAACATGAACTAAATCTAAATAAAAAATAAATTGAAAGGCTGCTTTGAAAATTTAAAAGTCAAGCGTAAAACTTGAGGAGAAAAGAGAAAAAAAAAGGTTGTCGGTACCAAACCAAAAGCTTGTTGGCTACATGAGCCACCCAGACATGGAGGGGATATCATGTTGATTTAAATGTCATCATGGAAGATAGTGTTTGGACACTTAACAATGTCTTATACACCGTCTAAAGAGTACAAGCATCACCTACTCACTCACTTGCCAATCATTGTTTTTTTAAATAATATTTTATATTTATTAAAATAACAAATAGTCTCTCAATCAACTTGAAAATAAACAAAAAGCTAGTTTGAAAAGACAAAAAAGCCTTCGAAAGTGAGTTTTGTAGCCAATGCTTATAAAAGTAATTTTATCATTTTATTGTACTAAAATAAATTAAATGACTAAAAAGCTCCTAGAAGCCCATTTAATTTGTTTTTGGTTTAAAAGATAATTCAATTATTTTACTATACTAAAAAATAAAAAACTTATTTGTCTTTAATCAATTTGATAATGACTAATAAACCTAATAAAAAAATTAATTCTATAATTTTATAAAATAAAAATAAAATGATTATTTTACTGTTTCAATCTATAATATTCTTTTATGTCTTGGGATAATGAAAAAATGATGCCTTTTATTTTATTTTTTAATGCCATCATTCCCAACATTTTGAAAGTTTTTAAATAGTTGATTGTGAGACTATTAAAATTCAGGATGACAATAGATATGGCCGAATTGAATTTGTGTTATATTTATATATTATTTATTATCTATCAAATAAAAAAATTTAAATATTTATATTTTAAACATTAGATTAAGTATCTATTCGAGGATTCCTAGCCTGAATACTATTTATTATTTAATAAAAAATAAAAGAATTATATATATGGTAAAATTATAAATAATCTATGTATATGATACAACTCAGCCCACCGAAGGCGACTTCCACCTAAACAACTCAGCCCATCGAAGCTAGGGTGAGCAAAAAAATTGAAAAACTGATTAAACCGGAAAAACCAGAAAAAAATAATCGAAAAAACCAAACAAAAAAAAACCGATTAAAATTTTGAAAAAACCGGCCGGTTCGGTTCGGTTTCAGTTTTATAAGCAAAAAAAAAAAACCGAACCAAACCGAAACCGAAAAAACCAAAAAAAAACCGAGCCAAACAGGTTTGAACTGGTTTTTGCCCAAAAACCCAAACCGAAACGAACCAAAACCGGTCGGTTTGACCCGATTTCGGTTTTTTTAAAAAAAAAATTCAGTTTGGTTACTTTTTTTAATAAAAACCGAACCGAACTGAAAATGATCACCCCTAACCGAAGCCGTGTTAGATAGTGTGATATATTATATTTTTAAAATTAATTTTTAATTGGAAATATATTAAAATAATAATTTTTTTAATTTTTAATATCAATATATAAAAACTATATATATATATATAAAGCAAATAAAAAATACTTTAAATACTTTGCCACTTGTTCCTTTGTGTCATGATTAGTGTAAGATGGTTTTGGTTCAATTCTATCCTAGTATTTAAAAAGTAACATTAAATTGAAAAGAGAGAGGCGTCTTGGAGTTAGAGGTCAGTTCATAGTGGGGCATCAAGCAGTGGCGGAGGGAGGGGGGGCTGGCAGGGACCCCGGCCCCTGCAAGAAAATGCCCCTCCCTCGTAAATATGTAATAAAAATAATGAAATTTTTTCTTGGCCTCCCTTAATTTATAATTTGGCTCTCCCTAATGTTTTTCTCTTGCTCCGCCCCTGGCATCAAGTCCATAGATAATTATTCCAGCAAATTGCTTAGGCAAGGAAAAAAAAATATCATGGATTGCTACAAACCACTTAGCTTTGGAAGATATTTTTAAAAATAATTTTTATTTAAAAATATATTTTTTATTTTTTATATTAGCACTTCAAAACTATTAAAGCACTAAAAAGACATTAATTCAAAATTATCAAGCGACATTTTTTTTAAAAAAAAAAAAAATCTGAGACAATGATATATTAGACCGACCCGGATTAGCAATGGTTAACCTGTGAAACCTACGATATAAGGTGTGAGATCGTGATAAAGCCATAAAACTCATATAAAAAATTAAAAAAACTCAATTATAATGAACCAAATATCGAAGGCCGAAAACGAAAAAAATTAATTTAAAAAAACAAAAAAAAAATAACCCGAGTAAACCTATATCAGTAGCTGACGCAATGTCACAGGCCAATACAAATTTTAAAGGATGTAAGAAGAATAAAGATAAGGCGATGCTCATATTTCTATAAAAGTAAAAAAAATTCAAGACTTGTGTCTTTGAGCCAACCGGGTTTAATAAGTTCGATTAATTTCATAATATGAAAAACCAAGCAAATCTAGGCGAATAACCAAAATCATAACCCGTGAAATCTCAAACCCAAACTCAATCAAGAAGTTCAATTCTCAATCAATTTAATGTTAAATGATAAAATAAAAAAAATCGATCTAAAAAACTTGTCCAAGAAGAAAAATAGCAATAAAAAAAATTAAGAATCAATCATGATAGAAAAAAAATGAAGGAGAGTTAAATAACAAAAAAATCAAATTTATAAATTATCTAAAAAATAACAATAAAAAGAATAGGGATCAAATTTGATATATAAAAAAATTGAAGGAGAATAAAATTAAAAATAATTTTTAATTTAAAACAATTTTATAAAAAAAATTACAATGAAAAAAATAAAAGCTAAATCTAAAAATAAATAAATTAAAGGGCTACTGTAAGTTTTTTTATGACAGACATGAAGAGGAATTAAATGACGTAATGAAATCACGATTTCCACCATTGTAGTAAATCGCATGTCTAATCAGCTGTTTTTTTTATTAAATTAAAACATTGCTTCTAGGCTTAAATAATAATTATAAAAAAACTATTTTTTAAATTATAGAAATGCTTTGAGAATTTTAATTATAAAAAGAACTGGGTAATTAAAAAAATAAAAAACCAAAAATATCCCTAGACCATAGTTAGCTTTTTTTTGTTGTTGCTGCTTTTAAGGGTATTCAAATAATTTTATTGTGTAAAATATTTGAAAAAAAAATAAAAAATCCTCTTAACAATTCTAAAATGACAAAAGAATCCCGTGAAGATACAATTATACCCTCCAAGACCCATTCATCCATGTTTCTGCCAAGGAAAAAAGAGTAAATTCACAGTACCTTTTGCTGCATCACTTTTGCCACAAGAAATAGGTTCTATTAATAAAATCCGCAGTTTTCAAAGACATATTTTATAGAACTTGAAAATAGTATTTGGCAAATAAAGTTTATTAAATTTATACCTTGTCTAAGCTGTCAGAGATTGTTCCGGAGGTTAATTTAATATAATTGAATTTTTAATTATTGTAAAATAAAATTAAAAGAACTAGGATTAAAATTGATATTGACAAAAATTAACAACTTTTTTCCCATATATACAACTCAGGTGCGCATAAAACTACATTTTAATCCATATATCTTATTTTTTTAATATTTGCTCCCTAGTATTTAATTTTGATATTTTGCTTCATTTCAATTTCTCTTTTACGTTCTGGATCTCGAGTTTACAGGAAAAAAAAAACTAAAATTTAGCAGAGAGAAAACTCTTGCATGGCTGAATTCTGATGTTTATAGATTCTGTTAAAAAAAAAAAAGGGTGATTTTCACCTTCAAATATTCTAGAAAAAAATATATTAAAACTCGAAATTTTTTTAATTGATTTGATTTTAGATTTTTAGTGAAGCTGTCAATTTTATTTTGTTCTGACTGAAATGATCAGTATATATTGTAATATTTCAAAAAACAAAATAAAATAAAATAAAATTCATCACTTTCAAGATCTTTGGTCATTCTGGATTTCTTGTCCAAATTCCAGTCAAGATGTTATTGGTTTCTCACCTTCATTCTATTCTGGTTATGTGATTAAAAGAATACACTCTCTCATATATCACCAATAAAATGGAAACTGGAATGACTGGTGTATATAGTGTCATTTCAAAAAACGAAATAAAATGGAAAAATATTCATCTCGCTCGGGATCTTAGATCATTCTGGATTTCTTGCTCAAATTCCAGCCAAGATGTTATGGGTTTCTCACCTTCATCTATTCTGGTTATGTGATTAAAAAAAAACCTCTCTCCTATATCTCCAGCAACGCCCGCCCGCCTCTATATATACACACTCAAACGACGCATGGTTCTCCCTCTTTGTTGTAATCCTATCAACAAATCCTAGAAATTATTAGAAAGCAACAAAATCCAATCAAGTAAATGCCTTTTATTCTAATACCTGTTTTACTTATTTATCAGTGGATGAATAATTCAGGGTTTCTTGTTCTTAGGTCAAGCCCGTAGATTTTCCAATTCAAAATCAATCCTTTTCAACGTAAGCATATCACTAATAACTCTCTATGCTTGCTTAAATTTCAAGTAGAAAGCATAAAGTTTCAATCTTTTCAACTCTGTTGACGAATATCTCAACAATGTTGAAGCTGAGGAATCGATAAATTTTCAATTTAGAGTTTGTTCTGCTGACTAAAAGTAATTTTTGTTTTTTACCCTCTTGGTTGTTGTGATTTGTGTACTATTTGAATGGTTGCTAGGAAGTAAATATTTCAAGTTAGGGCACAAATTGGTTTAGTCATTGATGTTTCTCAACTATTTGTAAAAATGTCTGAACCAAAAACCTACTTGACTTTTGAGTGTGTTCGTGGTTGACTTTTGAATGTGTTCATGGCTATGTTTCATAATTTTTAACCTGATGGATTATTTTAGCTGCTTATTTTTTTGTTTGATTTTTTCTTTGAAAAAAAAAAAAACTTTTTGGGTTATCAACTCATCATCCATCTCCTCCATGAAATTCTTATAATTCGATTATATATTGGCTCCTTCAATCTTAGCATGCCATTATTTTAGTGCCGGTTCGGGAGTGCTTTTCTAGAGTGCTTCTAAAAAAATTGGAATTTTTTTTTTTTTTGCTTTGAATAATATGTTTTTGATGTTTTCAAATCATTTTGATGTGCTGATCTCAAAAATAATTTTTAAAAAATAAAAAAATATTATTTGCATACTTTTCTGAGTGAAAATCACTTTGAAAAGCAACCACAGCCACACTCCCAAACATCGTGATTGCTCTACTGTCTATCTATTTTTGGGATCCATAAGCAATGTTTCCTTTGATTGAGAACATGTGAAACAATATCTGCAGGCTTTCTGCATATTTGCTCCTGGATTTATAATTAAAAAAAAACTTATTATTCATTTTCGTGAGCTCATGTCTTACTCCTATGATTGGGATGCTTAAAAGCTTTGCTTTTGTGTTTATATAAACATGAATCAAATTAAGATAAGGCAATCTCCTAGTCAGTTAATTTTTAGTATGTTACCATCTATTAATTTTGTTTTGTTTTTGTTTTTCGATCAATTTACATGACTGAAATCTCATCAAGTGTTGCTACTTCCGGGGCTTTTGCTCATACAACATTAGATGATCTAGCATGGGCTCATAGGCAGGTGATTGTTGATGCAAAAAAATTAACTATAGATGTTCATTGTAGCAAGAGGATCAATGGTGGTGGTAATACTCGTCTAAAGCATCACCTTGTAAATAGTTCATGATATCTATGAATACCTTTTGAGAATATTATGAATGCTTCGTTGTGGTGGAGTCTTCAAAAAGATAAGAAGACGCTATGAAGTTGTCAAAGAAATATGAGAAGAAAATATTTTCCAATTTATTAGAGACAATGAGACCTTATTCAAGGCTGCTAGAAAGGCATTATAGTAAAAGTAGCATGTGCTACCAATCTAGTATATCTTCATGTGTGTGTTGTAAAGAAATTAATGCAAACACACTCTTTCTTCTTCTTAATTGTTTTTCCAGCAAAGCAAAGAAAGAAAAAGAGATGTAAAGAAGCCTAAGAATTAACAGAGAGGAGAGAACTCGGAATTGCAAAGAGCGCCTCGTGACAAGATGGGGCTGTCCTCCTTTCCATGCTGAAGAGGAAGAAAAGAGAGTTAAAATTGGAATGTTCATGTTAGAAACCGTTCGCAGCATAAGAACTTGTCCCATATCAGTCTTAAGCTGTCCTCGAGCATTTTGGAGATTGAATCCCTTCAGCTCCCGGTTCCTTCATAATTCAACAGCAGCAGCTTTAAATACATATGATTGCCAAACATGAACACAGGCATGAATCTGGAAACTTATTAAAAGCACAGCTTCACCTATGAACTCCGGTCAATGTTAAGAATTTATAATTTGATTACAAGACAATGTTGAAGGGCGTTCAGCATTAGAGCTAATCACTTAGAAAGCTCACAAATTAGAAGTCGTGTATATGAGCCAAAGCAACATAAAGAGGCATAGGGGAAAGTCAACCAATAAAGGAACTTGCCTGTATTTCTGAAACAATTCTTTTCAACTTCAGATAAATCTCTCTTGTAGTTTCCCCAGTTCCAGTCCTAAAATCGTATCGATCGCCATCTCTTGCTATAAGCCTAAATGATGAATTTTTATAGGCTTTTGTTACTGTGTGCCAAACCCCAATGACATTATATCTACCACCAGAACATGCCTTCCCCAGGGGCCATCTTAATCCACCCTTTATATCTGAATCTAGAACTGCAGAATTGATCTGATCTCTAAGGCTATTCATCTCCTCATCCTGCATCGATTCATACAAGCAGTCACTCCACAGCGTCATTATCAGGAGTTAAAAATCGATTTATAACACTAACAGAATAAGTGCATATTACAATGAAGTTTCTTGGCTTTGATATATATGATTATCAGAAGAATAATCTGGCTGTTACTGATATTAGATGCTTAGTTACTAAGGAGCCAAAACCAAATAATTGTCTGCTTAGTAAACTAAAATTTTCATGCTGGAAATAAATAACTCACTAGCAGCTTTGAGCTGTGTAGACTCTAGATGAAAATCTCTCATGCAAATTTAGGGAAATCATTGTTCCAACTATGAAAATCCTTACTCTTTCAAGCATGAAAGACCAATATCCGGGTATACTGTTTTAACCTTCTAAATTTCGTTCTTGACTTGTTAGCCTATCTCGCTAGTGCAAGCCTACTCAATGCTTGTTTTACATATCTTCTCTTCTTCTAGGTGTGATCAAACTAAGTTCTAGGATACAGATTATTTCCTATTTTCCATCATGACATTCTTTGAAATGGAGAAAGGACTTGCTAGACTAGATTAAATCTGTAATAGGAGGAAAATACAGACGGGGGATGCTTGCTCAATTTTTCTCACTAACAAGTTTCTGCTGGGTTTGGGCAGAGCCCAAGACACTTCATGCTTCAATGAGTGTCTAACAATCATGCAGTATGATTGTATCTAAATTGCTTTTGCTAACTTACAGTTGGAGCTGTTAAGATCCTCCTGGAGCAAAGCATTAGCCTGAGGTCCAGATTCTTATCAAGACATGATACATCTATGACCATCTGGCGCACTTTGTTTAGCTTAACCTGCAAGAAATCTTTAAACTTTAATACTCCATGAATAAGCAAAAGTATAAAAGTGGAAACCATCTTAAATTCATAAGTGAATATCAGAAGGTGTCCATGAGATTACACGATGTCACATTGATAAAGCACAAATTACCAAAAACAAATTAATTCTACAAAACCTGCCTTGTAGAGCAGAAGTTTTTTATTTTCCAGCACACTGCATTTGCAAGAAATAGTGGCATCTGGCCGTGTATTATCAGACAACTGCTTGAAGGAAGAAAAGTTAGTGACATATTGAATTAAAAACATAAGAAAAACACTACCAAGAGTCGGAATGCAGCAAAAGGGATACCTTTACAGTGTAAACATCTTTCTCCTCTTCAAAATCAACTCCAATCGCTGGGACCACTCCATCTATATTATTTTCCATGTATGATGAAGGAATATCTGTGTACAATGATCTTTTGAGTTGTCTCAAAATGGCTTCTTCAACCTGCATTTTATTGACACTTTCTAGTCCCATTGAATGGCTCCTGCATCACAGAATTAGTATAATATTTCTTGCTTGCATATCCTTGTAGAACTGAAATATAAAACATGCACTGATGGAGAATATGAATTTCATTTAACATAGGCAGTTATGGTTTCTAATATATGCATATCAACAATATCTACGTTACACTGATAGAGCACCAGCAAAACTTGTTTGCCAGCGATCAAAGTAATCACCAGAGCAAAACTAGACATATGATACGCTCATATTAACAGCTTAAGAAGTGGTTTAGAAAAGTGTCGAAACAAACCAAATCAAAATATTAACTGAGATACAATCATATGGTCCAAGTTCACAAGGAAGAACACCAATTAACTCCAGTCGAGGTCCTATATGGAGGAATAAACACTTGTACGTAAAAAGTCCACTGGACACCAAAAGGACTATAACGGTTCAAAATTCAAGAATTCTATGCCTACAGTGCTTCAAAAAGTTAGAGAATTCTATGCCTAGTTCAGGAAGCTTCCTGCTGGAATGCAACAGGAATAACTACAAGGAGAACAAAGTGAGACAATTCCAGGCAACTTCACAACATTATCAATTTTCAGTTGCGTAATAAATTCCATAAGTTGGAAAAAAGATGATGTTCCAATTAACATTAACTCAATTTGCAATAACTATAGAGAGAATTGGATTGCTCACCCATGAAAAATAAATTTTCCCAATCGAGCAACCAATGTTGGCTTTACTTTTTCAGAACTCCGATCATCCATTTCATTCCTCAAAATTTCGAAAGAAGAGAGTAGTTCTTGCTGTACGTTTTCCGCTATAATTTCCCATCGACTTCTGGAGCAATTCCTTTCCAGTTTGCTATCCTCTAAATTGCATGAAATTTAATACAAAGGTTTCAATAAAAGGCAGAAGCAACTAACAGAAGCACAAATTATAAAAATTTCAATAAGGATGGTACACAAACCTTCAGTTACAATGCTACTCACCAAGACCAGAGACTTTTCTCCAGTTTTACGCTCATAATATTCCAAGGAAATCGGCTCGAGATGAATGTAAGGAGGAAACTGGCCATCATCGTCCAAGCCAACAGCAAACCATTTAGATATGGCATGGTCTGCATAAAAAATTGTTCCACTCTTATTTTTACGAGAAGTGGATGCTCTCAAATTCATTTTTCTTTGAAATTGAGGGTGCGGTGTCTCTGGAATTGGGGGTGCCCTTCTCACATCCTTGGAATGCCGCTTGTGTGGAGGAATGTAAGCCATCAAATTTACAGGAAACGTATGTAGCCTGGCTGCCCAAAAAGAACACATTATTGAAACAAGAAAGCAGAAAGAAACCTACAGGGAAAGAAAAGAAATTCTGCTATTTCAAGAACCCAGAAGAAAGAAGGAAAGAAGGAAAAATCCAGTCACAGATGATCACAACATGAATTCCAAAGAAAAAAGAAACAACCCAGATAAACTAATGTTGCAATAAATTGATTAAGTCGATCATTTTAGTAAAAATGATGTATTTAACCTAAGAACTAAGACCCAAAGGTAAAGAAACTGAGTATGATTAAAGCAGTAGAGGGACGATCATACTGAGAGTTAAAAATTGTTGTTGATCGTGCAATAGTAGCTCTGTTCTGTTGGTATTATATTGTTACAACACAAATGCGAGCATGTATATACAGAACCATATAGAAAGAAATAATAAAGCGGGAAAAGGTTACGTAAATTTAATTAACATGGTTGAAAGTAATTTTTATTTAAAAATATATTAAAATAAATTTTTTATATATATCATTATATCAAAACGATCTAAAAATATATAAAAAAATATTTTAAAATATCAAAACTTTTTAAAATATGATTTGCACGGCGTTCCACAGCACACCTTAATCTCAAAAGAACCTTGAAATTGTGGTTTTTTCACAATTTAAAAGAAAAGTTTTCACAGTTTAAAAGAAAAAACTTTAGTTATACAATTTAATTTGTGAAATTCAAGATATAAAATATGAAATTTTAATAATTATATAAAAAATAAATTATAACAAATTATAAATACTAATTTTCAATAAATTAGA
Source organism: Populus simonii (assembly GCA_007827005.2). Lineage (NCBI taxonomy): Eukaryota > Viridiplantae > Streptophyta > Magnoliopsida > Malpighiales > Salicaceae > Populus > Populus simonii. The sequence goes on along the minus strand of CM017482.2, from coordinate 5,445,408 downwards.
TGTGAAATGAAAATTTTTTAAAAAACAATATAGATTAAAAAAAATCAAAATAAAAACATTATTGCAATAAATAGTATTTTATGAGGTGTGCAAAGTAAAAACATCACTTCTCTTTGTATTTTTTTTAATTGAATTTAATTTAGTAGTATTACAAAATATTTTCTTTTAAAAAAAAATTGTCCTTTGATTATTTTTTATTTTGATCCCTCTATTGTTTATATTCATTCTTTTAAGGTCGCGTTTATTTAAGATTAGATTTTATGGTTTATTTTGTCGGCCTACATTATTGGATCTTAAGGTGTTGATAAAAGATTTTGTTGCTTGATTGATTTTGATTTAGTAAAATTAAATGAAAATTATTAATTTAAAATAATTAAAGATTGAATTTGAACAATAGAATAATATAGTCATTTTTTTTCTTGAAGTAATCAATCACTGAATTACACAGCCAAGTGGTAGATAACTCCCTCTTTTTTTATTTGTCACTAAATGTTTTTCAATTATATTGAGTATATTTGGGGTTGGACATAAGAATGTTTTTTTATTGTTTGTTGTTGATGCTTGATTTTGTAAAGTAAATTTCAATTTTATTGATTTAAAACAATTACTGCTTAACATTGAGAAGGTCTTACGATAAGGTCCTTAGACTACTGTGCAGGAATTGTATTGGTTTCATAGTTGACTTATGATTCTTTTTTTCTATTTTATTTATAACTCTTTTATTATTTTCCAGCATTGTTTAAAATGTTTTTACCTATTATAAATATGATTATTTAGCCTGTATTTAGTTTTTTTATATAGACTTTGATTTAAACAATTATTATTGTGTGAGAATGGTGATCATACTTTTTTGTTCTTCATTGAACTACTTTGACTTATCAAAGAATTAATCAAACTTCATGGTATCTTCCATGCTACTCGTATGCGTCTCTTCATAGGTGTTGGATGAGGGTTTTTCGATTACTTATAGTCTTGGTGTTTCGGTATAGGTTATCATTGTGTCAATTTTAAAACCTGAGTTTAGCTTTCTTGAAAAAAAAATTTGATATGATTATGTGTTTTTAGATTTTTATATCTATAGGGTTCCCATCAGACTGACATGATCTATCCTAAACTTAATATGCTTACCCCATTAGTGATTCCTCCACTTTGCAACTACATGTAAGATGGTTATCATTTCTTTTTCATAGGTAAATAAATCTTGTTGTTTTGACCTCAAAGCTTTGCTAATATACGTTATTAAATGCCCTTCTTGTGTTAGTACAAATGTGTTTATATTACAAATAATTTTATGAATTTTCTAGTCAATTCCTGATATTTAAATATCAGTTTATTTATAAGTCTAACATTTATACCAGAATATAAACTATTAATTCTCATGAATTAAAATTTTATGAGTTATTAAAATATTAGTCAAATTCTCATGGATTCAATAAATTGGTTATTAAATCTAAAATGCATACTAAAAAAGTCAACCATACCATATATTTTTATTTTTATTTTTAAAAAGATATGATTTTTGTATTTTGAAGAGACTTGGTCGTATACAACATGCAAAAAAACATTTTCATATTACTATATTTTTTTTATTATTATTATTATTTGTAAAACCACATTTGGCAAAAGAAAAACAAATTTTCTTGAAATAAAAATTATCTAAAACAAGTCTAAAGGATGTTTACCAAACACATACTTTAACCAAATAAACCTTAACAAAAATAACAGCAAACCAAAGAAGGCCTAACGAGTAACCCGATTTTGACCTAACTAGGTTGACCCGACTGAGTTGATCTAACTATGTTGACCCGATCGAGTTTACTTTAAAACATTAATTCAGGACCGAAACAGATCCAACAATAGAAAAACATAAAAAGCTTTAAAAAAAAATTATTGAAATGGATCAAACACATAAAAATGAAGAGCATGAAGAACATGTATCAAGAACCCAATAAACACAACTCTCAAACCAGATCAGATCTCGAACAATAAAAGACATGGTTTTGTTCACAATCAAGCATAAATCAAGAATCAAGCATCAAAAACTATCGATTATCACTCAAAATTCATGATTTGGTCAAAATATATTATGGGTAGCCAAAGAAAACCTAGGATCTAAATGCATATATGCATATTATTGATACGTTATCACCCTAGATAATTTGCTAAATAAATTGCATGAAAGTTTCTATGCAAACAATTAGACCGTAATTGGTCCAAATCATAAAGCTAAAACAATGTTCTTCTCAAGAACATGAAGAACACCACCATGGAAACCCATAAAATGCCCAAAATAAACTCAGTTATTGGCAAACCCAAAATGACCCTTTTTTACCTCTAAAAATTATCAAAACCAAACATACTTAATCAAAAGAACTCACAAACACAACAAATCATTATAAGTAAGTATCAAATTCCAATATTCAATACTGTCAACTTAAAATAACCTACATATTTAGATAACTTGGGTTCAAAATGTATTTCTAAACCTTTAACTAGAACCAAACAAAACTCAGAAACCTAGAAACATCCATTAGCTAAAATAGAACAACATTAACACCTTGATACCATATTTGGAAGATTTCAAATCAAACCAAAACGTAAACTTAACATATTAAGGTAATAAACATCACATCAATATACTAAAAAACATTGCATTAAACAAGGAAAAAAAAAAATCAGCATGCCTCATTAACTCCACTTTCAAAGTTTGTAGGGATATATCTTTCAAGCTTGAAATCTTCAAATATGGATGGATTGTTAATGCTTCCTTCCTTTCTTTTAATTTCCAAACCCATCAAAACAAACTAAATCTTCCAAACCCAGAACTAAATTAGATTACTTGAGCCTTAATCAAAGTTTCTTTTCCCTATCTCTATTCTCCTCATTTTTTCTTCCTTTGATTACCTCTCATTTTATAAGTGGATTTAGAGCTTCTAAATGAGTTTGTTAGATTTCTAACAAACCAAAACTATGCTAGTTTCACCCTGGATTAATGGTTTTGGATTTAAGTGGTTTTGTAACAAACTTGGAGGCTAAGGTGAAGTGTTTCTGACCTTTTAATCATGAGAGAAGGATTTTAAACCCTTGATAAAAACTAACTTGGAGTTTTAAAGTGTGAACACACAAAAGAGTTGGGTAGTTTTATGCAAATGAGTGTCTTAGTTAAGGCTGACTGGGTTGACCACTTTCATAGCTTTGCTAGAGGAACACCGATGTCAACGTTGCCTAGGATAGCCTAATCATGATGGATGGTGTGTATACTTTTTTATTGGATCTATTTTGCTTAATTTGAAGGTCTATAGCTCTACATTCATTTGTTTAAAAGTGTCAATTCAATCAACATGAAATCTGAAAATGTAGTGATGACTGATTGGAGACAAGATGTTATTGAGATCATTAGAGAAAATGGGATGTAAACATTTGATTTCATGAAAATGGGGTTGTAGAAAGGGTGTTTCTCATTTGAATGGTAGTGGTTTCAGCCTTAGAGGTGGTTGGAAATGTCATATTTATTCACCCGAAAGTACTTACTTAACCAACCAAAACTATCAAAGAAGAAGATGCACAGTATTATCCTAAATAACACCATTTCAGCTCAACCCTATAAATTAGGGTTTTTAATTTGGGATTTGACAAACTTTAATCAAACCCATATTCTTCTAATTTTTTTAATTTTACTTGTAATTTCCTCATTAACTCCTAATTTCATGCAATTTCACCCCTGTCAAATTCAATTACCAAGCCCAGATTTAAGTATTTTTTACAGTTTGGTCTTTGGTTTTTAATTTGTTTAATTAGACTCTTATTTGATCAACAAACTTTTAATTTTCTCCAATTTGACCCCTGATTTCACATATTTCAGTCCCTGAAGTCACATGCCTTTTACAAGTTAGTCCTTGGTTTACGAATTATTCAATTAAGTCTCTAATTACCTATCAGGCTTTGAATTTTATGCAATTAAACTTCTAATTTGATCAATTTCAGTCCCCAAGCTTTAATTTATTTCAATTAACATCCAAATTGACTTTAAAAGTTGATTTCTCTTACAATTAAATCCTCAATAAAATTAATTAAGCCTTCCAAAATTTCAATTGAGTCCTTCAACACCCAAATAAAAATATTTTCACTAATGAGGTCTTTTATCAATCAAAATTGGATTGCTAATTTTGATAATCTCGTACATTTTAATCTCCCAACTTTTTACTTGTTGTTTTGGTCCTTCACCACCAACTTGAACAGTCTTTTAGGCTTTCTTCATGTGTATATTTTTGGATTTTCTTTTTTATTATGTTTTTTTATTTTGTATGGAGTAAAAAAAAAGGTAGCAACATTGATTTTGTTAGGATCGGTAGATACCCTTTCCTTTGATATTATATGATCCAAATACTCCACTTTATTATTGTCAAACACGTATATACTTTTCTTGGCAACCAACTAACGTAGCTTCAACACTTCAAAGATTGTCCTTAAGTGTTTCAAATGTTCTTCCATTGATTAACTGTAGATTAAGATGTCATCAAAGGTAACAGGGGCATTAGTCAACCCAAATGGCATTACTAGGAACTTATAGTGGCTATTGTGAGTCTTGAATGTTGTTTTGAATATATCTTATGGAGTCGTCCTTATCTAGTGATATCTAGACCTCAAGTCCACTTTAGGTGGATTATTCCAATACCACAAGAGAAATAAATGCGTTATTGCTCTGTTGGATTATTCATATTTCCATCATTTCAGAAACCATCTTTTCCACCATATTCTTCTACAATCTTGAATATATATAGGCCTTTAGGTTAACAAGTTAAGATGATCTTTTTAAAGGTATAGTATGGTATTGAAATTTGGTTAGCGGTAAGTCTGCTAGTTCTCTAAAGACTTTCTGGTAATACTTTAAGAAGTTTTCTAAAGCAACATCCCTTTTTTCCACAAGGGTAAAGTGGCTAACATGGAACACATTACATTGCCAATATCCTTTAAAATCCTTAAATTATATAGACTCATCTCTACAAGTTATGAGATGACTATCAAATAGGCTATTGAATTGTTCAAACCCAATAGTTTGTAGCTTAGCAAATTCATTACCCTTAAGAACCACCTCTTATTTTAACCAATTAAAAGGGCATTCATACTTCATTGTAATTAGACACAATGTTGCCTAACATGGTCAACCATTGAATGCCCAGCACCATGTCATAACTACTTAAATCTAATATAAACACATCAATCATAAAATTCACTATTGTATTTTCCACTTAAAGTCCTTGCATGTGGTTATACAACATATAGTTCCACCATTTACTACTTCTATTGTTAAGGGTTTGATAAGAGTAAGGTCATATTATAATTTCTTAACTGCTTTTATGTTTAAGAACTTATAGGTACTACTAAAGTCCACCAGAATGAAGATAAAGTATTTCTCTACCTTACCAGTCACTCTTAAGTTATGAAAATCAACTATGCCTTCTAGAGCGTTGAGGGAAATACATGGTACTATTATTTATCGATTAATCTTTTTCACCTTAATATCATGTTCTTTATCTCCTTTTCCATCCTTTATAACACATAATGAATACAACTTCTTGTTTCTATATCTATACCTAGGAACGAACCATTCATTGCACCAGAAACATAACACCTTCGCTTTTCTTTCCTCCAACTCTATAGATTTTAGTGATTTGTTAGGTTTAATGTTGGGTTTATGGATATAATTTTAGGTTTGAGTAGGTAGTAGACCAGTTTGAGATGGTCTTGATATATTAGTGTTTATGTGGTTAGATTTTTGTGATGTGTTGGGAAGAGTTGGATTTGATCTGGGCAGGTTGTGTAATGGTTTGAGAGGAATATTTTGAGTGGTTACAGTGATAATGTCTGTAGGATAGAGTATTATCTTATAAGTGAGCTAGGTTGAAGGCTTGTTTTAAGGCTTTAGGTTCAAATATTTTTACCATATTTTTATCTCTACCTCCACACCTCCAATGAAGAGTATTATGGCTTACTTTACTCTGATTAATGTCTTATTTCACAAAATATCAAAATTCTGGATATATGTCTCCTAATCTCCCACTTGTTTAAGATCCATAAACTCTTCTAATGGATCATTCTAACCTCCAAACTTGGGGCATAAGACATCCATATACTCATCCCATGTAACCTTTTGGCTTCCTAAACTTCGTATGAAGTTTTGATGCCAATATAAAGCCATCACATCCAAATAATAAGAAGCCTATTTGAGCTTCTCAGAGTCATTAATCTAGTTTACATCAAAGTATTGGTTGCATTTATACAACCATTTGTGTACATCTTCACTATAAAAATAAAGAAAATCTCTTTAAGGTCAATGTACTCTAGATTGTAATGACCCATCTTTACAAGATAGAGATGTCTTAGTAGCAAAATCTTCATTGTGAGAATTTAGTTTATCTCTTGTAGCACTAGTTTCACCTATTGTTGGTTGGTATGACAGTCCACTAATGAGGTCCTTCAACTCTTCAAATGTTGCTTCATAGTTGGATTTTGTAACTTCTAGTTTTTTATTATATATTTCCAGCATTTTCACCATCTGTTAATACTTATATGTTTGTTTCTTTATGACAGATTCAAGAGAATCTTCCAATCTCTTAAGGTCTTAGGATAAAGTTTCAGCAACCATATCTCAAATCCAAAGACATTGGACTCTAATATCACTTGTTGTAAGTTGGATTGTAATGGTTTCTATTCACAAATTGTCCAGGTGATCAAAAGTGAAAATAGTAGTATATTGGTTATGGAAGGTTACATAGTAAGGAATCAATAACAAGAAGAAGAATATAAGAATAGGGGAGGGAGGGAAGGAGAGATTATGTTAATTCATCATTTTTATCATGCCTGCCATTATTGTCAAATTCTATTACACTATATTCTCATACTCCTAGAGCTTAATTAGTTTTCACTTTGTACTGGATTAGCATGTGACCATTAGAATTACAAACAAAAACATATAACTTTACAAAACACTATATTTAACACACACCATTAGCAAACGAGGTGTTTTGTTCACACAAGATAGAATAGCAACAGTCATATTATTCAAATCAATTAAACCCTAAATCCCTTTCTCTCTATCCTTCTTCCAATTAAAAAACAGCGTGTAAGAGACGTTGTGTGCTTCGGGTGGTGCGTGCGGCGTCTCCTAGTGGTGGAAAATAAGCTTCTACCATCTCATTTAGTTCTTCTCCATGTCCTCTTTCTATATTGGTCGCATGTGGCATTTAAGGGTAGCCAGTTTGTTACCAGTGGCCTTTCCTTTTTTTCCTTCATGTCTATCTCCGACCTTAGAAAATTAACTTCGATCCTTATTGTTATTGGTGTTTTAGATTAAATCCTTTTAGCTTTGATTTTTTTATCTTAGTCTTTTTCCTTATTGTTCAAATTTTATTTGTTTTCAATTTAATCCTTCAATTCTAATTTGTATATATGATATTTTTTAATTTGGTCCTTCTACTTTTGATTCCTTTTATTTTCTTCGCTCTTTTGTCAAACTTTTTATGATTTTCAATTTTATCCCTTATATCAGGTTTTTTTTTTGTTTTTTCAATAAGAATAATATTAATTTAAATTTGATCCTTTTTCTTTTGATTTTTTTTCTTTATCCTTTTGTCTAAGTTTTTATTTATAGTCTTTAATTTTGTCCTTCAGATCAAGTTTATGTTTTTTTATTTCAATAATAATAATAATAAATCATTGTAAATTCTAATTTAGAATAATAAATTCTAAGAAATTCTAAATTAAATTTTTAATAAATTCTAAATGAAAATAAATTTGAATTCTATTCAAATAAAATGGAATAAAAAATGAAATATATAAAAATATTATCTAAATTAAATTTATTATATAAATCTAAATGTATTTGATGTAATCTATTAAGTAAATATAATATGTAATTAAATATAATATGAATATATTAGATAGGTAATAAGAATATAATAGGGATGGTCCTGAAAAGTATATATGGCATAGTTATTCACAAATTGGATCCATGTAATGCATATCAATAGCAAGACAAAAAAAAAAAGCAGCAGCAGCAACAACAACAACAACAACAATAACCTTCAAATCAAGTTTTGTTTTTTTTTGTTATTTTAATAATAATAATGGTGGTGGTGGTGGTGGTGGTGGTGGTTATGATGGTGATAATAACAATAAAAAAAAAAAAAGGTTAAGAAAAAACAACTAAAAAGAAAGGGGGTTACCTATGATCATAGAGAAAATTCATTTTTCACTACAATAGTCAAGTGATATCTATAACCTTCTCAAAAAACGACATGCCTTGAAGCTAGAGATTTTTTTGTATTTTCATGTCTTATTAGTCATTATAATTTTGGTTGAAGGTATTTTTATCTATTCAATATTTTTAATAACAATGAAATAACAAAACTACCCCAAAAATAGTGAAATAACAAAAATAAATTTGAAAAAAAGTTGTTGGCCCATTAAAGTTGTCATGTATTTTGGGTAGTAGATGTTGCGGTTTCTAGTAGTTAAAAATAGGTTTTCGTTTTATAATTTTATTCTTTGTTGTTTTTTTTATTATTATGAATGACTTATGTTGTTCAAAAATAAATAATGTTATCTTATCATTAATTAATATTGTTATACATATATCATGACTAGGTTTTTAATCCTCTTTTCACTCCATTGCAATACTTAAATATTATTTTTTATATAAAAAATAATCCAGCGCGAGCACACTAGTGAATGCATATAAAAGGATGAATGAGGGAAAAAGGGACGCAATCAATCAAAGCTACTTACCTACGAAGGGTTTGAACAACTTCAAAAAAGAGCTCAGAGCTCATCATTCTTTCTTCTAACATTCTTAAGAACGAATAAAGAGGGAAAGGGACACACACACACACTCAATTAAGCTACTACTTCACTAAGAGGGTTTGATTTACTTTGTTGGGAGGGTTTTCTTCTAAGATTCTTCAGTGGGGACTACAAAATTTGTCCTTACCTTAATCTTTTTCTAGGACTTAGAGCGTGTTTGGCAATGTAGTTGCAGGTGCTTTTCAAATAGCTTTTCGTGCTGAAATATATGCCAATGATGTTTTTTTATTTTTTAAAAATTATTTTTGACATCAGCACATCAAAACGATCCAAAAAGTACAAACCGCACTCAATTTTGGCAAAAAAAAAATTCAAATTTTGACGAAACACAGGTACAAACGCAATACCAAACGTTCCCGTAGTCTCAAATATTTGTAATGTTTTATTGTTTGTTTTTACGTTACTAATTGTTTTTTAAAATATTTTCTTATACATCCAAAAAAGCATCTAAAATTTTGACATATTAATATTAAAAAATAAAAAACATATTAATATGAATTAAAAAATATTTTTAAAAAATACCCTGACTTTTCATTTGTTTTAACATGGTTCATTAATGCAGTTCTATAGGTAATTGCTTTTACAAAGAAGATTACGCATTCATGGCATCTATTCTCGGAAAACATCCATATCTCTTTAACATTTTGCATTTGTTAATTACATAAAGACATCAACCTCTCCCTAAAATACTCGGAAAACCACGCTTCCACAATCTTTCTTCTTCTTTTTTGTTTTTCCAGCGTCTATTCTCAAAAACTAACACTCAAACCATCCAAATATAAAAGAAAGAAAGCAAAGCAAAGCAAAGAAAGAAAGAAAAAGAGATGTAAAGAGGCCTAGAATTAACAGAGAGGAGAGAATTCGGACAAACAGCGCCTCGTGATGGGATAGGATCCAGACAAGATGGGGCTCTCCCCCTTTCCAAACGGGAGAGTGTTCATGTTAGAAACCGTTCGCAGCATAAGAACTTGTCCCATATCAGTCTTATGCTGTCCTCGAGCATCTTGGAGATTGAATCACTTTCAGCTCCCGGTTCCTTCATAATTCAACAAAAGCAGCTTTAAATACAAGCAAAATATTACTGGGATCAGATATGGATCTGTCAGCTCTGGGCGCTAGAGTTTAATCACTTAGAAAGCTCACAGATTAGAAGTCGCATATGAGCCAAAGCAACATAAAGAGGCATAGGGAAAAGTCAACCAATAAAGGAACTTGCCTGCATTTCTGAAACAATTCTTTTCAACTTCAGATAAATCTCTCTTGTAGTTTCCCCAGTTCCAGTCCTGAAATCATATCGATCGGCATCTCTTGCTTTAAGCCTAAATGACGAATTTTTATAGGCTTTGGTTACTAAGTGCCAAGCCCCAATGACACTATATCTACCACCAGAAGATGCCTCCCCCAGGGGCCATCTTAATCCACCCTTCATATCTGAATCTAGAACCGCCGAATTGATCAGATCTCTAAGGCTATTCATCTCCTCATCCTGCATCGATTCGTACAGTCAGTCACTCCACAGCATCACTATCAGGAGTTAAAAATCCAATTATAACTCTAACAGAATATGTGTCTATTACAATGAAGTTTCTTGGCTTTGATATATATGATTATCAGAAGAATAATCTGGCTTAGTCACTAAGTACCCAATACTTAGTAACTATAATCTGGCTTTGATATATATGATTATCAGTGAAGAATAATCATTGGCTTCTGCTTAATAAACTAAAATTTTCATGCTGGAAATAAATTACTCACTAGCAGCTTTGCGCTGTCTAGACTCTAGATGAAAATCTCTCATGCAAATTTAGGGAAATCATTGTTCCAACTATGAAAATCCTTACTCTTTCAAGCATGAAAGACCAATATCTGGGTATACGGTTTTAACCTTCTAAATTTCGTTCTTGACTTGTTAGCCTAACTCGCTAGTGCAAGCCTACTCAGTGCTTGTTTTACATATCTTCTCTTCCAGGTGTGATCAAACTAAGTTCTAGGATAGAGATTATTTCCTATTTTCCATCATGACATTCTTTGAAATGGAGAAAGGACTTGCTAGACTAGATTAAATCTGTCATTGGAGGAAAATACAAAGGGAGGATGCTTGCTCAAGTTTTCTTACTAACAATTTTCTGCTGGGTTTGGGCAGAGCCCAAGACACTTCATGCTTCAATGAGTGTCTAACAATCATGCAGTGTTGATTGAATTTTTCAGCGAGAGACGGTACAACTTACAGTTAGAGCTGTTAAGATCTTCCTGGAGCAAAGCATAAGCCTGAGGTCCAGATTCTTATCAAGACATGATACATCTATGACCATCTGGCGCACTAGGTTTAGCTCAACCTACAAGAAATCATTATAATTTAATGCCACACCATGAACAAGCAAAAGTATAAAAGTGGAAAACATCTTAAATCCATAAGTGAATATCAGAAGGTGTCCATGAGATTACACAATGTCACATTGATAAAGCACAAATTACCAAAAACAAATTAATTCTACCATATAATATGACAAATTAACATGAGAGGACAGGACTCTAGGTAGTACAAAACCTGCCTTGTAGAGATGAAGTTTTTTATTTTCCACCACAGTACATTTGCATGAAACAGTTGCATCTGGCCGTGTATTATCAGACAACTGCTTGAAGGAAGAAAAGTTAGTAACAAATTGGATTAAAAACATAAGAAAAACACTACCATGAGTCGGTGTGCAGCAAAAGGAATACCTTTACGGTGTAAACATCTTTCTCCTCTAAAAAATCAACTCCAATCGCTGGGACCACTCCATCTATAATATTTTCCATGTAAGAAGAAGGAATATCTATGTACATTGATCTGTTGAGTTGTCTCAAAATGGCTTCTTCAACCTGCATTTTATTGACACTTTCTAGTCCCATTGAATGGTTCCTGCATCACAGAAATAGTATAATAACTCTTGCTTGCTTATCCTTGTATAACTGAAATATAAAACATGCTTCTTATGCACTGATGGAGAATATGAATTTAATTTAACATAAGTAGTTATGGCTTCTAATATAAGCATATCAACAATATCTACGCTACTAGGAGCACCAGCAAAACTTGTTTGGCAGCGATCAAAGTAATCACTAGAGCAAAACAAGTCATATGATACACTCAGGTGTGGCAGAAAATTAATAGATTAAGAAGTAGGTTAGAAAAGTGTCGAAACAAACCAAATCAAAATATTAACTGAGATACAATCATATGGTCCAAGTTCATAAGGAAGAACACCAATGAACTCCAGTCGAGGTCCTTTATGGAGGAACAAACACTTGTACGTAAAAAGTCCACTGAACACCAAAAGGACTTTAACGGTTCAAAATTCAAGAATTCTATGCCTACAGTGCTTCAAAAAGTTAGAGAATTCTATGCCTAGTTCAGGAAGCTTCCTGCTGGAATGCAACAGGAATAACTACAAGGAGAACAAAGTGAGACAATTCCAGTCAACTTCACAACATTATCAATTTTCAGTTGCATAATAGATTCCATAAGTTGGAAAAAAGATGATGTTCCAATTAACATTAACTCAATTTTGCAATAACTATAGAGAGAAGTTGGATTTCTCACCCATGAAAAATAAATTTTCCCAATCGAGCAACCAATGTTGGCTTTACTTTTTCAGAACCCTGACCATCCATTTCATTCCTCAAAATTTCGAAAGAAGAGAGTAGTTCTTGCTGTACGTTTTCCGCTATAATTTCCCATGGACTTCTGGAGCAATTCCTTTCCAGTTTGCTATCCTCTAAATTGCATGAAATTTAATACAAAGGTTTCAATAAAAGGCAGAAGCAACTAAAAGAAGCACAAATTATAAAAATTTCAATAAGGATGGTACACCAACCTTCAGTTACAATGCTATTCACCAAGACTAGAGGCTTTTCTCCAATTTTACGCTCAACATATTCCAGGGAAATCGGCTCGAGATGGATGTAAGGAGGAAACCGGCCATCATCGTCCAAGCCAACAGCAAACCATTTAGATATGGCATGGTCTGCATAAACAATCTTTCCACTCTTATCTTTACGAGAAGTGGATGCTCTCAAATTCATTTTTCTTTGAAATTGAGGGTGCGGTGTCTCTGGAATTGGGGGTGCCGTTCTCACATCCTTTGAATGCCGCTTGTGTGGAGGAATGTAAGCCATCAAATTTACAGGAAACGTATGTAGCCTGGCTGCCCAAAAAGAACACATTATTGAAACAAGAAAGCAGAAAGAAACCTACCGGAAAAGAAGAGAAATTCTGCTATTTCAACAACCCAGAAGAAAGAAGGAAAGAAGGAAAAATCCAGTCTTGCAATATGAATTCCAAAGAAAAAAGAAACAACCCAGATAAACTAAACTTGCAATAAATTGATTAACTCGATCATTTTAGTAAAAATGATTTATTTAAGCTAAGAACTATGACCCGAAGGTAAAGAAACTGAGTATGATTAAAGCAGTAGAGGGACGATCATACCTGAGAGTTAAAAATTCTTGGTGGGCGTACAACAGTAGCTCTGTTCTGTCGGTATTATATTGTTACTACACAAATGGGAGCATGTATATATATATATAGGGATAAATCCTCCAAGAAAGAAAGAAAGAATATGGCGGGAAAAGGGCCCCACGCTCAGAGTGACTGGGAGTATTATATTACTTGGTTTTTAAAGTGTTTTTTTTTTAATATATTAAAATAATATTTTTAAATTAAAATTTAAAGATTATTTTTACATATCAAAATAATTTAAAAATATTAATTTAAAATAAAAAAAAATTAATTTTTTAAATAATACTTTTAAAACATAAAAACAAACAAAATCTTAATTAATCAAGCTACATGCAATAATAATTACAATTACAAAAGAACCCAGCGGTTGTGGCATTTTCACAGTTCAAAACACTCTAAGCGAATCATAGCAAATTTTTTAATGTAAAAAAAAAAAATTAAAAACATATTGCTGAAGGATGAATTAAAAAAAATCTAAGAAAAAGATATAGTAGAATAACTTGAGTTTGTCTAAATTAACTTGTAAAACACATTATATATGTAATAAAACCGGAGTAATATCATAGAAAACAAACTAAGACAAATCATGAAAAATCAATTTAATATTGAAAGATAAAATTAAAAAAAATTGAGTCAATTAAGTTAACTCGAGACACAGGTCATGAAATTAAGATAACTTATTATAATGAATAGTGCTTTTTGAAGTGGTGCACAGTACAAACACCATCTCTTTTAGTTTTTTTTATTAATCATAGTATTCCACGATGTTTTTATTGTTTTAATTTTTTTTCATTTTAATTCCTTATTTTTTTTATTTGTTTTTTTTTTGAGATTGTGCTTGGTGGTTTGTTTTGGCTACCTAGGTTATAAGATCTCGGGGTGTTAAGAAACGTATTTGTTGCTCAATTGATGCTTGGTTTAGTAAAATTAGATGAAATTTTATTGATTTAAAACAATTAAATTTACTGGATTTGAATTTAAACAATAGACAAATATACAACGATTTTTCTTAATGGAATCAAGCACTAAATTTCGGATGGATAGCCCCATTTTTTATTATTTTTTTGTCACTCAATTTGTTCAATTATAATGACTATTTTTTGGGTTAGACTTAATAGTGTTTTTTTATTGCTTAAATATTGGGATCCTATGATATTGGGGAAAGACTCTGACTCACGGTTGATAATTGATTTTATAAAATTTAATTTAATTTTAATATTTTAAAATAATTAAAGTTTAAGGGATTAAATTTGAAATTGAAAATAATCAACATGAAGTAGCAAAGAAACCGGTGTGTGTGAGGGAAGCCAGCATGCTCTGGTGGCATTTATACGACTTCCTACGGTGCTGAAACGCCACCTTTCTTGGTGGACATTAGGTACGCCTCGAGGAGCCCTTGCTAGTGATGTGGTGCCTGTGAATGTTGGAGGCGCGTGGTCCTTTTTTCTCTTTTTTTTCTCCTTTCTCTTCTTCTAAATTTATATGTCTTCAAATTAATTAGTAAGGTGTCCTATTATTTTATTTTTCTGTTAAATTTTATTTTTATTATTATTTATTTTATTTTAGACTTTTTTTAAATGATTTTATTTTCAGATTCATTCATTTGTCTTATATTAATTAAAAATTGAGTTTCATGATTTTTTTTGGATTTATCTTCTATAAGATAATTCTAACATCATGGCCCGGGTTATGGGTTTAAAAGGTTAGTCTGAGTTTACTTCAATCTTTTTTTAGTTTCTTTTATAAAATTGGTTTTTGTTTTAAATTTCATTCTTAACGATTGGGTTGGTTATGGATTGGGCTTCATAATTCTTGTTTGCTTTTCTTTCTGTGGGGTTATCTCAGTCTCATAATCGAGATCACGAGTTTGACGAAATGACTCAATTTATTTTTTTTCTTTCCTTTTTTTAATTAAATATTTTTTTTATCATATTCACCTTTTAATATGAGTTTATTGAGAATTGAATTTTGTAATTTATTTTGTTTTATTTTTAATGGGGTTGTCATACTCATGACCTAGGTCGCGGATTTTACAGGTTAAACAAGATTGGTGTAAGTCGATTTGGTATGTTATTGTCTAGTTAATTTTTTTAAAATGACATTTAGTATTTTAAAAGGTGTCATTTAATACACATCATATTTTTTGTTCAAGATTATTTTTTTTTGTTAACAGTGGATGACCGAACCAGTTTACGCGCATCTCAACCCCAGACCCTAAAGTTAACGATCATATAAGTCTCAAGTGGCCTTGAGGTTTGTGACACTCAAACTAGTAATCTCTGAAAAATAAACTCAGGGCTTGACCAGTTGAGTTAGTGTTAACCATACTCTTATATGTTTTACATTTAAAAAATAATAATTTAACTCACGGCAAAGCGGCAAAAGATTCAGCACTTCACTTAAAAGAGATGGTCTGATGAACTTCACTATGGGTTTTCTTCCAAAAGAGCTTTTCATTATTTCTTTTAAGAGTTTTCGGTGGGGATCACAATTCAAATTTGATCTTTCAAGTTTTTTCATGTTTGTTTATCATTAAATAAATTAATTAATGAAGAATGCTTTCTAATTAAAAAGAAATTTAGTTTAGTTTTCAGAAAAATAATTTTTTTTTTATTTTAAACGGAAAATACTTTTTAGACGTTATAAAAAATTCAAAAATATTATGTTATTTTTTGATTATATCAAATTTAGTCCTCAATCTTTTAATTACTATACATTTTATTTTAATTTTATTTTAAATTTGTTTTTCAATTTCATCCCTTAGAATTTGATTTAATTTGACTTTTATATTAACTTTGGTTCTCATTCTTTTTATTGTTATTTATTTTTTCTCTTATCCTTTTTTTTTAATGTTTTTATATATCAAATTTGGTCCTCATTCTTTTTATTACAATTTATTTTATTTGAAATAACTTATGAAATTGGATTATTTTTTTTAATGTCATCCTCTTTCAAATTTTTTATCTGTCAGATTTGGTCCCTATTGTTTTAAATGCTATTTATTTTTTCAAATAATTTATAAAATTTGAAAAAAAAATTAATAATTTCATCTTTCTTGAACTTTAGAAATTAACTTTTCATGGAAATTATTTTTTTAAAAAAAATTATTTTTTAGCAAACAAATTGAAAGTCAAGTTTTGATTAAATTTAAAGAAATCGTATTTAGTCACTGTTGAGAGGTCAAATATTTATTGGTGAGTTACGAAGGATAGCATATCTATACAACATAAATCAGAAAAGGAGAGAACCCTTGAAAAGAACAAATGCGTGCTTAGATGCATATCTATATAACATATTTGAATTAGCCACAAAGAATTTCAAGCAAATAAAAAAATGACAATCAAATTTGATAGGAAAAAAAACTAAAAAAAATGAAATTGTAAAAAAAATTATCTTAAATAAAACTAATAGTAATTAAAAAAATAAGGACCAAATCTAACATATGAAATAAATAAAGGGGGTGAAATTGAATAAAAAAACTAATTTTATAAATTATTCTAAATTAAACAAATAATATTCAAAACAACATGAACCAAATCTAAAGAAAAAATAAATTGAACGTTGCTTTAAAAATTTAAAAGTCAAGCGTAAAACTTGAGGAGGAGAAAAAAAAAGAAAAAAAAATGTTGTCAGCGCCAAACCAAAAGCCTGTTGGCTACATGAGCCACCCAAACATGGAGAGGATGTCATGCCGATTCAAATGTGGTCGTGGAAGACAGTGTTTGGACACTTAACAATGTCTTATGCATCGCTTAAAGAATACGAGCATCACCTATTCAATCACTTGTCAATCATTTTTAAAAAAATAATATTTTATATTTATTAAAATAACAAATAGTCTCTCAATCAACTTGAAAATAAACAAAAAGCTAGCTTGAAAAGATAAAAAAAAGCCTTTGAAAATGAGTTTTGTAGCTAATGCTTCTAAAAATAATTTTGTCATTTTACTGGACTAAAATTAATTAAATGACTGAAAAGCTCTTGGAAGCTAATTTAATTTGTTTTTTGGTTTAAAAGATAATTCAATCATTTTACTATAATAAAAAAACTAATTTATTTTTAATTAATTTGATAATGACCAATAAACCTAGTAAAACATCAATTCAACAATTTTACAAAGTAAAGATAAAATAATTATTTTATTGTTCCAATCTATAATATATTATGTCTTGGACTATAATGAAATAATGATGCCTTTTATTTTATTTTTTTAATGCCATCATTCCCAACATTTTGAAAGTTTTTAAATAGTTGATTGTGAGACTAATAAAATTCAGGATGATAATAGATATGTCCGAGTTGAATTTGTATTATATTTATATTTTATTTATTATTTATCAAATAAAAAATTTAAATATTTATATTTGAAACATTAGATTTTAAGTATCTATTCGAAGACTATTTATATTCAATAAAAAATAAAAAGAATTATATGTATGGTAAAATTATAAATAATCTATGTATATGATACAAATTTATACATCTAAAGTGTGGTTTATATCAATTTTAGATCAGATTTAACCTATTTACACACTATTTATAACCTATTTGTATCGGTATCGTCCAAATTTGGCCAACTTCCTTAATTTGGGCAGCCAACCGGAACTTTCCCAACGTTTTCGTTTGTTATGTGAACAATTAATATGTTTTTCATTGACTAATAATTAATTAGTCATATGTAAGTATCAGCACACCCAAGGAGATTTCGTAATTGTTTAGAAGTGTAGTTGTGGTTGTTTTTAAAATATTTTTTATATTAAAATAAATCAAAATAATATTTTATTTTATTTAAAAAAATTAATTTTGATATCAACGCATCAAAACGATCCAAAACATATAAAAAAAATTAACTTTTTTGAAAATGTGTGTGCCGTCGTGTTTCCAAATGCTCTCTTCCACCTAAACAAGTCAGCCCACCAAAGGAGACTGATGAGGTGTTTGATAGTGTGATATATTATATTTTAAAAGTGATTTTTTATTGAAAATTTATTAAAATAACATTATTTTTATAAAAAAAAATTATGAAAATATATATATAATTATTAATTTAATATATTTTAAATAAAAAATACTTTAAACTTTGACACTTGTTCCTTAGTGTCATGATTAGTGTAAGATGGTTTTGGTTCCATTCTATCCTAGTATTTAAAATAAAATAAAAAAAGAGGGTCAGTGATATCGTGTATAAAAAGTAACTTAAAATTGAAAAGAGAGAGGCGTCTTGGAGGTCAGTTCATAGTGGGACATCAAGTCCATAGATAATTATTGCAGCAAACTGAATACCGTGGATTGCTACAAACTTCTTGAAGAGTTGTTTAGAAGATATTTTTAAAAATAATTTTTTATTTAAAAATATATTAAAATAAATTTATTATTTTATTTTTTATAAAAGCACTAAAAAGGCATTAATTCAAAACTATCAAGTGACATATTCTTACACTAATCGTGACACAAAGGAACAAGTGGCAAAATCATAATAGTCAGTCATGCTTGATAAAATAATCAATTTATAGTGAAATAATTTAAATTGTTTAATGGGAAGAAACAAGTCAAAATCAAAGTTTTTGTTTACCATTACTTCAAACCTTGTACCATAATAAAAAATAAAAAATAAAAAAAAAGTGAGTGTTAGGCTTTGATGTAAAGCTTAATTTATCTCCGATAAATATAAAGATTTAGTTTAGATGAAATATTAGTATGAATACATAAGTATTATTATTAAAATCAAATAACAATGCAGTTTATATTAGTATGAATACATAAGGATTTTTATATTTTTTTAGCACAACAAGTTTTTACCTAAAAATATATGAAGATCAGTTAGGATTTCTAGTTATTATAAAATTAAATGATAATTTTTTTTTAATTTATTCTTTTTACTAAATGAGATCTCCAAGATATCCCATGCAACAATAATAATTATTAGGACAAGAGTAATATTTTAAAATGTAAAAGTTAGACTTTAAAAATATAATATTTTAATAATTTAAAAGATTATTAGTCAAAGAGATCAAATCACTAGTAATGATTCCAAGTGAGAATTAAAGAATTATTAAGTAATAAGCTAAAGGGTGTCTGGAATTCATGATTCATCTATATCCAATGTACTGTGAATTACAATAGTAATTCATACTGTATTTTCTTTTTTTTTTCATGTTTTTGTTTTCTTTTTGCACTTTTGTTTTTTTTTCACTTTTTCACTTTTTTCACTCACAGTATATTACTTTCTCTTTTTTTTTTTCCTACAGTACTTTCCTCTGTTTTCTTTTCTTTTTTTTTATTTTTTTTTCAAAATTATCTTTATCAATTTTATTTTTTTAATATTGAACTGGTTAAAAAGTTCGCTTTGTAATTTGTGTTCACTCACAGTGTATTATCTTTTCTTTTCTTTTTTCACTTTTTTTAAATTTTTGTTATTATTTTTTAAATTTTTGTTTTTTTTTAAAATTGATGTAATTGAAAATTAATTTTTGTAATTTATTTCTTTTCATTTTGCCTTTTCACAGGGTTAAAATGGTTTATCTATTTGCTAGGGTAACCCAAGTTGTTCCGGTTTACAAGTTTGGTGGGATTTTTTTTTAATTCAACTTAACTTTGTTATCGTTTATCCCATATAGTTAAAAACAATAGTTTCATAAAAAAAAACCATTATACATAAAACTAAAACATATGGGAAAAGTACTGTAGCTTTTCTCACATGTTACTGTGGATTGCTACAATACTTTACCCTTTTTTCTTTTTCTTTTTTTCTTTCTTTTTTGTTCCAAAATTATCTTTGTTAATTTTACTTTTTTAATATTGAGCTGGTTAAAAATTTAGGTCTGTAATTTTTTTTCCTTTAAAATACTGTGGATTGCTACGGTGTTTTCCCACATGGTTTTTTTATTTTATTATACATAAAGCAAAAATATGTGGGGAAAAATACTATAGCTTTCCTCAATTGTTATTGTGGATTGCTACAATACTTTCTTTATTTTTTTGGTTTTTCCTACAATACTTTTCCCTTTTTTCTTTTTTCTTTTCTTTTTTCCTTGGTTTTTTTTCCAAACTATCTTTGTCAATTTTATTTTTTTAATATTGAGCTGGTTAAAAATTTCACTTTGTAATTCTTTTCCTTTAAAATACTGTGGATTATTATGGTGTTTTCCCACATGGTTTTTCTATTTTAGTTTTTTATTTTAAAAAATTATATTTGTCGATTTTATTTTTTTAATATTGAGCTAATTGAGAATTTAGTTTTGTAATTTTTTTCTTTAAAACATTGTGGATTGCTACAATGTTTCTGCTCATGGTTTTTTTTTATGATTTTTTTCAAAATTATCTTTTTTTATTTTATTTTTTTAAGAATTACAGTTATAATATGTGGGGAAAGCATTGTAGCTTTCCTCGCAAATTATTATGGATTGCTACAGTGTTTTTTCCTACATGGGTTTTTTTTATGTTTTCTTTCTAAAATTATCTTTGTCAATTTTATTTTTTAAATATTGAGCTGGTTAAGAATTACAATTATAAGTAAATACAAGTAAGGCTAAATCATGTGGGGAAAACATTGTACATTTCCTCACAAAACAATATAGATTGATACAGTTTTTTCTCACAAGGTTTTTTTTCTAGTTTTTTTTGTGTTTTCTTTTTTTGTAATATTTTTTTTCAAAATTATCTTTGTTGATTTTATTTTTTTAATATTGAGCTGGTTATAATTTAACTTTGTAATAAACCTTAATCATGTTCCAAAAGCACTGTAGCTTTCCTCACAAAACATTATGGATTGCTACAGTGTCTCTCCATTGTTTTTTTTTTCTTATGATTTTTTCAAAATTATCTTTGTTAATTTTATTTTATTTTAATATTTAGCTAGTTAAGAATTACAATTACAAGTAATTACAAAAAAGGCTAAATCATGTGGGGAAGCACTGTAGCTTTCATCATAAAACACTGTGAATGGCTATAGTGTTTCCAACATGGTTTTTTTCTCCTATTTTTTTGTGTTTTTTTTTTGTTAATTTTTTTAAATTGTTTCTGTTGATTTTATTTTTTTAATATTGAGCTGATTAAGAATTTAGCTTTGTAATTTTTTTTCTTTAAAACACTGTGAATTGCTGTATTGTTTTCCCACATGATTTTTTTTATGATTTTTTCCAAAATTATCTTTGTCGATTTTTTTTTTATTTTGAGTTGGTTAAGAATTATAATTACAATAAAGTTAAATTATATGGAGAAAGCATTGTAGTTTTCCTCACAAAACACTGTGGATTGCTACAGTATTTCTCTAAATTGTTTTTATTTTTTATTTTTTCTAAAATTGTCTTTTTTTGATTTTATTGACGAAAGCACTGTAGTTTTTATCATAAAACATTGTTAATTGCTACAATATTTTTCCTCATGGGTTTTTTTCCTTCCAAAATTATCTTTGTCAATTTTTTTTTAATATTAAGTTGGTAGAGAATTTAATTTTGTAATTTGTTTTTCTTTTTTATTAACAGAAAAGTTAAATCATGTGGGGAAAGCACTGTATCTTTCCTCACAAAACACTGTAGATTGCTATAAATCATTTTGTTCAGTTTCTAATTTTTTTTTATCACCAACATAATTTTTTTTTCCATCAAGAAATATTGGCTTCATCATACCTTTAGTTTTTATTATTTATTTAGTGCCGATTCACAATTATAATACTATCAAATACATTTGTTTTATAAATCCACGACAACGCGCAGTCATACCATCTTGTTAATTATGTATTTTGAGACAAAAAAAAAAAAAAAGAGCAAATAAATTATTTGAGGGTAAAACTTAACCTTTAAAACTACCGACTTTGGATGTAATCATTATTTCCCTTCCGATACTTTTCTTAAAAAAAAAAAATTAACAAAATAAATTTAAATTTTACCATAATAAATTGTAACCCGTATTAACTTGTACCATACATGACCTTGATGTTAATTGAAAAGGTAACTTATTGATTAAGTTTATGATCATAGCAGGCGAAAGATAATTTATTTATTAATTTATGGTTTTTAAAATTATAGGAGATAATTTAATGGGGAAATTAACCCTTTTTCATCTCACGTATAAAGCGTCGCGACAATTATTTTCCTAGGTTAGGATCTCTCTGGTTATAAGAGGGAGAATAAGAAATTCTTGTTTCTTATTAGTAAAAAAAAGATGAAGTTATTTTAATTGGTCTCAGAGTCTGGATAAAAAAACTAGTTGTGTATAAAAAGAACGTATCACCCTAATACATTTTACTTAAGGTAAGCTGTATTGTTTGTTTATCTGATATAAACTAAAATATTATTGTGTTTTCTAGCTATTGGTCTGTTTAAGGTTTAAGAAAAGTCTTCATCGGTGAGGTCCTTATCTTATCAGGTTAAAACTTAACTATTCTAGAGTCAAAATATATTTTTGTATCTTTTTTTTTAATACTAGGAATACGTTTTACATATAAGTTTGTAATCCTTGATATTCAGACAAACAAAATAATTTTTTTATATATTTTTGAAATGTAGATCAAGTTCTCATGTCTTTAATAAACTTATTACTAAATTCAAAAAATGCATGTAAAAAATGAAACCACTATTTTTGTGATTTTTTTAATATACTAAAATATTTAAATATAATTTATTTTGGAGAGACTTGGTTATATGTAACTTAAAATAAAATTGTATTTTTAAAAGAAAGATTTTTTTTTGTTTTTATGGAAGGACCCTAATTTATTTAATATCAGCAAGGTGTCTCCAGTGAAGATCACAATTCTAATTATTAAATTCGAAAAGGTAAAAAAAGGTGAGGAACTCAAAATTAATTGTAAAATAAATTTACGAAACTTTGAAAATTTATTAAAATTAGACTAAGAATATTTTTGGCAAAACACTACAAAAAGCAAAAATACTTGAAAATTTCTTTGGGACGTATTTGCCAAGCAAACCTTGAAACCCAAAAATTGCATTTTTCTTTGACAAATTTGTGTTAAGCCAAACATGGTCTTAAGCTCCTTGTAGGCTCAACCCAAACCCCACGGCAGGGTTCTTTAACACAAGCTTGATCCAAATAGGCTAGAAGAGCAAATGGCCCAACCTTCCCTTTTCTTTTAAAGAACAAAAACCCAATCCATAAACAAAGAAACAAGAAAGCCCTTCATTTTAAAGATCAACCTAATATTTGTATGCAACACCTCTGTCATGTTATTTCTTTACCAAACAAAAGCAATTTAAACTATTATATGCAAATAACTACCTGTGCTGGTAGTGGTATGCACCTTTTGCAGCAACTTCAGCAAAACAAAAAAAGGATATACCTCACTTCACCGGTTTTGGGAGAGTTCTAAGCTGCTGCTGCTGCTACTGCTGGAGCTGCTGGCGTGATTGAGGAGAACAACCTCTGCTGGCAGTGGAGTTGCTGAGAGAGATCTGATGGTCACGGCCTGAGGAGCACAACCTCTGCTAGCGAGACTGATGAGAGGTAGCTAGTCGGGAAGTTTCTGCTACTCACGTTGGAGTCTGTTGTTTGTATAAATAAAAGGATATTTATTTCATAATAATAAAAAATACTCTCTTCAAAGTATTTATAAATATGAGTTTTTATTATATAGTAAATTAAGTAAAAATCATGGTCGAATGACTCTTCTAGTAGGCTTTCTAATACTATCATGTGAATATTTATAACATCAAAAAATGTCATTTAACCCTTAATAATATGTCAGTGAGATTAATTTATTTTTAAATTAATATTTTTAATTTTCATAATTAATTTTGATATTTGTAATTATTGAGATAAAACTTATTCAATTTAATTTAGAATATAATTATTTCATTAAGACATATAGTTCCATTAACAGTAATAATATTAAATAACATATTATTTCATTATAATATTTTTAAGTCTATTAATAATGTTGCTACACAAAAAACTATAAACAATAAAAAATAAATTTTCGTTTTTTTTTTCTTATCTTCTTCTTATTATTTTAGAGATTTAAAGAATTCAGTTATATTTTAGAGATGTTATCTATATTTAGAATAAATAAACACCTTATGATAATATTTTCATGTCTGTAAGCCAAATCCTTATTTTTTCATCTTAAACTATTTCTCAAACAGTCAACTGTTGGACTGTAACTGATGCAGAAGAGGTGCTGCTGTATGGAGAGGATGGTGCTGAGGAGAGACTGATGCTGCTGGAATGAATGTCACAGTGCTAGTGCAGAGCTGGAACAGGAAAAGATGGAGCTGCGCTGGAAACTGTGTTGTTGTTTGCTGTGGAGAGGCTACGCTGGTGCAGCGGAGGTGCTGCTTGCTGAGGAAGCTGGACCGCGATGCTGCTGGAGCTGAAGCTGCTGCTGGAACTGAAGCTGCTGCTGGAACTGAAGCTTCTGCTGGAACTGAAGCTGTGATGTTGTTGGTTGTCGTGGTGCTTGCTGCGGTCTGCTACCAGTTGAAGGCTGAAACTAAAGCTCTGTTGCTGCTATGATACTTCCCTCAGTTCCATTCTCAAAAAGAAACCGGCTATTGTTGTTTTTGTGGAATCTTTGTCTAAATGGATGCTGCATCTAGACGTTGGCTTGCTGTAAATGATCTTTAAACTGTAATGAAAATGGCAAACATTTCCTATTCCCGATAATAACCAAAACCAATCTCCCTTGATGAGCTTGATAACTTGAGAGCAAGCCCAATGACTTTTTAAAAAAAAACATCATTGCTTTGGAACTAAACGAAAGGGATGGAGGGTAAGGAAGGCTTATGCTCCACAAGGTCCTTTACAAGGCTTAGTTATTTTGGCTTGTATTTTCAAAAGGTTAAGTCTAGGTGGAGGCTCAAACTAAGGAAGATGAAGGTGTTTGCTGGTTGTAAGGAGAAAATAAAAAAGGAATGAGATGAAATGAGGGTGAAAAGAAAGTGGAAACAGTGGTGTGCTTTGCCGTTTCTAAGTTGGTTTCAGACTGGGAAAATTAAGGAGAAGGTTGTTGTAGTCATGGCTTGGAGATGGTGTTTATGGCAATGCTCTTTCCCCCGCTGCTTGAGTGGGTTTTGTATGATTTTTATGGGAGAAATGGAGAAGTTCTAGGGCTAATTGTGATACATCCACTATCACAAGAACGTGGCCAAGAGATCATGCTGCAGAACTATTTCAGGGAACTACAGAACGTGGATTAGTTAGTTAATTTTTAGGCATGGAGAGTGTTGTAACTCTTTTCTATTTGTTTGTTAATTCTGCTATGAAGTGCATGTCTATAAATGCTAAAGTTATTTTTAATAGAAGGGTACTGAATTAACCCCAACCACATACTTCTTCTCTGCTATACTTCTTTTTCTCTAAATTAATTGTATCAAATTGCTTGATAGGTTCTCGACTAGAATAGATCTCAGCTATTCATTAAAGCTGCGAACAAAAGCTTGTCATGTTCTACAACTAACAAGAACACAAGTCAGTTGTTGCAGGTAAAGCAGTGTTGGGTAGTGTTCTTGGGAGAGAATCTACTAGTGTTTTTAATGAAATAAAAGCTGAAATTTTAGTTTAGAGAGAATTATAAATACCAGGCATAAGTTGGTATAATATTTATATGGTGTGGTGAAGGGATGAGGTAGAAATTAGGGCTCAAATGTGAGCACTTGGGCATCATTTTTCTTTTGTTTTAGGAGAAGAAGACAATAAATAGTGAAATTCTAAATTTGGTCCTTGAATCTTTGGTACTTTGCAATATTATCTTTAATTAGCCCTAATCTTTTGGATTCCTGCAATTTCACCCTTAACCTTCTTCAATTGCCCCCTCAAATTTAAGTACTTTTTATAAAGTGATTTTTGGTTTCAAATTTCTTCAATGTGGTCCTCATTTGAATTTCATACTTCAAATTTCTTTTAATTAAGCCTTTAATTGCATCAATTACGCATTTCAAAGTTTCAATTGTCCCTAATCTTCCAATCCTTTTGAATTGATTTGAATTAGGCCTCCAAACCTGATTTTTCTTCAATAAAGTCTTTGATTGAATTCATAAAACCCATTAGAAGTTTAATTAAGTCCTTGAACTTAATTAATTCTTCTATTTTTTTCAATTGACTTTTCAACTTATTTTTTTTTAAAACTTAATTTTTCTTCAATTAATTCCTTAAATAAATCAATTAAACTTAGTAGAAGTTTAATTAAGTACTTAGACTTCAAATATTCTTCTAATTTTGGTCAAGTTTGGATTTCAACCTCAATTTTTTTCTTTTTTTTATCCCATCTTATCAAAACATCTTAATCTAGTTGTTCTTTTGATATTTTAATTTTTTACAGCTCGAAAGCTTATCTTTTTTTTTATTATTATTTTTTAAAAAAGTAACATCAACGACAACTCAATGAGAAAAATCAATAATTTTAAAAATGATGTGTTGAAAAGAAATTTAAATGCTTTTGAAATGATGCTTAAAATGCTTAGAAAAATAGAAGACAAAATTAGGTTATGACATATTCTATTGTTTAATCATTTTTTTTGACATTGCATCTATTCTCTAATAAATTGATTAACACTTACATTTTCACTCTTGAGCGCAAAAAAAAAAAAAAAAAAGAGTCAACAAAAAGAGTATATATGTTATTTACAAAATTGATATTATATTCTAATTAATAACTAAAGAAGCATAATAATATTAATATCATAACTTTATCATTAAATTGATAATTATTAATTTACCATCTAATTAAATATTACAAATTTATCAAAAATAATAAAAAGAAGAACTAAAACTTTCATATAGGTATTTCATTAAACACTACTTGTTTGCAATACAAAATCAACCATAATTTCATAAAAATCCATGATTTTCATAAACATAAATGCCATAAAACCTTATATCCTCGAGGCATATAACAGGAAAACGTCCAGAAATAGATTTTCCAAAAGATCTTGCAGCTTCCATGGATTTGCACACGACAACAAGTAGTTGGTCTTCATCCACTACCTCGGCCAATACCCTGCTAATGATGAAGAAAATATTACACACAAGAAAGTGCTCCAAGCTCTTCATCTCGGCAATACACACCTACTTCGGCATATCTTGAATTTTTGAGCAACCAGCCTAAATTTCCCCACCTTTTCCTTTGTTATATGAATAATTAATCAGGATGTTTTTCTTTGGCTCAGCTTTTTTTAATTCTAAGTTATCTGTGACCACAAAAAGAACTCAGCCCACCGAAGGAGACTGCTCAAGAATCAGGAGTGTGAGGGACCGCCTCCTTCCACCTTCATGTGTGAAGCAGCAACTCCTTGGCTTCAAAATGTGTGCAAATCACATTCATTGCGCTACTTGTTCCTTTGTTTCATGAAAAGCACAAGACCACCACACTGATCCGTGATACGCTACAGAAAAAACAATCCAAACGCAGGAAAAAATATATAGGTATTTCTAACGTCTCTTAAAAAAAAATAGATTTTAACTAATAATTTAAAATTAGATAAAAACACTTGAGAAACTAAATCTCTAATTGACATAATATTTAAAAAAGAAAATGATAAAAAAAAATTAATTTAAAAAAAAACATATGAACTCAAGTCAACTAATTAATTGCGACGATGAATTTAATAATTCTTCTTATATCAAAGATCATTTCTCATTTAATAAAAATTATTCAAGTTTTTTTATATGAAATTTTTTTTTTTAAAAAAAGCAAAAACTACCATGACATATGCATGGAAGTGAGATAGCATAATCATATTATTAATAAAATTTCTCATTCTCAACCTCCATTATGGATCGGCTCTAATTCGATTGCTGCAAATTGCTGAGGCAAGCAAGCAAAACCGTCGACTGAGGCTCCATTATACGGCATCAAGTTTATTACTATATTTGTTTTTTTTTTCTTTCTTGTATTTCCATAATTAAATTTTATGAGAGTTAAATAGCACAGGTGGGACACGAAATTAATACCTCATCCCTTTTGCTTGTTGTCAACGTTCATACTAATTAATTATTTACCCACTCCACGTCGTAGAGTAGTTTTCAAAATTTATTTTTATTTAGATTTTTTACAACTAAAATAGATATTTGTAGAAAGGTTATGATTTAAATCTTTTCAAAATAAATATATTTTATTAATTAAATGAATAATTCTTTTCTTATTCATGCTTTATGTTTTTTACCATAACATTTTTTTTTAATAGTAGCATGTTTGTTGAATTAAAAGTAAAGGCATGTAAAATAATTTTAAAAAAACAATTCAATAATTTAAAATACATACCAATCAGCCAACAAGAATTATGTTGGGAAGTAGTATGGTGTCAGATCATCAAAGTGGTGTCTTGTTTATCCTGTTTGTCATGTTTGATGGAGAGATAAGGCATTAAAAGCTCTTGAAAAGTAGCTATTCGAGCAGCATTTCAGGTATATAAGGTTGAAAATAATGAATAGTAATCAGATGACAAGTCGTCTAACATCCTTCATTTTTGTTTTTGTATTAGTCAAAACGACGTCATGTATCAAAATAAATTGTTTTGGTCAAAATACAATGTTTTATTTAAATGAAACGACGTCGTTTTGATATTCTTGGAGTTTTAATTAGGGATTTGACTAAAATTCAATTTAGTCCTTTGTCTTTTGATTTCTTTTAGTTGCATCCCTAATTGATTTCAAACATTGAATTTCATGTGATTTTGCCCTCGCCAAACTCAAATATCAACCTTGGAGTTCAAAGCCTTTTCGTTTTGGTCATTGGTTTTGGATTTATACAAATTTATCCTCAATTGACCTTTTAACTTTCAATTTGCTTCAAGTTTACCTCTGTTTTCAACTAAATTGGGTCCTCAAAGTTTAGTGTATTTTTAAAAAAGTTATTAGTTGTGAATTTCTTTAATTTAACCCTTAATTGACCATAAACTTTGATTTTCTTGCAATTTTATCCTTGATTTCAATCAATTTCCTTTGTAAAAATTAAGTTTGGTCCGCTAAAATTCTAATCTTCTTGATTAAGCCCAAATAGGGCTCCCAAACTTTATTTTTCACCAATTAAGTTTCTAATAAAATTAATTTGACCTATTAAAAGTATAATTAAGTTCATGCACCTAATTAAATCTTTTAATTTAACCTAAATTAATTTTTAAATATAATTAAACTTTTAATTTTTAAAATTGACGTAATCATCATACCAAAGAAAGAGATTGTTAGTGGAAATAGCTAAAATTCTTTCATCAGGAAAATTTTCATTAATAACGGTGACTTAAGGCTCAAGTTGCTCTAACAATTCTAACCGTGAAAGGTGACCAACCAACATATTATCGGTCCCCTTTTTGTCTTTTATTTCCACATCAAATTCTTGCAGCAAAAGGACCCAACGAATGAGTCTGGGCTTGTCATCTTTCTTGAAAACTAGATGTCTAATTACAACATGATCAATATACACAATCACCTTGTTCCTAATCAGATAAGGCTAAAACATATCAAAAGCATACACCACAGTAAACATGTCTTTTTTAGTTGTGGCATAATTAAGTTGGGCGTCATTGAGGGTTCGGCTAGCACAATATACGGTGTGAAACATGTTATCCTTTCGCTGGCCCAATACTGCCCTGATTGTATAATCACTTGCATTAAACATCAATTCAAATGGTAACTCCCAATCTGGTGCAATAACTATAAGGGTTGTCACTAACTTCTCTTTCAACAATAGAAAAACTTTCTCACATTCTTCATCAAATTGAAATTGAGTTTCCTTAATCAGCAAATTACAAAGAGGTTTAGAGATTTTAAAGAAGTCTTTGATGAACCTTCAATAAAATTCAGCATGTCTAATGAAGCTCCTAATACCCTTTACTGTCATTGGTGGTGGAAACTCATCTATTGCATCAATCTTAGCTCTGTTTACCTCTATTCTGTTTACTGAAATCTGATGCCCTAACACTATACCTTTCTTTACCATGAAGTGACACTTTTCCTAATTCAATAACAAGTTAGTCTCTTCACAGTGTTCCAAAACCAAAGCTAACTTTGCAAGGCAATCGTTAAAAGAAGTTCTAAATATGGAAAAATCATCCATGAAAACCTCAATAATCTACTCAACCATATCTGAAAGATAGCCATTATGCACCTCTGAAAGGTGGCTGATGCATTACACAGCCCAAAAAGCATCTTTCTAATAGCAAAAATACTGTAAGGGAAGGTGAAAGTTGTCTTCTCTTGGTCCTCTAGCGCGATGACTATTTGATTTTATCCTAAATAGCCATCGAAAAAACAGTAATATCCATGCCCAGCCATCCTATCCACACCTAATCAATAAATGGTAAAGGAAAATGATTTTTACAAGTGGTTTTGTTGAGCTTTCGATAGTCCATGCAAATCCTCCATCTAGTCACGGTTCGAGTAAGTATCAGTTTATTATTTACATCCCTCACCATTGTCATTCCTCATTTATTCAACACAACTTGGACTTGGCTGACCCATGAGCTGTCAGAAATTGGATAAATAACTCCAGCATCTAACCATTTCAGAACTTCTTTCCGAACAACCTCTTTTATTATCGGGTTAAGCCTTCTTTAATGCTCTACTGTCGGCTTAACCTCATCTTTTAACATAATTTTATTCATACAAATAGAAGGATTAATACCCTTGATATCAGCCAATACCTACCTCAGAGCTGCCTTATGTTTTCTCAACACCTTTAACAAATTTTATTCTTCTGCATTAGAGAGCTTTGAAGAGATTATGACATGAAAAGTGGAGGTTTCTTCAAGGTATGCATATCGAAGGTGCTCGGGTAGAGGTTAAAGTTCAAGAATCTGTGCTTGTTAGGCTCAAAATTGATTTTAATTTTGGAGGTGTTTGTCCCAAATCTTCAAAGTACCTCCTATTGTTAGGCTCAAAATAGTCCTTCCAACATGTATATTCGGATATCTCAGCATCCTCCACCATTATATTATTTACTAGACATGCTTCCAACTGTTTGCTTGGATGCTTGAATCTGTCACTAATTAGGAAGTCTACTACTTAAATGCTAAAGTAACTCTCATCCATACATAGATGTTTGATTGCTTTGAACATATTAAAAATTACCTTCTTTTTATTCATCATTAACTGTAACTCCCATTTTCGTACATCAATCAATGCTCTTATAGTGGCCAAGAATGGTTGGCTAAGCAAGATAGGTATCTTATTATCCTCTTTCATATCTAGTATGATGAAGTCAGCTGCAAAGATGAACTTGCCCACTTTTTCCAGAACATCTTCAATTATTCCTTTTAGATGCTTTAGTGATCAATCAACCAATTGCAGTGTCACTGTAGTTGGCCTTACTTCACCTAAACCAAGCTTCTTGAAAATAGATAAAGGCATAATATCAATGCTTGCACCTAAATCACATAGAGCATTTTTAAATATAGCATCTCCAATAGAATATGGTATAGTAAAACTTCCTAGAACCTTAAGTTTATGAGGCAATTTCTTTTGCAAAACTGGACTACATTCTTCAGTGAGAGCAACGTTCTTATATTCCTTCAACTTCTTTTTGTTTGATAGAATGTCCTTCAAAAATTTCACATAGCTTGGCATTTGTTTTAGAGCATCTATAAATGGAATGTTAATATGCAATTTTTTAAACACTTCAAAAAATTTAGAAAATTGCTTATCTAGCTTATTCTTTTTAAGTCACTGGGGAAATGGAACTTCCGGTATCATCTCTTATGGTGGTTCTAGTTGAGTTTCAGATTTTTTCTTGCTTTGAAGAGGTTTAGCCAACTAATCCTCTTCTTTCTCTTTGCTGGAGTTTTTGTTTCCAGCAGTCAGTTCAACTTCTTTTTCACTCATTGGGGTTGATTTCGGTTATGCTTGGTAGATTTCTTTTTTGTCTAACCATGAGCATGTTGGCAAGCTGACCAACTTGAACCTTCAAGTTTCGAATTCAAGCTATTTGGTTTTGGAGGTTAGTGTTGGTTTCAATCATGAACAGGCTAGTGTTGTTGGCTAATTGTATCATAGCTTCTTCAAGTGTTGATTTCACTTTTAGATGCTCACTTGATGGTGGGATGAATGGATGTTTTAGGACATTCTGATTACCCCATAAAAATTTACGATGATTTCTCCAACCGGGATTATATGTTACGCTATAAGAGTTGTTATATCAATTGTAGTTTGACATAAAATGAGCATGTTTTGCTTGAAAGAAAGGGCTCTCAACTTGGCATTCTTCACTTGGGTGGTTTTCATGGCAAAAATCACAATCTGTCACATGGATGGCATTTGTTGTGAGTTGATTGACTTTTAGTTGTTGAGTGAGCAAATGAACTTGGGTTGTCAATGACGTGATGACATCAATTTCATGCACCCCAACAGTCTATTTCGGTGTATTCCATTCATTCGGCCACTGATAATTATTTATGGCCATCTCCTCCAACAAATTGCATGCATCATCTTGTGATGTACTCATAAAAGCACACCTGAAGCTGCATCAATCAATGTTCTTGTGGAAACATTCAATCCATTTTAGAAATTTTGAACCTGCAACCACTTAGACAATCTATAGTGAGGGGATCACCTAAATAAATCTTTATATCTCTCCTAAGCCTCATACAATGGTTCACTCTCATATTAGTCAAATTTGTTTAATTTTTTTTTTTAAAAAAAAAGGGTTTTGATTGGAGTTGTTAATTAAAATTAATAAATGGTTTTATAATAGACTCTTCGAAATAGTTTTTATTATTAAAGTGAATATAAATAAAAAAAATTATATTTATATTATTTTAAAAAATATATTATTAATTTTACTCATCTAAATAACATCTTTCTCTTCAGAATGCCCTTATATGATCAATTCTACACTGCAACAGAGATGAAGTCATAACAAACACAGAGTTCTAGGCTAGCATTTATCTTCGTACAAGGCTCATGATCTCCATGTACGGCTATCTTTATTGGAACCATGATGGACGAACGGTGGCATTAAATTTTAAGGGCCATTTTTGTTCCTCCTCCGACCCCACCCTTCATCATTTCCCTGACCTTCTTCCAGGCGAGGCCCCTTCTATTTCTGTGCACTCATGATGTTTTCCGCAGCTCCAATAAATATACCATCACATTCTTACAGGAATGCTGACATTGAGGGTGTTCGTAGATGTAATGGTTTTTGGTTGTTTCGAATATTATTTTTGTTTATAAATATATTAAAATAATTTTTTTTATTTTTTTAAATTAGTATATTGAAATGATTTTCAGATAAATACTTAACCATTTTATTAACTTAAACTAATGAAAGGATTTAATTAAAAGCCCATTACTAATTTGTTGGGGATCTAATCAAGATGAAAAATAAATGGGAGACTCAATTAAGATTACACCTATAGAAATAGAGACCTTTTTAGGTTTCCTAAAAAAATAACAAAATCATTTTAAAATAAATAGATGTAATATATTATAAATTCTTAATACACATTCAATTAAAATTATATATACAATATACATTTTTTAGGCACATTCAAATCAAATTTTTAATGAACAGGTAGTTTTTACTTAAATTTTTTCAATAACATAATATGTATAGAGGGTGATTTTGTCTTTTCTATTTATTTTTATATTTTTATTTAAGAATTTGTGCTTATTCAACAAAAAATAAATGTTTAATTTAATTCGGTTATTCTTTACAACATCTCCTGATTGGAAAATGATACGTGGACAATAGGTAAATGTAAATTAAAGGCTGTATGTTTAATTTTAAAATATTTTTTATTTAAAAAATTTTTTTAAAAAAAATTTTAAAAAATTTATTTTTGATATTAACACATCAAATAATATAAAAACATAAAAAAATTAATTTTAAGTAAAAACAATTTTAAATTTTGAAAAAATAGTGTTTTAGCTGCATTACCAAACACTTTCTTAATATGTTTTATATTATGGTGTATGATAATTTTTAAAAGTATTTTTTTTGAAATACTTCAAAATATTTTTTTTAATTTTTATATTAGTATATTAAAACCATAAAAAATACTAAAAAACATTAATTTAATTTTTTTAAGTAAAATATATTTTTAAAACACATATAAAAATAAAAAATACTACACTCTTAAACACCGACGAAGTAACATAATTGAATCAATTCAAATCAATTTTATTAACATGAGCTGTTTTATTTTTTTAAAAAAAAATCTCTAGTTTTT
Source organism: Populus simonii (assembly GCA_007827005.2). Classification (NCBI taxonomy): domain Eukaryota; kingdom Viridiplantae; phylum Streptophyta; class Magnoliopsida; order Malpighiales; family Salicaceae; genus Populus; species Populus simonii. The sequence continues at coordinate 5,410,935 of CM017482.2, read as the reverse complement.
ATTTATTTAGAGCTTGAAATAATATGGTCAGATCAACAACATAGTCATGGGTCAATCCATTAAATTACTTGAATTTAACCATGTCAATGTAATGTAAAAACCGATTCAATTACTTGGTTAACTCACGAGTGGAGCCGGGTTTAATTGCGAGTTGAATAAGAGATGACATTCTTAGCGTATTGCCATAACTCTTATGAGGCCCAACATCTTCGTGTGGGCAAAACTTGGCAGTTGGCATTCCATGGTCGGTCCATAAGAACTTGTGCCGTCGTGGAGAGGGAACCGAAGATAAATTAGGCAGCTCAGCATCTATATATATATATATATAATGGGTTTGACTTTGCGGCCTCAGTTGTCAAAGTTTTTAGGTTTTTTCTTGGAGAACGAAAGGGCTGGTTTGGTGGCTTTTTGTCATTTACATAAAGCACCAAAGTGTGAATAACGGGAAGTCAAATTTTTCATCGGCACATATCACTCCACAAGGCATATGCTGCCTTCAGGCCTCGTTAGTTTAACCAAAACTGGTAGCCACCCAGATCCATTTATCGGCAGTTTTGAGATGCGGTTTAATTTATTTTTTATAAAAATTTGAAAAATAATTATTTTAAATTAATAATTTTAATATTTTAGAAATATTTTAATGTGATGATATTAAAAATTTTAAAAATATATTTTAAAAAATAAACATTTTAAAAAACATTTGCTGTTTATTTTTCAACAACCCACGAGATACAAGGTCTGAATTCTCTCTCTGCTATTTACCTGGAATATAGATTTTTATGATCAACACAAGTTAAATTATTATTATTATTATTATTATTATCCCAATCCTATATTTAAAAGAATATATTTTTATCCCAATCTTATATTTAAAATTACGAGATTAGCTGGTTAATTCATATTAATTCTGGTATTATTTTTTATTTTTTATTAATATATTTTTATTTTTTTCTTTTAAATATTAAGTTATTCAATAATTAAATTTTATAATATTATTCAGTTTATTTTGGACGAGCTTCATTGTTTTTTTACATTGTTAATTTGTTTTATTAGTTTATCTATTGTCATTGTATTTTTTATTTATATTATTTAAATTAAATAAATTTATTAAACTCTCAAAATCTCAAATAATTTTTTAAAAAACACCATAATAAATTTAATATTTTTTATATGTTAAAAAAATCAAACCTGTCTGCGACGCAACGTTGACCCCTGTCTAGGAACTACTCTTTAGGAGCTTTCAATTATCTTCAAGTCTAAAATCTTAACAAAAGTTGATTAACTTGCAATGCAATTCTGTCTTGAATTTGAATACAAGAATCAAACGGGACACATTCTCAAAGAAGTCGAGTAAAAACAACCCATCTTCTCTCTTCAAAGTTGAGGTGAAGGACTGCTTCTTAACAATGGGTAAAGCGGAGACAGCACCTTCTTTTACTCCTCTGCGACCTTTTCAACATCTTGGCAGCACTCACTATTCACTACTCAGGACATGTTGCTACCGCACTCTTACGTAATTCTCTATCTTGAACAGTGCTTAATTAAAAAGAATTACCTTTCAGTTTGGCCATACTCCACAGTCAGAGACTCACTTTTGTAACAGTTCCCAGCACCCAAATCGAGGTGGGAAAAACCCTAAAATATGTGGGTCCCAGTTCCCTGTCTGTGGCGTGAATCTAGGTTGAAGAAAGAAAAGATAGAGCAATAAAGGATTTAGAGGTCAAAAAGGTTGCTCGACTATGCTGTAATCTGTAAAAGCTGGAAACAAAAAAGAAAGAAAGAGAAGAGAAACTAGCAAGTAGCAACACAAAACGAGTACAAGACCAGCAAAAGCCAAACCCCTTTCCTTTCTGTTCTAGTACTGCGTGCTATAAAGATATGAAATGTATCTTTCTTTGCCGATTCTCTCTTCAATTCTGAGATAGAATCTACAACTTTCATGTCTTTGAGGTGTTTTCTTGAGAGAGGATGATCCCCAAACTCCCTTGTTTTTAACCCTTTTGTTCTCCCTTTTCAGAGCTCTTATCTTTTTCTCTACCCTTTATAGACTTTTTGTTTCGCTCTTTTTCTTTGGCTTCTTGCGTTATACGGCCAAAATCAACCAGAATGGATGTAAGCTCTCCTGCCATTTCTTGGCTTCTTACTCTCACCCTCTTTCAGAATTGGCTTCTTTCTACTGTTTCTGCTCCCTTTCTCTCCCTCTTTTTTCCATTTCATGATACAATATATACTAATGCTATAGTAGTCTTGAAATTTCTTCATATGGGACGTCTTTTTTTTTTAATTCTTAGCTTCCCATTGAAGTTCAAGATCTAAATAAATATTTTATCTCCTTAATTTTTTTGTGGTGCTCTGTGTGTTGATAGGAGTGGAGGAGAAGTGGACAAATACCAGCATTTGGAAACTGGGACCAAGCAAACGAGCTGCCAATCACGCAGTATTTTGAATCTGCAAGACAGGCAGGATTGATCCGATTCAGTACCACTCATAATTCCTCTGGAGAATGTGGTCATCAGGACATGCGTGGTGATCTATATGCTTCTGATATCAACAAACCTTCTCGTAATCTTCCTCCCCCTGTAAAGGTTTGTCCTTGTTCTTGGCCATTTTTCAATTTTTTTTTCTGAGGTAAGTAAAATAAATTTGTTGCCGGGAAAATTAAGAGTCGGAGGTTGATGGTGAATATAATGATGTTACATAACGTAGAGATCAATAATGATGATGAGAGTGATGATGACGGTGTTGAATTTGTAGACAAGAATGAGAGAAAAGCGAGGCACGCATGCTAAGGAGCAGAGAAAGCAGGGAAAAGTCTGTGACGTGACTGAACCGGCAAGGAAACAACTACAGCAACCACAGCCCACAGTGTACCATAAGAATAAGATATCACAATATTCTCATAAAGTGGACACTGTAATTGTTGCCAAAGCTCCTGTTAAACCTCCTAAGGCCATCGATGAAGATCTCTACAAAATCTCACCTGAGCTCCTCCGCTCTTCCAAGCGGGTAAGTTTGCTTGTTTTCCTCCTTCAATATACGGGGATATGCAGTAATGCAGTTTGTGCTGGACCTAGATTAGTAAAAATGGGGGAGGAAGCTAGCTATAATGTGGAATTTGGAGGGTAACTAAGAGCATATAGTTTCTTAATTCGATGGGCTAAAAAAGTCTCAATGAAAAGGAAAAACAATAGTCTAAGCAACAGATGACTTCTGATTAGGCTGTGTCGGAAGCTAGCTAGAAGCCTAAAACCATCTATCCATGTCAATTCATTTTCTAGCATGTGGTTTGAGAGCTAATCTCCTTCCTAACATCGTTCAAAACCATTGAAAAGAGCAGCATTTTAATAAGTCGTGGTGGGTGGAATAGCGTTCTTTTAAAGAAATTTTTAAATAGATCGACACAAATTCCAATAAAAAATAAAAAATAAAAAATTTTATACACTTGTGTGTCTTATTTTCCCTTTATTTTTTTTCAAACAAAACTAGTTTTGAAAAAAAAAATAGTGGTTTATTTAAAACTCAACCCGCTGCTTGAGTGGGTTTTGTATGATTTTTATGGGAGAAATGGAGAAGTTCTAGGGCTAATTGTGATACATCCACTATCACAAGAACGTGGCCAAGAGATCATGCTGCAGAACTATTTCAGGGAACTACAGAACGTGGATTAGTTAGTTAATTTTTAGGCATGGAGAGTGTTGTAACTCTTTTCTATTTGTTTGTTAATTCTGCTATGAAGTGCATGTCTATAAATGCTAAAGTTATTTTTAATAGAAGGGTACTGAATTAACCCCAACCACATACTTCTTCTCTGCTATACTTCTTTTTCTCTAAATTAATTGTATCAAATTGCTTGATAGGTTCTCGACTAGAATAGATCTCAGCTATTCATTAAAGCTGCGAACAAAAGCTTGTCATGTTCTACAACTAACAAGAACACAAGTCAGTTGTTGCAGGTAAAGCAGTGTTGGGTAGTGTTCTTGGGAGAGAATCTACTAGTGTTTTTAATGAAATAAAAGCTGAAATTTTAGTTTAGAGAGAATTATAAATACCAGGCATAAGTTGGTATAATATTTATATGGTGTGGTGAAGGGATGAGGTAGAAATTAGGGCTCAAATGTGAGCACTTGGGCATCATTTTTCTTTTGTTTTAGGAGAAGAAGACAATAAATAGTGAAATTCTAAATTTGGTCCTTGAATCTTTGGTACTTTGCAATATTATCTTTAATTAGCCCTAATCTTTTGGATTCCTGCAATTTCACCCTTAACCTTCTTCAATTGCCCCCTCAAATTTAAGTACTTTTTATAAAGTGATTTTTGGTTTCAAATTTCTTCAATGTGGTCCTCATTTGAATTTCATACTTCAAATTTCTTTTAATTAAGCCTTTAATTGCATCAATTACGCATTTCAAAGTTTCAATTGTCCCTAATCTTCCAATCCTTTTGAATTGATTTGAATTAGGCCTCCAAACCTGATTTTTCTTCAATAAAGTCTTTGATTGAATTCATAAAACCCATTAGAAGTTTAATTAAGTCCTTGAACTTAATTAATTCTTCTATTTTTTTCAATTGACTTTTCAACTTATTTTTTTTTAAAACTTAATTTTTCTTCAATTAATTCCTTAAATAAATCAATTAAACTTAGTAGAAGTTTAATTAAGTACTTAGACTTCAAATATTCTTCTAATTTTGGTCAAGTTTGGATTTCAACCTCAATTTTTTTCTTTTTTTTATCCCATCTTATCAAAACATCTTAATCTAGTTGTTCTTTTGATATTTTAATTTTTACAGCTCGAAAGCTTATCTTTTTTTTTATTATTATTTTTTAAAAAAGTAACATCAACGACAACTCAATGAGAAAAATCAATAATTTTAAAAATGATGTGTTGAAAAGAAATTTAAATGCTTTTGAAATGATGCTTAAAATGCTTAGAAAAATAGAAGACAAAATTAGGTTATGACATATTCTATTGTTTAATCATTTTTTTTGACATTGCATCTATTCTCTAATAAATTGATTAACACTTACATTTTCACTCTTGAGCGCAAAAAAAAAAAAAAAAAAGAGTCAACAAAAAGAGTATATATGTTATTTACAAAATTGATATTATATTCTAATTAATAACTAAAGAAGCATAATAATATTAATATCATAACTTTATCATTAAATTGATAATTATTAATTTACCATCTAATTAAATATTACAAATTTATCAAAAATAATAAAAAGAAGAACTAAAACTTTCATATAGGTATTTCATTAAACACTACTTGTTTGCAATACAAAATCAACCATAATTTCATAAAAATCCATGATTTTCATAAACATAAATGCCATAAAACCTTATATCCTCGAGGCATATAACAGGAAAACGTCCAGAAATAGATTTTCCAAAAGATCTTGCAGCTTCCATGGATTTGCACACGACAACAAGTAGTTGGTCTTCATCCACTACCTCGGCCAATACCCTGCTAATGATGAAGAAAATATTACACACAAGAAAGTGCTCCAAGCTCTTCATCTCGGCAATACACACCTACTTCGGCATATCTTGAATTTTTGAGCAACCAGCCTAAATTTCCCCACCTTTTCCTTTGTTATATGAATAATTAATCAGGATGTTTTTCTTGGGCTCAGCTTTTTTTAATTCTAAGTTATCTGTGACCACAAAAAGAACTCAGCCCACCGAAGGAGACTGCTCAAGAATCAGGAGTGTGAGGGACCGCCTCCTTCCACCTTCATGTGTGAAGCAGCAACTCCTTGGCTTCAAAATGTGTGCAAATCACATTCATTGCGCTACTTGTTCCTTTGTTTCATGAAAAGCACAAGACCACCACACTGATCCGTGATACGCTACAGAAAAAACAATCCAAACGCAGGAAAAAATATATAGGTATTTCTAACGTCTCTTTAAAAAAAATAGATTTTAACTAATAATTTAAAATTAGATAAAAACACTTGAGAAACTAAATCTCTAATTGACATAATATTTAAAAAAGAAAATGATAAAAAAAAATTAATTTAAAAAAAAACATATGAACTCAAGTCAACTAATTAATTGCGACGATGAATTTAATAATTCTTCTTATATCAAAGATCATTTCTCATTTAATAAAAATTATTCAAGTTTTTTATATGAAATTTTTTTTTTAAAAAAAAGCAAAAACTACCATGACATATGCATGGAAGTGAGATAGCATAATCATATTATTAATAAAATTTCTCATTCTCAACCTCCATTATGGATCGGCTCTAATTCGATTGCTGCAAATTGCTGAGGCAAGCAAGCAAAACCGTCGACTGAGGCTCCATTATACGGCATCAAGTTTATTACTATATTTGTTTTTTTTTTCTTTCTTGTATTTCCATAATTAAATTTTATGAGAGTTAAATAGCACAGGTGGGACACGAAATTAATACCTCATCCCTTTTGCTTGTTGTCAACGTTCATACTAATTAATTATTTACCCACTCCACGTCGTAGAGTAGTTTTCAAAATTTATTTTTATTTAGATTTTTTACAACTAAAATAGATATTTGTAGAAAGGTTATGATTTAAATCTTTTCAAAATAAATATATTTTATTAATTAAATGAATAATTCTTTTCTTATTCATGCTTTATGTTTTTTACCATAACATTTTTTTTATATAGTAGCATGTTTATTGAATTAAAAGTAAAGGCATGTAAAATAATTTTAAAAAAACAATTCAATAATTTAAAATACATACCAATCAGCCAACAAGAATTATGTTGGGAAGTAGTATGGTGTCAGATCATCAAAGTGGTGTCTTGTTTATCCTGTTTGTCATGTTTGATGGAGAGATAAGGCATTAAAAGCTCTTGAAAAGTAGCTATTCGAGCAGCATTTCAGGTATATAAGGTTGAAAATAATGAATAGTAATCAGATGACAAGTCGTCTAACATCCTTCATTTTTGTTTTTGTATTAGTCAAAACGACGTCATGTATCAAAATAAATTGTTTTGGTCAAAATACAATGTTTTATTTAAATGAAACGACGTCGTTTTGATATTCTTGGAGTTTTAATTAGGGATTTGACTAAAATTCAATTTAGTCCTTTGTCTTTTGATTTCTTTTAGTTGCATCCCTAATTGATTTCAAACATTGAATTTCATGTGATTTTACCCTCGCCAAACTCAAATATCAACCTTGGAGTTCAAAGCCTTTTCGTTTTGGTCATTGGTTTTGGATTTATACAAATTTATCCTCAATTGACCTTTTAACTTTCAATTTGCTTCAATTTTACCTCTGTTTTCAACTAAATTGGGTCCTCAAAGTTTAGTGTATTTTTAAAAAAGTTATTAGTTGTGAATTTCTTCAATTTAACCCTTAATTGACCATAAACTTTGATTTTCTTGCAATTTTATCCTTGATTTCAATCAATTTCCTTTGTAAAAATTAAGTTTGGTCCTCTAAAATTCTAATCTTCTTGATTAAGCCCAAATAGGGCTCCCAAACTTTATTTTTCACCAATTAAGTTTCTAATAAAATTAATTTGACCTATTAAAAGTATAATTAAGTTCATGCACCTAATTAAATCTTTTAATTTAACCTAAATTAATTTTTAAATATAATTAAACTTTTAATTTTTAAAATTGACGTAATCATCATACCAAAGAAAGAGATTGTTAGTGGAAATAGCTAAAATTCTTTCATCAGGAAAATTTTCATTAATAACGGTGACTTAAGGCTCAAGTTGCTCTAACAATTCTAACCGTGAAAGGTGACCAACCAACATATTATCGGTCCCCTTTTTGTCTTTTATTTCCACATCAAATTCTTGCAGCAAAAGGACCCAACGAATGAGTCTGGGCTTGTCATCTTTCTTGAAAACTAGATGTCTAATTACAACATGATCAATATACACAATCACCTTGTTCCTAATCAGATAAGGCTAAAACATATCAAAGGCATACACCACAGTAAACATGTCTTTTTTAGTTGTGGCATAATTAAGTTGGGCGTCATTGAGGGTTCGGCTAGCACAATATACGGTGTGAAACATGTTATCCTTTCGCTGGCCCAATACTGCCCTGATTGTATAATCACTTGCATTAAACATCAATTCAAATGGTAACTCCCAATCTGGTGCAATAACTATAAGGGTTGTCACTAACTTCTCTTTCAACAATAGAAAAACTTTCTCACATTCTTCATCAAATTGAAATTGAGTTTCCTTAATCAGCAAATTGCAAAGAGGTTTAGAGATTTTAAAGAAGTCTTTGATGAACCTTCAATAAAATTCAGCATGTCTAATGAAGCTCCTAATACCCTTTACTGTCATTGGTGGTGGAAACTCATCTATTGCATTAATCTTAGCTCTGTTTACCTCTATTCCGTTTACTGAAATCTGATGCCCTAACACTATACCTTTCTTTACCATGAAGTGACACTTTTCCTAATTCAATAACAAGTTAGTCTCTTCACAGTGTTCCAAAACCAAAGCTAACTTTGCAAGGCAATCGTTAAAAGAAGTTCTAAATATGAAAAAATCATCCATGAAAACCTCAATAATCTACTCAACCATATCTGAAAGATAGCCATTATGCACCTCTGAAAGGTGGCTGATGCATTACACAGCCCAAAAAGCATCTTTCTAATAGCAAAAATACTGTAAGGGAAGGTGAAAGTTGTCTTCTCTTGGTCCTCTAGCGCGATGACTATTTGATTTTATCCTAAATAGCCATCGAAAAAACAGTAATATCCATGCCCAGCCATCCTATCCACACCTAATCAATAAATGGTAAAGGAAAATGATTTTTACGAGTGGTTTTGTCGAGCTTTCGATAGTCCATGCAAATCCTCCATCTAGTCACAGTTCGAGTAAGTATCAGTTTATTATTTACATCCCTCGCCATTGTCATTCCTCATTTATTCAACACAACTTGGACTTGGCTGACCCATGAGCTGTCAGAAATTGGATAAATAACTCCAGCATCTAACCATTTCAGAACTTCTTTCCGAACAACCTCTTTTATTATCGGGTTAAGCCTTCTTTAATGCTCTACTGTCGGCTTAACCTCATCTTTTAACATAATTTTATTCATACAAATAGAAGGATTAATACCCTTGATATCAGCCAATACCTACCTCAGAGCTGCTTTATGTTTTCTCAACACCTTTAACAAATTTTATTCTTCTGCATTAGAGAGCTTTGAAGAGATTATGACATGAAAAGTGGAGGTTTCTTCAAGGTATGCATATCGAAGGTGCTCGGGTAGAGGTTAAAGTTCAAGAATCTGTGCTTGTTAGGCTCAAAATTGATTTTAATTTTGGAGGTGTTTGTCTCAAATCTTCAAAGTACCTCCTATTGTTAGGCTCAAAATAGTCCTTCCAACATGTATATTCGGATATCTCAGCATCCTCCACCATTATATTATTTACTAGACATGCTTCCAACTGTTTGCTTGGATGCTTGAATCTGTCACTAATTAGGAAGTCTACTACTTAAATGCTAAAGTAACTCTCATCCATACATGGATGTTTGATTGCTTTGAACATATTAAAAATTACCTTCTTTTTATTCACCATTAACTGTAACTCCCATTTTCGTACATCAATCAATGCTCTTATAGTGGCCAAGAATGGTTGGCTAAGCAAGATAGGTATTTTATTATCCTCTTTCATATCTAGTATGATGAAGTCAGCTGCAAAGATGAACTTGCCCACTTTTTCCAGAACATCTTCAATTATTCCTTTTAGATGCTTTAGTGATCAATCAACCAATTGCAGTGTCACTGTAGTTGGCCTTACTTCACCTAAACCAAGCTTCTTGAAAATAGATAAAGGCATAATATCAATGCTTGCACCTAAATCACATAGAGCATTTTTAAATATAGCATCTCCAATAGAACATGGTATAGTAAAACTTCCTAGAACCTTAAGTTTATGAGGCAATTTCTTTTGCAAAACTGGACTATATTCTTCAGTGAGAGCAACAGTCTTATATTCCTTCAACTTCTTTTTGTTTGATAGAATGTCCTTCAAAAATTTCACATAGCTTGGCATTTGTTTTAGAGCATCTATAAATGGAATGTTAATATGCAATTTTTTAAACACTTCAAAAAATTTAGGAAATTGCTTATCTAGCTTATTCTTTTTAAGTCACTGGGGAAATGGAACTTCCGGTATCATCTCTTATGGTGGTTCTAGTTGAGTTTCAGATTTTTTCTTGCTTTGAAGAGGTTTAGCCAACTAATCCTCTTCTTTCTCTTTGCTGGAGTTTTTGTTTCCAGCAGTCAGTTCAACTTCTTTTTCACTCATTGGGGTTGATTTCGGTTATGCTTGGTAGATTTCTTTTTTGTCTAACCATGAGCATGTTGGCAAGCTGACCAACTTGAACCTTCAAGTTTCGAATTCAAGCTATTTGGTTTTGGAGGTTAGTGTTGGTTTCAATCATGAACAGGCTAGTGTTGTTGGCTAATTGTATCATAGCTTCTTCAAGTGTTGATTTCACTTTTAGATGCTCACTTGATGGTGGAATGAATGGATGTTTTAGGACATTCTGATTACCCCATAAAAATTTACGATGATTTCTCCAACCGGGATTATATGTTACGCTATAAGAGTTGTTATATCAATTGTAGTTTGACATAAAATGAGCATGTTTTGCTTGAAAGAAAGGGCTCTCAACTTGGCATTCTTCACTTGGGTGGTTTTCATGGCAAAAATCACAATCTGTCACATGGATGGCATTTGTTGTGAGTTGATTGACTTTTAGTTGTTGAGTGAGCAAATGAACTTGGGTTGTCAATGACGTGATGACATCAATTTCATGCACCCCAACAGTCTACTTCGGTGTATTCCATTCATTCGGCCACTGATAATTATTTATGGCCATCTCCTCCAACAAATTGCATGCATCATCTTGTGATGTACTCATAAAAGCACACCTGAAGCTGCATCAATCAATGTTCTTGTGGAAACATTCAATCCATTTTAGAAATTTTGAACCTGCAACCACTTAGACAATCTATAGTGAGGGGATCACCTAAATAAATCTTTATATCTCTCCTAAGCCTCATACAATGGTTCACTCTCAAATTAGTCAAATTTGTTTAATTTTTTTTTTTAAAAAAAAGGTTTTGATTGGAGTTGTTAATTAAAATTAATAAATGGTTTTATAATAGACTCTTCGAAATAGTTTTTATTATTAAAGTGAATATAAATAAAAAAAAATTATATTTATATTATTTTTAAAAAAATATATTATTAATTTTACTCGTCTAAATAACATCTTTCTCTTCAGAATGCCCTTGTATGATCAATTCTACACTACAACAGAGATGAAGTCATAACAAACACAGAGTTCTAGGCTAGCATTTATCTTCGTACAAGGCTCATGATCTCCATGTACGGCTATCTTTATTGGAACCATGATGGACGAACGGTAGCATTAAATTTTAAGGGCCATTTTTGTTCCTCCTCCGACCCCACCCTTCATCATTTCCCTGACCTTCTTCCAGGCGAGGCCCCTTCTATTTCTGTGCACTCATGATGTTTTCCGCAGCTACAATAAATATACCATCACATTCTTACAGGAATGCTGACATTGAGGGTGTTCGTAGATGTAATGGTTTTTGGTTGTTTCAAATATTATTTTTGTGTATAAATATATTAAAATATTTTTTTTTATTTTTTTAAATTAGTATATTGAAATGATTTTCAGATAAATACTTAACCATTTTATTAACTTAAACTAATGAAAGGATTTAATTAAAAGCCCATTACTAATTAGTTGGGGATCTAATCAAGATGAAAAATAAATGGGAGACTCAATTAAGATTACACCTATAGAAATAGAGACCTTTTTAGGTTTCCTAAAAAAATAACAAAATCATTTTAAAATAAATAGATGTAATATATTATAAATTCTTAATACACATTCAATTAAAATTATATTTACAATATACATTTTTTAGGCACATTCAAATCAAATTTTTAATGAACAGGTAGGTTTTTACTTAAATTTTTCGATAACATAATATGCGTGCAGGGTGATTTTGTCTTTTCCATTTATTTTTATATTTTTATTTAAGAATTTGTGCTTATTCAACAAAAAATAAATGTTTAATTTAATTTTTTTTTGGATTCGAGGAAACCCTACCCTCTAGAAAGTGCACTTTGTGGACCTAGATGAGCGAGTAAAATTCTGGTTATCTCAGGCTCTTATAAGAGGTGCACGCCCCGATTCGAACTCGAGACCTGTTGTGCAGATCTCAAACCCTTTATCGTAAAGCTACGTCCCTTGAGGACGTTTAATTTAATTCGATTAGTCTTGATGAACATTTCCTGATTGGAAAATGATACTCGAATTTTGTCTTTTCCATTATTTTTATATTTTTATTTAAGAATTTGTGCTTATTCAACAAAAAAAAATTAATGTTTAATTTAATTCATTAGTCTTGACAAACATCTCTTGATTGGAAAATGATACTCGGACGCAATAGGCAAATGTAAATTGACGCAATATGCAAATGTTAATTAAAAAGCTTTCTCTTGGTTTTAAAATATTTTTTTCTTGAAAAATATATTAAAATAATATATTTTTTTAAAATAATATTTTTTATATCAGTACATCAAAATAATATAAAAATATAAAAAATTTAATTTTAAATAAAAATAATTTTAAAATTTTAAAAAATGACGTTTTGGTTGTATTGCCAATCCTCCCCTAAATATGTTTAATATTGTAGTATATGATAATTTTCAAAAGTATTTTATTTTGAAATATTTTAAATAATTTTTAAAATTTTTTTATATTAATATAGTAAAACCATAAAAAATACTAAAAAACATTAATTTAATTTTTTTAAGTAAAATATATTTTTAAAACATATATAAAAATAAAAAATACTACACTCTTAAACACCGACGAAGTAACATAGTCGAATCAACTCAAATCAATTTTATTAACATGAGCTGTTTTTTAAAAAAAAAATCTCTAGTTTTGATTTATTTAGAGCTTGAAATAATATGTTCAGATCAACAACATAGTCATGGGTCAATCCATTAAATTACTTGAATTTAACCATGTCAATGTAATGTAAAAACCGATTCAATTACTTGGTTAACTCACGAGTGGAGCCGGGTTTAATTGCGAGTTGAATAAGAGATGACATTCTTAGCGTATTGCCATCACTCTTATGAGGCCCAACATCTTCGTGTGGTCAAAACTTGGCAGTTGGCATTCCATGGTCGGTCCATAAGAACTTGTGCCGTCGTGGAGAGGGAACCGAAGATAAATTAGGCAGCTCAGCATCTATATATATATATATATATATATATATATATATATATATATATATATATATAATGGGTTTGACTTTGCGGCCTCAGTTGTCAAAGTTTTTAGGTTTTTTCTTGGAGAACGAAAGGGCTGGTTTGGTGGCTTTTTGTCATTTACATAAAGCACCAAAGTGTGAATAACGGGAAGTCAAATTTTTCATCGGCACATATCACTCCACAAGGCATATGCTGCCTTCAGGCCTCGTTAGTTTAACCAAAACTGGTAGACACCAGATCCATTCATCGGCAGTTTTGAGATGCGGTTTAATTTATTTTTTATAAAAATTTGAAAAATAATTATTTTAAATTAATAATTTTAATATTTTAGAAATATTTTAATGTGATGATATTAAAAATTTTAAAAATATATTTGAAAAAATAAACATTTTAAAAAACATTTGCTGTTTATTTTTCAACAACCCACGAGATACAAGGTCTGAATTCTCTCTCTGCTATTTACCTGGAATATAGATTTTTATGATCAACACAAGTTAAATTATTATTATTATTATTATTATTATTATTATTTTGACCAGGACACACTAGACTATCGGCTGCATTGACTGGCAATATTTATTTATTTTTGTTAGATTCCAAAATTAGGAATTGATTTCTCGGGGGAATTTTGACACTGATATTCTAATATATATTAGTAGAGGTTGATTCCTTGATGATTATTGGTTTTAATTTTATTTAGGTTTTTATTAAATTTTTTATAAATTAAATTTTTTATTATATAATAAAATAAAAAAATTAATTAAACTTAACATAGTTTATGACCTGGATCATTAGTTTAATAAGTTAACTAGGATATATTTGATCTATTTTTTTTATTTGAATTTATTGAAGGTCACTTCGAATAATTTTTTATAATTTAATTTAAAATTTGAATATCTAAAATCAGATTAAATTTTTTAAATTTAAATTGTTAAATCAAATTTAATAATAAAATTAAATTTTTTTCTTTTTCTTAAACCTCAAAACCACCCAAGCAATGGCGCGTGTCTAAAAGGACAATCCAATATTTGTAATCGATGATTAATGGATTGACTATGAGCGTAAAAGTTTTCGACGAACCATCCATGCTTTATTCATATCTTTGTTCATCGTGTCCCTTAAAAAGAATATGATTATCCCAATCCTATATTTAAAATTGCGAGATTAGAACGATTTAGGTGATAATCAGTTATAAGAGCTTGAGATTAAAAGATTTGTTTTTTTTTAGTCTCATTCGACCCTTGTGGTTGCTCATATGATGGTCACTGGAGGCTTATATGGTCGTTAACTTCAGGACCCGTGGGATTAGTCGAGGTGCGCGCAAGCTGACCCGGACACCCACGTTAAACTAAACTAAAAAAAAATCACGAGATTAGCTGGTTAATTCATATTAATTCAGGTATTGTTTTTGTTATTTTTAATTAATATTTTGTAATTTTTCTTTTTAATATTAAGTTATTTAATAATTAAGTTTTATAATATTATTTTTCATTGTTTTTTTACATTGTTAATTTGTTTTATTAGTTTATCTATTGTCATTGTGTTTTTTATTTATATTATTTAAATTAGCTGAATTTATTAAACTCTCAAAATCTCAAATAATTTTTTAAAAAACACCATAATAAATTTAATATTTTTTATATGTTAAAAAAATCAAACCTGTCTGCGACGCAACGTTGACCCCTGTCTAGGAACTACTCTTTAGGAGCTTTCAATTATCTTCAAGTCAAATATCTTAACAAAAGTTGATTAACTTGCAATGCAATTCTGTCTTGAATTTGAATACAAGAATCAAACGGGACACATTCTTTTCTCTTCGAAGTTGAGGTAAAGGACTGCTTCTTAACAATGGGTAAAGCGGAGACAGCACCTTCTTTTACTCCTCTTCGACCTTTTCAACATCTTGGCAGCATTCACTATTCACGACTCAGGACATGTTGCTACCGCACTCTTACGTAATTCTCAATCTTGAACAGTGCTTAATTAAAAAGAATTACCTTTCAGTTTGGCCATACTCCACAGTCAGAGGCTCACTTTTTGTAACAGTTCCCAGCACCCAAATCGAGGTGGGAAAAACCCTAAAATATGTGGGTCCCAGTTCCCTGTCTGTGGCGTGAATCTAGGTTGAAGAAAGAAAAGATAGAGCAATAAAGGATTTAGAGGTCAAAAAGGTTGCTCTACTATGCTGTAATCTGTAAAAGCTGGAAACAAGAAAGAAAGAAAGAGAGAAGAGAAACTAGCAAGTAGCAACACAAAACGAGTACAACACCAGCAAAAGCCAAACCCCTTTCCTTTCTGTTCTAGTACTGCGTGCTATAAAGATATGAAATGTATCTTTCTTTGCCGATTCTCTCTTCAATTCTGAGATAGAATCTACAACTTTCATGTCTTTGGGGTGTTTTCTTGAGAGAGGATGATCCCCAAACTCCCTTGTTTTTAACCCTTTTGTTCTCCCTTTTCAGAGCTCTTATCTTTTTCTCTACCCTTTATAGACTTTTTGTTTCGCTCTTTTTCTTTGGCTTCTTGCGTTATACGGCCAAAATCAACCAGAATGGATGTAAGCTCTCCTGCCATTTCTTGGCTTCTTACTCTCACCCTCTTTCAGAATTGGCTTCTTTCTACTGTTTCTGCTCCCTTTCTCTCCCTCTTTTTTCCATTTTATGATACAATATATACTAATGCTATAGTAGTCTTGAAATTTCTTCATATGGGACGTCTTTTTTTTTAATTCTTAGCTTCCCATTGAAGTTCAAGATCTAAATAAATATTTTATCTCCTTAATTTTTTTGTGGTGCTCTGTGTGTTGATAGGAGTGGAGGAGAAGTGGACAAATACCAGCATTTGGAAACTGGGACCAAGCAAACGAGCTGCCAATCACGCAGTATTTTGAATCTGCAAGACAGGCAGGATTGATCCGATTCAGTACCACTCATAATTCCTCTGGAGAATGTGGTCATCAGGACATGCGTGGTGATCTATATGCTTCTGATATCAACAAACCTTCTCGTAATCTTCCTCCCCCTGTAAAGGTTTGTCCTTGTTCTTGGCCATTTTTCAAATTTTTTTTCTGAGGTAAGTAAAATAAATTTGTTGCCGGGAAAATTAAGAGTCGGAGGTTGATGGTGAATATAATGATGTTACATAACGTAGAGATCAATAATGATGATGAGAGTGATGATGACGGTGTTGAATTTGTAGACAAGAATGAGAGAAAAGCGAGGCACGCATGCTAAGGAGCAGAGAAAGCAGGGAAAAGTCTGTGACGTGACTGAACCGGCAAGGAAACAACTACAGCAACCACAGCCCACAGTGTACCATAAGAATAAGATATCACAATATTCTCATAAAATGGACACTGTAATTGTTGCCAAAGCTCCTGTTAAACCTCCTAAGGCCATCGATGAAGATCTCTACAAAATCTCACCTGAGCTCCTCCGCTCTTCCAAGCGGGTAAGTTTGCTTGTTTTCCTCCTTCAATATACGGGGATATGCAGTAATGCAGTTTGTGCTGGACCTAGATTAGTAAAAATGGGGGAGGAAGCTAGCTATAATGTGGAATTTGGAGGGTAACTAAGAGCATATAGTTTCTTAATTCGATGGGCTAAAAAAGTCTCAATGAAAAGGAAAAACAATAGTCTAAGCAACAGATGACTTCTGATTAGGCTGTGTCGGAAGCTAGCTAGAAGCCTAAAACCATCTATCCATGTCAATTCATTTTCTAGCATGTGGTTTGAGAGCTAATCTCATTCCTAACATCGTTCAAAACCATTGAAAAGAGCAGCATTTTAATAAGTCGTGGTGGGTGGAATAGCGTTCTTTTAAAGAAATTTTTAAATAGATCGACACAAATTCCAATAAAAAATAAAAAATAAAAAATTTTATACACTTGTGTGTCTTATTTTCCCTTTATTTTTTTTCAAACAAAACTAGTTTTGAAAAAAAAATAGTGGTTTGAATAAAACTTCTTTTCAATCCCTAGATTTCCGATTGATGTTGAAATGTTGAAATTTTTTATGGATATTTGCCAGGAAAAAAAGCCATTTATTGCCAAAAGGTCCACAATCATTTTGAAAAACGAGACTCCCAAATGTCATCATGGTAAAAGTAAGAGTGTCGTGTTGAATAAATTTTCTAGACACCGTGTGAGGACATGGTGGTGGCTGCAAGAAAGTTTGGGCTTGCTAGAGGCCCCACAAGCTCAACCTGCCTCGCATAATGATGAGATGCTCAAATCCTGTAACATTTCCATGGCTGAACTAGCACAGCTCATTGTTTTCGTTTTTTACATTTTTTAGCAAGGAAACATCAACTTAATTATTGGGAGATTCGGAAAGTGATCTGATTGTATTTTTCCTGCTCTCTTGCTTGCATGCATGCAGAAGAAAAGACCAGGCTTGTTTTCATGCCTCGTACCCGCTTGTGTTTCATAGATTTGGACCTCAAGGAGTTCCTGTCACGAGAGTGCTTATATATATATATATATATGGAGGTGAAGAACAAGACTCCATGGGCTTTTTGTTCCATTTGGAATGCCTAACTTGTAGTAGTTGTAGTTAAAACAATGTAACCTATGCTATGCTATGAACGATAGTGGATTTATGATGATGTATTTGGCTACAGTGTATGTTACAAATTATCTTAATTTTTGGTTCTGATATTAATTAATTTCTCATATGATGAAATGATTGTTCGTAGATTTTTTTATTTTTTTCAATGGTATAATTCTAGATTGTGATGAATTATATTTTTTGTTTGAAAATATATTAAAATATTAATTTACGGACCAAAATATTTTATTAATGGTATAAACTATCAAATAAAACCCGACTAGTAGAAACTGCAATTTGAAAGCCCATTGTACAAGAAAAACCACACATATTTTCAAGAGAAAAATAGGCACAAAAAGAAGAAAGAAATAGAAAAGAGAGATTTATGATTTACCCGCTTTTCTAAAGTAATTTGTTTGCTTTTTTTAAAATCAGGTTATTTAGCAAACATATCTACTTTTAAAAGTTAGACCGAAAGTTAAATTTACAGACACAACATAGCCAAGTGTAGCACAGTGCTCTAACTTGCATCAAGTGCTTCAATGAGTAGTCTACAAACCAATCGTGAAATCACTTTGTCCTCCATGGATTCGAGCTTGAGCAATTTGGGCTCAAGCTCAACGCAGCTTACTAGGCCCTATAGATGACCCTTCAGCCTTTACAATATCTTCACTGGGAAAAAGGATGCCTTTAGCCTTCAGGGTAGAAGAGCTTGGTTGCGGCTTTCCGAAGGAAAAGATAATAAATCAACTCCGAAGAAACAAAACAATAAGAGCTTCATTTAAATACAAGAGTCTAATTTAACTAGTAATGTACGAGGTTTGGTTTTTTAAAAATTATCGGTTCGAGTTTTATAAATTTTAGAATTACTAGAGATTTACATAATTGTTAATTTCAGGGTCCGTGAAATTAGTCAAAATACGCACAGGTTGAACTGAATATCCACGTTAATAACTAGTTTCTAGCTATGATGAAATGGTGGTTAGAATTCTTTCTAGGAAGACAATATCATATGTTACTGACTTATTTGCCATGGCACTAATTTTTATTTTTTAAAAAATAAATTGATGTTTTTTAAAGTGTTTTTTTTTTAATTTTTTGATATGTTAATATTAAAAATAATAATTTTTATAAAAAATAATTTATTTTATTAAAAAAATCTTTTAAAAAACAATGGAGGACCACATTATTGAATAAAATTATGTCCTCTTTCTTTCTCCGGTAATTGTTTCTTGGAAACATGCAATCATACCATCTCACATGCACCAGTAATGATAGAGGACAATTTTCTCGAGAAAAGACGAGAAAATTAAAGGGATGGTAGTGGGGTTTGAATTTTTACCAAGGTTTGTGATGGGGTCATTTCACCGTTGCAAACCACTCGTAAATTATAGAGGACAATTCTCTCTTTAGTGCAGACTTGTACATGGGGAAATTGATTGTTCTGCTGAATTTTGTGGACAACAGTGCCATAAACAAGACTAGACAAAATGACAAATACATCTTCTTAAGGAAGTTCAAAGGCTTCTTTGTGGAGCTGGGGTCGAGCAATGAAGGGATGGGGTCTTTACCTTGTTATTATCTGTAAAGTTTTTCAAAGGTTAGTAAAAGAAAACGCAAATTACATCGATTCCATTGCACCAAATTTGTTTTTTTTTTTTTTTTTTAATTTCTGAAGCTACATTAGTCACTAGTTTTGGTGCAATCTAGTTGAATTTAGAGGTGATGGATTCAACTTTTTGGTTAAAAAATTGTATGAGAAGATTTTTGTCATTTAATCCAATCCAATATATTGTATGATAAAAATAGGTATAATTTTTTATTTGATAATTGAATTAAACTGAAATTTGACTAATAATTTCTAAAGATGTAATTCTATAAATAATCAGTTGTGAATTGAGAGTTTTTTTATGTTCATATTAGACTCGAAAATTACTTTTTTTTTGTTTATGTTTCTATTTATATTAGATTTATATTAGGATAATCAATTTCATTAAGATTTTATTAATGAAGAACGTTTTTCATATATTTAAACAGCCTTGTAAACTATTTTTTAATAGAAGTTCATGAATTATTGACATCTCATAGTTTTGTCTACAATGTTTTGTCCAATTTTGATGGAAATGAACAAATATTTAATGCAATTTAAGAAACATGAAGCATTGATTGACACAGGGAAAAAAAATAATATTATATGACAACACAAGTCTTTGTTTCTTGTTGGAATGGGTTCTCAGGTGACAGAAGCCATAGGTCCATTTCTTCAGACACATGGAAGGAAAAATGGACCAGAAAAGTAGATATGCTCATCTGGGTCTTCCATTTTCAAGAAAACCATGCATTAAGCAAGGAATAATTGTCAGAAATCGATCATCTTTAACCATTTTTAAGGTATCGATTGCCAAGCTCAGAAGAAATGTCCTCTCACGTCTTCATGGACCACTTGAAACCGAAAGCAAACACAAAGATGTGGCATTAACGCAGTCTGTGGATCACATCTATTCATCTTGAGAATGACACGCCCTTTACCTTCGCCATCTAACCACCAAGTCTAAAGTCACAACAAAATTAAGATTCCAGCACATGAAATCCGTCAAACAGGTTCACGACACGTCTCAAGCTACAGTACAATAATGCAGGTTTTGGATATCCTTTAGCAACGGTGGTCAGCATTTCCTCATCCTGACAAACTTTTTCAAGGGTTTTCGATGTCCTTTAGCAAATTAGACCGCACGCGCTTTTAAAACGCATCTAGAAGCAGAAGCAGAAGCTACCAGCCTCTCATCCCACAAATGCTGAAAGCCAATCAAACCCCATTATTCGATTCTGCAGGTGATGCTGATAGTCTGTGTAAATGTTACAGTTGCCACGAGAGGAAATTCATAACACATAGCAAGTTAACTCTAAGCACAAAGTCACTAAACACATGCCATCTGGCTAGTTGAAACTCGAGTTTACAATTCATTGAGAAATAGTTTATTTAGTCTCCGTAGTGCTAGATAGTCAGATGATACACAAAACTAATGACAGAGACAGATTAACCATCTTTAAAACAATGTGTGGGTCGGCATGACAAGTGACACAAGCAATGCAGGCGAGAAGAAATAACTTTTTTATGAAATAATTTTCAATTATCAGTCAAAGGTGGCTTAATGACAATCAAAGCGTTGCTGGCGACAGCTAGTAATGTTTTTGATGATTTTCACCGACACTGATCTCTGAGAATTCTTGAAGCAGAGCAAAAATGGTAGAAAAGGTCAATGTGACCTTACATCTACCTAATGAAAGGGTGCATGAATATTAATCCTTGCAGAGATTCATATTATAATAGGAAAAGATGTATGCGCGTTCCTATCCACTAAAATTCAATACCTATTTACAGAACATCTCTAGTTGTTTGCTGCTGTAAGGAGGGGCGGCTATTTAACCTAACAAGAAGTTGAATACATAGTGCAACTCTACAAAAAAAAAAAATTCCCACCATGGAAGGTAAACTAGTAGATGGCAGAAATGTGGAAAAACCAGTCAGCCCAACATGAAGATACTGGATATCCCCATCACTTTTTACTCTTTATCTTCCTTTATTCTAGCTCTTGATTCCTACAGAACCGTCCAAATCTTGTCAGTGTACAGTGCACTAAACTTGAATACGTGGATACTTAAGCCGGCCACTCAAAACCAGAAGCAAAATATATGTTTTGTTATGTTATATGGTGTTGGTGCCGACACTCTCAAAGTTGATGGTGAAAGGAACAATTGAGACCCTACAACTGCAATCGGTCCGTGTGAATCCCTTACAAATCAGTTGGCCTTGCCCTCTTTCAGTCCTCTTAGATGGCAACATTATCGGAATTACATGATGCAATATCACAATCCATTGACATCGAAGGTACTAACTTGGTTTAAATGAAATAGACATTCAAGTGAAGACAGGAAAACAAACTTGAAGAAATCAAGAGGCAGGAAGATGAAGGCACAACGTAAAAAACTCACCAGTATAACTATTTTATATCCACTCATCATATTAGGGGTTAAACTCCATATGTTCTTTGCTCGTGTTATACTTGGATGAACCAAAACCAGCCTGGGACAGAAAAAGGAAACATGTACCGATATGTGAACTTTTTACAGTAAATGGCCAAACTAGCGGTCTGTACAATGAGAGTGTGTAGGAAGACAGCATGTACAAGGACTAATAGGCAATATCTTCAGACTATGCTGTTTATTCTATCATGCAGTATGTGTGAGTGAAGCAGCTCTATTCAGTCTCTCGAGGATGCTATTAGCTTTCCTCTTGGCTCTTGAAGTCCCACTCTCTGCTAGTCTCGAAAGCGTACCTTTGGCATTTTCCTCTTCCCTAATGTCCCTCAATTTAGAGTAGTCGTTTAGACAGATTGTGTGTAAAATTGCAACACAATTCTCTTTGTTGCGCTCAGAACTGCTCTCCCTTATAATGCCAAGCAAACAATGAACCGCACCAAGCTCCCCCATTTCCTCAACAGCTTTCTGATGGCTAGCAAGCATTGCAAGAATAGCCAACAACTCATCAACAAAGATGCAATCCATGATTTTTTTAAGGATTACCCTGACTGCCCCTTCTCGGACAGCCCTACCTTTATTCTCAAGGACAAGACATAGGTTGAATATTGCCGATGCAGCATCCTTCATTGCCAGTGGATGCCCTTCTTCTAAAAGGTCAATTAGAGGTTTGAGAGCACCTGATTTTCCAATAATGAGCTTGTTAGAATCTAGGGCTGACAAGGAGAAGATGGCGGCGGCGGCATTGCTTCTTGTTTCAATAGTTCCAGATTTTACAGATTCAACAAGCAGGGGGATGACAAGTGGATTTTCTGCAGCTAGCCGTTTATTATTGTCATGAATGGAGAGGTTCAAAACTGTTGTGATCAAATCTTCTTGCAGATCAGGGTGAGTGTTAGCTCTGCCTGGTGATAGTGGATTGAGCAATTTTGGAATGGCATCGGTTGAGTCACTGAAAAGGGCCCGGAATGATGGCATCCTTTTAGTAAGCAGCCGAAGCTCTTTTGCAGCTTCCTTTTGATCTGAAAGGGAAGAGGACATCTTTTCAAGCAGTGACTTCAAATGGCCTCTGTCCGCATCAGTACGCACCTCATCAACATCCTTCGCAGGCCTTGGTAGCTCAATTCCACGCTCCTTGCACCACTGTGAAATCATTTCTCGCACCAAATGATTAGGGGTCAGGATAGTATGAGAAAGGACTTGCTGGGTCTGGGGACACGTTCGGTGCCCTTCATTTAGCCATCTTTGGATGAATGGTAGATCATAAGTCTAGAAATCAACAAGCATTTCAATAAATGAGTGACTCTATACGATAGCCAACAAATCATTGAATAAAAATGAAACCAGCTTGAAATAGCACAGGAATTCAAGTAAAATGAACATGGACTGTTCATTCCTCGTTCTAGTGGCAAGGTCACTATCACAAATACAAATCAGTATAACTCTTCTAGCATCAATCATAGCACAAGAACATCTTCACTATGTTGGTGACAGATTCATTAATGCTTAAAGAACGGGGTCAATTCCTTGTCCTAGTCTGTGAGGCCACTATCCCAAAGATAGATTGGCCATCTGACTAAGTTATCTCAAATATGGAAAATGATGGCAAGAGGTTGAACAAGAAATATCAAGTCTGTATAAAGAATTAAAAATGGAGTTACCTCAGCTCTAATCTCAAAATTATGGATGGAGGAAATGAAAAAAAAAAAAAAAAAACAACCAGATTTTCGCCCACAAAATACCTTTTCTTAATTTTGGGCCAACTTTCTCAAAAGAAAAAAAATCTTTTACATTGGGTGCTGCAATTCCTTGTTCCAATAAATTTGTTAATAGAAATTAAATACACATAAACCAAAGAAAAAGGGGAAAATCTACACATTCTACAATTTCAAAAGCAAATCCCAGTGTTTGAAAAATCTCAGTTCTTGCAGAAATACCAACAGATTAATTTTACGCAAATCCAAAGCCTCAACAATTTTGCAGAAGAACCAAAATCCATATGTGCAGAAAACTTGAAAAATCTATAATTACTAGTGCATGGAAAAACATTCAACTCAAATTCCAGGACAAAATTTAGCATTAAACCCTTAAAATAAATCCCCAAAGATGATGAATTTTTTGCATGCACATTCAAATAGCATCCAAACCAAGAATGATTCAACTTCAAACAACACTCAAATCCAAAAGAAATATAGAAAAAAATAATCCCAAATGCATACATAAAGTAGAGAGGACAAATCTTGATGGTCTTTACCTGTCCAGTAGCCAAGACAACAGGGTCACCCATTATCTCCCTTGAAATGGGACATTTAAATTCTTCAGGGACAACTGTATCATCCACCATCTTCAAAGATTTCTTGAATTTCAATTCTTTCATGACACTCAAAACCCTCATGGCTTCATCAGTGACCTCCACTCTATAATCCTCCTCATCAAGAATTGCCTTTACTAGCTTCTCCAATTCTTTCTTTAACTCTGCTGCCTTTGTCACTGTACATGGTATGGTCTCAAGAACTCCACTTTTAGCCATTAAAAAGAAAGAATGCAAAAGAAAAGAGAAAGAAAATCTGATCAGATGGGATTTATGAGCGAAAAAAACTGAAAAAAGAAAGTAATATGTTTTGTGTGATTCATCAGTTCTTGTTTCTTTCTTTCTTTCTTGCAATTTCTTTTGTTTTGATTTCTCTCTCTCTTTCTCAACCCAAAATTCTCTCTCTCTATGCACAGTGAAAAAGGCATAGAATTATGAGAAGGAAAAAGTTGGGCTACTCCACACTTCGACTTTTGAGAGAGATATATTGTCCCCACCGTTATGTGTTTGTCTTCTCTTACATGATGTGTCTGTCTCTTGGTGGTACTGGATAGATTTCTGTTGGGTTTTGGAAGCCAATTATTTCTTGCCAAGCAAGCAGTTTTTTTCCCAAGCTTTGCATGCTTGCTAACTTGGCTTTATGCCCTCAAATTTTCGTAACTGTGATGGTAAGTTTGTCTTTTCGGTTTAACTTTTTTTTAAAAAAATATATATATATTTTTAATTATTTTTTAATTAAAAAATATTAAATTAATATTTATTTACTCTAATAGCATATACGTAGACCATCAGAAAAGATTCAATCTCTCCAAATCCAACTCAAGTCTCTTCACGTTGAATTTATCAAATCTAAATTTAGATCTTTATTATTCCGTGAACTTTCATGTACCAGGATGACCTCATATTATTCAGATCTTTATCAGATATAAATATTTCTCTTTCTACAAACCACAACCTCTACCTACCACACCTCAACTATTTAAAAATCCAGATAGTGAAAAACTTTCTTCAAAGATGAGGAATCATAGGCTACTTTATTAAAATAATTGTAAAAATTGTTCACCATTATGGTATTATGTTTTTTGAAAACAAGATGTTTTATTTGTCAAAATAAAATTGAATTTCTTAGCATGATTTTTATAGTTGGTGCTTATAACCGGTTAAAAATTAAAAAAATATATTTTAATATATTTTTATAAGGACACATTTAAGACATCACAACCCAATCTAATGGCATCATTATAATTACCCTGTAATATTTTTTTTAGAAGAAATAAAAAATCAAAAGAAAATTGATTTTGCTGCAGAAAGAAATATTAATAAAAACAGTGCTTTCAAGGTGAATGAAATTGAAAGTTAAACGATACATTTGTTTCGTATAAGCTTTTATAAAATATTTTTTTTATTTCTTCACGTGTGTGGTTCATTGGTAAAATTTAGTCAATAGAAAATATTTTAATGTCAGAAAAATAAATTTAAAAACAAGAGAAAACCATTTATATTTCTCTAGAGATGAAAATATCAATACTATCTTTATTATTAAATAATGAATCTTACCATAAATCATTTTTTTTATTTTTAATACTTTTTTTATATATACCAAACACCAAATAATTTTTTCAAGTAGTTTTGGATAACATTGTTAAGCAATGAAAAATAATATGTATACTTGAAAGTTATTTGTTAAGTGATTTTATATCTCTATATAATATCTTATTATTACTATTATTGTTATTATTTCCTAAGATATATATATATATATATATATATATATATATATATATATATATATATATATATATATAAGAAGGGGTAATCAATTTATTAAATCAATATGTATTTTTAGAGATTTATTTATCCATAATTATATATGTAGATTGCTTTTTTTTTCATCTTAATATATTATTGATTTCTCTTTTAAAGAGGTAATTGTTTAGACAAAACTTTTCAAGGTTTCGCCATTTTGATGGCTTTATTTAGCTTTAGAACAAGGTCAATTGAAGATGCTTAAAAGTAATAGGATTTGAATTGACAATGAATAATTAATAAGGACTCATATACCAATCCCATGTTGTCTATCCCATAGTTATTACACATGGTTTAAAGATTGATCTAGAAAAAGACACGGATTACTAAATCGATCTAGATCTATTATTTTTTATTAAAAAATATTATTTTATTTAAAAAAAAAACTCTCGATGACATCAAATTGAAATTTTTTTTTAAAAAAAACCAAAACCGGTTTCAACCGACTGGTTTTGATTCGGTTCGGTTTTTTAGGATAAAACCGGTTCAAACCGGTTTGGCTTGGTTTTTTGGTTTGGTTCAGTTTTTTCCGATTTTGCTTAGTTTTTTCTGGTTTCGGTTTTGGCTTGGTTTTTTCCGGTTTGACTCGGTTTTTTTTGTTTCGGTTCAGTTCTGTTTTTTCAGTTTTAGGCTTATAAAACTGGAACCAAACCGGCCGTTTTTTAAAAATTTTAATCGGTTTAATCGGTTTTTTTCACGGTTCGGTTTTTTTGGTTATTTTTTTTCCAGTTTTCTCGGTTTTTTTCTCACCTCTACTCGATGTTGACCTAACTAGGTATTAACCAAGTTTGGACGGATCAAACTAGTAACTAAAGATTTAGTTAGATTAAACAGGTTTTACCAAGTTAATATTTTTTTCGGTTGAACTTAAAAGCTGGTTAGGTTGAGCTCCAAGTAACAGGTTGTTCAAATCAACGTGTCAGATTATACCAAGTTTAACAGCTATAACTTATCCTCATGTCTCATTTGCTGCTATAATGCTAAATTTCTTGATGTTGATCTATTCGTACTTTGTTATGGATGAGATAAAATTTAATTTTGAACGCAAAAAATAATTTACAAGTATAATTCATCCTATTATTATAAATCTGTTTTTCTTTATAGTAAAGAATATATATATATATATATATATATATATATATATTGATTTATGTACTTTATTTGATAAAAACCGAAAGTGAATATAATAAATATAAAAAATAATTTAGATTATTTAAAATCAGAATAAAAAATATATCTCTTTAATTTAAACCTCTTTATCTTGTTAATGTACTTTTATTTTTTGTTAATTTTTACTAGAATATTTATTTTGTTAAAATAAAAGCTCATCAGAATCATAAAAGCAAGTTTTAATAAAAAAAATCTTTTAATAATTTTGACGTGAATATATTAAAAAAATGTAAGAACAATATATTACTCGCTTATTGTTACTAGAAAAGTTTAGGAATCCATTTTTTATATAATTATAATAAAAATAGACATATACAAAAAAAAAAAGTCAAAAAATAAAAATTAAGTAAAAATGAAGTTGTATTTAATAAAATAATATCCTTAATGTACCTTCAATTAATTTTAATTAAAATAGAAGGAAAAATTATAAAAAAACTATAAATACCTTAACAAAAAAAAAACTGAGTGCCTAGGCCTGGGTGGACCAACCCCGGATAGTACATAACAAAGAATATCAAATGCTCATGGACCTACAAGACCAAGCTTATGCAGCTAACCATCCTTTCTTTTTTAATTTGAAAAATACAAAGCCAATGACACATTATGTAATGGTATGATTTTCGGTTGTATTAAGTGATCAGAAAGTATGGTTTTGGTTTTTTGATCCAAAAAACTTATTTTCATCAAAAAACACATAAAAGAAATACTTTATTAACCTCAATAAACATATATCTAACCTGAATCCACCCTCTAATCAGTAAAAAAAAAAGGTATTCTTGAATAAAAATAAAAATCCTCGAGCCTTTGCTTATTTTGGCAAGATGAAGGGTTAAAAACACTTGAATGAAACTTATCTCTTCAAATAGAATTCATTGACATCAATATTGTTTATTATTATTATTATTATTATTATGATGGGAATGTGGTAAGCTACTATTTTTCTATCTCCTCCCTAGTTTTCAATGATTTTATCTTTTATTTTTTAAATTTAGAGATTGAATAAAATAAAGTTTTGAATTAAAACATATAACAACAAAACTAAAACGATCAAGAAAGAAGTTAACGGAGAATATGGGGACAAAAGTGCATTTTTTGTGTGAATTTTAAAAAAACCCATGCAACTTTTTTGGTTTTCAATTTGGTTCTTTTTCTTTATTTTATATTGTTTCTTTACTCAGCAAATCTACACTTTATCTCATTAAATTTGCATCTAGTAAAGTTTGAAAATATGATGGAAATCTTTAATCCATAAGAACATACAAATAGAAGAGATTATCAACTCAAAAATCCACAAACATCTAAGGATATAATTGAAAAAAAAAATTTGATGATAAAAAACACTATTAAAATTCACATTATTTTACGAGGAGAAATACAATAAGTGTGGTATAATAAAATCACCATGTGAATTAGTTTTTTGTCTTAATGTTAATGGTTGCTTTTCACTAGGGGTGTTAAGAAAATATGACTCCTTCATGATATTTCAATCCAATGCAACCCGTAAATCTCTTTATTCTTTATTTTTGTTATATGTTATGTGTTTTTTTTTCCAATTAATTCTTTTATTTTGATCAATTGATTAAATTAATGTATGAAGTCTAAATTGTTGTCACAACTTATAACAAATTTTGAGTTAATTTATTGAGCCCAAATCTTAATTCTAATTAAATTCAATTCATAAAAATTAATAATATAAACTCAACTCATGAGTATATATAATACCTTTAAAAAAAAACAGTTAAACCTTAATTATCTTAATAGAATAAGGTTCATTAAATATATCAAGTTTATAATTTATAAAATATCCCAAATTGAATAAGATATAATCATGAGCTCAAACCAATTATATCAATGAACACATGAGAAGATCAATCATTTAATGGTATGAAGGCTATAGCCTTCGTATTTAGGATTTGCCTTTGTATATGCACGGTCATTAGGGTGAGCAAAAAAACTGAAAAATTGATTAAACCAAGAAAACCGAAAAAAAATAACTAAAAAAACAGAACCGAAAAAAAACCGATTAAACTGATTAAAATTTTGAAAAAACCAGCCGGTTCGGTTCGGTTTTGGTTTTATAAGCAAAAAACGAAAAAACCAAACCTAACCGAAAACAAAAAAAAAAACCGGAAAAAAACCAAGCCAAAACCGAGCCAAACCGGAAAAACCGAGCCAAAACCGGAAAAACCGAGAAAACCGAGCCAAAACCGGAAAAACCGAGCCAAACCGGTTTGAACCAGTTTTTTCTTTAAATAACCAAATCAAAACTAATCAGTTTGTCTACTTTTAATTTAATTATTTTGTTTTGATAAAAACCAAACTAAATCAAAAATAATTATCCTCTACGTGTCACTGTAACCTAAAAAGTGGGATATGACATTTTTTTAGGATAGTACTCGATGAGCACATCGATTATAACAAAATTGGACAAATTTATCGTCAAGAGAATGTTCCCCCCTCTTTGGTTTTCTACAGAAATTGACCTCGATATATACTTATGAGATTGTGTCCCTCCAATAATAATAATAATAATAATAAGAGAGAGAGAGACAGAGTTTTCATACATTGAAAAGAGTATCAAATCATTGAAAATAGAGTATCAAATCCACAAAGCTTGATTGATTAATCAACAACTTAAATATCAAAATTCACTATTCCAATTCTAAAAGTGATAATACAAATAAAATAAAATTTAAAATAAAGAACCAATAACAAAATATGAAACAAAAGTCAATGACTTAATATTTCATCATAAACACCTATTAAAAATAATTATTCATGTGATCATTTTTTATTCGGTTTAGTTTCTATAAAAAAATCAAACCAAATTTTTTTATTAAAAAACCAAAACCAGTTCAAACCAACCGGTTTTAGTTCGGTTCGGTTTTTTAAAATAAAAATCAGTTCAAACAGGTTTTGCTCGGTTTTTTCTAGTTTGACTCGGTTTTTTTCCGGTTTCGCTTGGTTTTTTTTCTTTTTTTTGTTTGGGTTCGGTTTTTCTGTTTCAAGCTTGTAAAACCGAAACGAATCGGTTGATTTTTTTAAAATTCTAATCGGTTTAGTCGGTTTTATCAGTTTTTTTTCCGGTTTTCTCAGTTTAATAGGTTTTTTGGTTTTTTTCTCCCCCTAATATAGATAGTTAGAGATTTCTTAACTTAATCAATATTTTCTCATTAGCATCATTGAAATTACCTTTATATATTATCCCACTATATATCTTTATGTGAATTTAAATATAAAAACACATTAAGTTTTATGGATTTTAATATAACATAACCACACAATCACGTTAATCTACTTTTAAATTTCATTTAATTTATGATATTAATCACATAAAGAAAATACTATATATTACCTCTTCTTCTTAAGATAACCACCAAATCATTCAGATATTGACAAGAAATTCAATGTGTTATAAACCATGATGAACACTCAAGAAAATATTATATGTTAATCACACAAGGAAGGAAGATTTCCCAAGGAGAAATTGTGTGCTTTTCTAAGAGTGTCTTTTCTTTTCGTTTTTTTTTTTTTCAATTCTGGAAAATTTCAGACGAGCAAATTCTGGTTGATTTTTTATTTCGCTTCAAACAATTTTTTTTCTATTATTCATTCAAACTTACCACAAAGACAATAATTTTTTTTATTTTAAATTAATTTTTAGTTTTTTTAAATCGTTTTGATATGCTGATATTAAAAATAAATTTTAAAAAAATAAAAATATTTTAATATATTTCTAAAAAAATATACTTTAAAAAATAATATTTTCTATACTTCTAAACAGACCATATAATTCAAGAAGGATAAAGCAAATTATGAATAATCACTCTGCATTCACTGTCGGCATTAAGCCATAAGCACATTGATTTAACTTTGGAGAGATCTATTTCTGGTTATTAAGGTGCCAAATCTCTCTTCTTTTCCTTTTGCTCTTTTTCCTTCTTCTTTTTTTTTTTTTAATTTTCTACACGCACCACTTGGTTTTTTTTTTATTTATAATTATATTTGAGTGTGTTTTAAAAATATATTTAATTTAAAAAATTAAAATTATATTTTTTTTATATTTTTTGATTGATTTTAATACGCTAATATAAAAAATAAAAAATTTTAAAAAATTATTTAATATATTTTTTTAAAAATATTTTGCAACATAAAACTAAACAAAAACTAAATAATAACAATCTTTACATTTAAGAAATTCTAGGTTGTTCAACCTATAACTATTAATATTTATAATATATGAGAGAAATATAAAAAAATAATTTTAAGAAATAAAAAAATATTTATATTATTTTTTCATAAACCCGAATGTAATTTTTTTTCTATACTCTTATTTCTAAGTAATGTTTAAGTACCATGTAAATTTTCTTTACATGTTTCTCACTTAGAGAAAATATAAAAATTAAAATTAAAAAGGCAAGATTTTATGTGATTGACACGTGTTGAACCACGTGCTGAAAGAGGGCTTGAAACAGAGCATAGATCAATAGATAGGCTTCTAGTGTGGGGTTGAGGGACAAATGGGGCTCGATATAGATCAGTAGCGCGGGCTGAGGGAAAGTTTGAACTCGTGGATATTATTTTTTATTTAAAAATATATTAAAATAATATTTATTTTAAAAGAATTATTTTTAACAAAACATAAAACTATTTTTGAAAAAATTTAAACATGGTGGCACTACAAAACAGAGCTATAATTGTGTGTTGTGTGTGTATATATTTACGTTTTAAAATTATTTTTAAAAGAAATTAATTTTTTTATTTTAAATTAATATTTTTTAATATTTTTAAATTACTAATTTTAAAAATATAAAAAATATTATTTTAATAAAAATATTTTAAAAAACAACAGAGGCACACTTTGAAAAACGTTTATAATCTGCCACCAGACAACAACCTGGCTACTGTCCTGCTGCCTGCTGATGGAATGCTTCACTTGGAATCTTGATGGGACGGGGAAAAATTTGTGGAACTCATCTTTTGCTATTTTTATTTTGTCTTCTAAATTTTTGAAAACATAAAAAGAAAATTATTTCTTTAGAATATATTTTTTGAAACAAAATCAACAATTAAAAACCATTTTATTTGGTTTTGAAAAGTTTCGATAATTGGTTATTGGTTTTTTGTGTTTTTGAAAATAAAAAACAAAAACAAAAACAAAAAAAAGTTATTTTTTTAACAATTTTTTTAATCAAAACATAAAAATAAAAATAAAAATGATAATATAGAAAACTTACTTATTTATCAACCAAATAAAGTTTTTCAAAGATTGAGTTTGTGTTATATTGCAAGTATATAAATTGTTTTGCTTGATAAAAATCTGAGAAAGAACATTCTCAGGAGAAAGAGATGATCCAAAAATATTGCTCCATAGTATTATCATTGATTATGTACTTTAAGACCATTTTATTAGCTAAAAGTCTGATAATAATTTTGTCTCCCACTCTAACTCCCAGTCTCTTCAATATCTTGATGACATGGAGTTATTGCATAATATCACCTCAATCAGATGGCATCATGGCGACATTGAAGCTTCGACCACCTCCCATAAAAAATATAAGCTTTCATCGAACAGTTTAATGGGTTTCTTTGGTTGCTCTTGCTCAATAACAAAATCTGAGATCTGATATGGTTCACCTTGCATCAAACCTGGACGACTCAACTTTCCGGATATCCCTTTTTTGCTTTGCTCGTCTTTGTTTGCTTCTTCCTTTCTGCTACTGCAAGTTTTTTTTTTGGTTATATTTTGAGTTTTGTCTCTGGCTATGTCACCTAAGCTTTCGCTCTATCTTCTACAGTCTCTCTCCTTGGCTGCCTCTTTCACTCCCAAGGTGCTCAATAAATTGTTCTGAGCAATCGAGAAAAAGAGAGGCTACAACAGTCATGAAGGAACACAAGCTAAAGCGCTGCTTATTTGCAGCAAACCTGCAGTCGCAAGAAATGCCAGAGTTTATATTTTCTTTGAAAGAGAGGGGGGGTTATCATCTCTTTTTTCTGTCCTCTTGGCAAGAAGGTCTATCACCATGTTGTTTTTGTAACGCTCTAACTGTCATGGGGGGCACTTTTGTTAACCACCATCTCATCCTTGATTCACAGATATCAGAATACAGGAACTGTATTTTGACAAAAGACTTGGGACATTTTCAAAACTTCTACAAGCAATTCTTTACGGGGAAGTTCCTCAATAAAACATAAATGAGTAACTTGCCAGAGTTTACATGAAAATGCTGTTATTTCTCATAAAAACTATTAGTATTATCATCTCTTCACACTCCAGAAATACAGTAACAGAAAAGGGACAATAGAGGAAGAATCTAAGGTGAATATCCAAGTACTAGTCTAATCAACAAAGAAAAAACAGATGATTAGCAATTTTGAATCCATATTTCATTTGCAAGCACTAAATTGGCAAGAACATATGCGAAACTCCGTTGAATATCATTTTACCTGCTGAAGAAATCACTTTGCTTCATCATCAACCTTCTTGCCATGAAAGACCACCATGAGAAAAGGAGCCAAACAAACTTCAAATATTCTCTGGAAAAAGCTGGTCTTTTGCAATCTACAAGAAGCAACGTGAGCTATAAGAACATTCAAATTAATAAATTATCCATACATATTGTATGCAATAAAAAAGACCCATAAACAATAAGTATCAGCTTTTACCTAGAAAAATAAAATCATAAACAGGTAACCATTATAAGCAAACCTGTAAACCCTGCCGATTTGGGTTATTTACCAGTTCTTCCATGATAACCAATGACCTTACCATCAAAGCATTGATTGCCAAGAAATTGCATATTTTATTAATCCACAAAGGTACTGATGTCAACACAACAAAATCAGATATGATATACTTCAGATTTTATATACATTATAAATAACAGAACAGTTACAATCTGCAATAAGGCATTGTTCTGCTAGAATGTTCCTGTACAATCTCATTTCCTCTTTCACTATGAAAATAACCGAGACATTATTTTTTCACTCAAATGTGACCACTACTTATTCCATCATATATTGGAAAAAAGTACTGGCATTGTATGGGCAGTAGGAGGATAATGAAATCACTGCCTAGACAGTAAGGACCTTAACAGTATAGAAAATAAAACAGTCAAGGATACAACGGAGGATACAGATGCAGATAACTTGCTGAAGCCTGATGACTTCCTACTGCAAAGTTGTCCGGACAAAAAATGTTAAAAACAAGAACTTTTATCTAGTGCAGATAAAACATTTTTCAAAACAATAAAAATAACCACAATAGCTTACCTCACATTCTGAAGTGAGAATTTCTCAAGGTAATCTGCTTAATTGCCTTTTTGCACTGCACCTGCTAGATCAATCATGAACATCTTCCCTGGCATATGTAATGCTAGTGTAAACATCATCCTCATGCATGTCATAAGATCCTGTAGGATCATATCTATCCTCAAATGCATTTCGAGCCACAGAATTAGAACCATGATTGCCATATGCATTTCTTAGATGCCCATCTCTTACATCTAACTTCCGATCATCCCTTTGCATGCCATCTGCAGATTCTAGTCCAGAATTCAACGACTTGTAATCATGATAGGACTTGCTAGAAGACCGTTTCTCATGATCCTTGGATCTAGTCAATTTAGTTTCATCTCGTCCTCTTTGGTGACCACTCCGCTCATGTGATCGGGCATGACTTCTGTGTCTTTCTGGACTTCTGCTGTACTCTCTTCCATGTCTGTCTTGGTTGGCACTTCTCCGATATTCCAGCTTTTCATGGTGACCGTGATTGCTTCGTCCTTGTTGCTCATAATCTTGAGGCAACACATCCTTCGAGGTTTTAGATCTAGAATTGTGGTCGGGGTATGATTCCTTCCGGTAGTGGTTCGAAGTAGTTCTTGTTGCTTCAGAAGAATGGCTATTGACTTTTCTTAGTTCATTCACAGTAACATCAGGGGCAGAAGGAGGATTAGGAGACATCTCTTCCTCTTCAGTTCCCTTCTCAAAGCGGCCTATTCCTCCAGCTAGCTTGATTTCCTCCATGTATCCGTCAATTATATCCCTCATCACCTTTGACAAAGTAATTATAACTAAATAAGAGAGAGACAATGGCCTTTTTATAATGACAACATGAAGGTTAAATGTGAAAGTAATTGTTGTCAAATGGATGGATTTTCCTTTATTGGTTTTCTCAAAATTTGAACATATATGACTCTACCACATGCCAAGAAAGATCAGTGATTAGAGATTGGAACTTACAGATCCAATTCATATGATTCCAACTTCCTCTTAATGAAAACTACAATACAATATTCACTTGGCAATAAGGCAAACTATCACTTTAGGAGTCACTTGGAAACTACAGGAAATAGGCCACATGTACAAGCAGTTGATGATTTAGACAATACATAAAAGTAAATAGATTTCAACATGAAAAACCAATGAAGCTAATATTTTTGATAGGTATAATAACAGTACTAGTAGGAGCTTCTTTAGCTTTTGCTCATTAGCTTCCTACCTGTAAAGTTGTTCGTTTCAACTTCTTTCCACGGTATGACATTCTTCGACGTTTATAATCCCTTTCTTCAGCCAATAACTCCTCTCTTGTCTTTGATTTGTTTGATTCCTTGTGCAAAAGAAAAAGATCATTAAACTTATGACCAAAGCAACATTTATGACAGACAAGCATTGTCAGGAGAGAACATGAGAAAATATGTTAGCAAGTGAAGGGTCCCATATTAGCAACTACTCGACCAGTTGCCAGTTTTCAAACCGTGGCTCTTCACAATAAATGAAACTCTGAAAGATATCAGGGGATCTAAAGGAAGTAACTAAAATTTTGATAAAATCAACATCCAAATAAAAACCGATCCTCTTTCCTTTATTTTTCTTCAATACCTATTACCATGGACATGACTGTGAATGCTATAATTTCAGACAGTTGAACTCAAACCTCTTCAAATGCATGCCAAGGATGTCCAAAAAATGCATTTTCTAAAATAAAATTTATCTCTAAATCATAGGCATGTAAAGAACATGTGGCAGCTACCTTCAGTAACTGAATACTACTGCACATCCCTAAAAATTTCAGTAACAAGGAAGACAAAACTTCCACTGCCTATGAAACTTTACAAAATTCCTGAACTATAATGTCATTTGCCTTCTTTGATATCATGTCACCGTGTTTCTAAAATATTTTATATTTTTGGTGGGGCGGGCAGGAGGATTTTATATACATATAAATTCTGTCCACTATGTCATTTGCCTTCCTGAACTTGCAATTATGTCCAGTAAAAGAACAAAAACTAAAAGCTCCAGCAATTAAAACAAAGAAAACCATCTACATGTTTAGTACCTGGTTAGATAATTGCTTTCGAGGAAGGCCATCATGCTCAATAATAGCTTTGTATTGAGGACGTTTACTTCTCTCATCATCAGCTCTTTTTGAGACAAAAGAATGCTCAGCCATCCTACACAGAAGGCGAGGCAGGTTGAAATCATACTGAACTTGTGAGTGAAACTTATTACATGCAAGCACAATAAGAAAAAGAAGTAAGAATAGCAATGTACCGCTGATATCTTGGTAGTTGTTGAGGAACCCGTAATAGCTTGATTTTTGCTTCTAGTATAGACCTTTCATGCAATGCAGCGACTGCAGCTGCCACTTGGGACACAAAAATTACTCCATCATCACCTTCATCCACTGCTTTTATTATTTTACACTCTCTACGCTCTTCAAGTTTGCTATCCTTTATTTCACTCTCATAAGCATCTAAATCCCTCAGACTTTCTTTCAAACAAGAGTCCAACAGAAACAACACCTCATTAGCAGCGTCTAATAGACACTGCTTCAAAACATGAATGGCAAAACACTTTGCATTCACTTCACCATACAAAACAGAAAGCTGAGATGCAATCCACGTCAAAACTTGAACCAAAATTGGACACTTCAAAGATTTCACATTCATCTCACAACTCACAGAGCTCAAACCTTCCTTTCTAATAGCCTTCAAACAAAGCCTAAAAAGAACACATATATGATCCCTCATATAAACATCAATCACCACACCATATCGTGGAGAATTAGCAATAATCCAACTCCTCAAATCACTCCCTTTAATCAAATCCAACCTCAAAATCGAGCAAAACACACTATACGAATACACACTCGGATAATCAATCCAACCCTCTATCTCCCTCCTTATTGCCCACAACTCAGATGGCAAAACTCTAAACCCATTTTTATCAAAACCATCTCGCTCGCTCTCCCCACTAACCCCAAAATTCACACATTCAATTAACAAAACACCAGGTAATGTAAACATTCTTTTTGAGCTATCTAAATCATTCAAGTTAACAGCACCAGGGCAGTCATTGTAAGAGAAATGTGAACTAAACTGATTGTAATAGCTATCTAACGAGAAACAAAGTTCAGTTTCATTAGGGTCTTGTATTGATTGACTAAAGTTTGAATCTTTATGTGGGTCTTGAGGGTTAAGTGTATTGGGGTAGTGAAGATAATCAAAAGGGGAAGATGGGTTTTGAAAGAGAGGAACTGGGCAGTTAAGAGAGTGGAGGAAGAGGGATTCTGGTGGCATAAGGTGGTGACGATTGAAAGGGCAGGGGATAAAGTTGGCATTTTGGGGTTTTGAAAGGGTAATTTGTGGAGAGAGGGAAGTGAGGGTTTGGTGTGTGAGAGAGAGGAGGTTGGTGAGAGTGGAGAGCGTGGTGGAAAGATCAAGAATAGGGGTGGTTGTTGTGGTGGTGGTAGGTGGAGGAACTTGAGGTGGTTTTGATGGCGGTTGTGAGGGGAGGAAGGGGTGGAGTAGGAAGTTAGGGTTAGGATTAGAGTTTTGGGAGGGATATGGGAAGGGAAGGTGATTAGGGTGTGGAGTATAAGGGTTCATTGAGAAAGAGAGAGATCGAAAAGCTCAGCAGCAGCTCAAAAAATAGATAGTTTGAATTCTTTATGTGATGAAATAAATCAATTTTTATCTTTCCCTTCTTCTGCTTCTTCAGAAGACCAGCCGGTGGTGGTAGTTGTGGCGGCGGCGGCGGTGGAGTTGGATGTTTTATTATTAAAATTAAATTACTTTTTACAAATTTGGGGTAGCGTGTTTGGCGTGGTTTGTATTAGATAATGCCATGTCAATTCTTAACCTGTTTTTATTACGTGGAATTATCTCCCTCTTTGGTCACTCGTTTACTTGAGTTGCTCGTGGGGAGGGGCAGTTTTCAGGTTGCATTAAAAGGTGTTTTTAAAAAAATTAATTTTTTTTTATTTTAATGTGTTAATAATAAAAATAATTTTTTAAAAATTAAAAATATTATTTTAAAATATTTTTGAGCAAAATTTTTATTTTAAAAAATAACCAATATAACATTTTCAAACTCTGAAACTTAAAAAATTCATAGAAAAATCTTGAGTTTATAATCATTTAATTCGCAGGTTTTTTTTAAAAAATCATCATTTAAAAAATTAATTTTTAAAATCTTAAGAAATTACTTATAAAAAAATTATTTGCATTAGTCTTAAAAAAAAGTTTAATCTTGACAACAATATTATATCTTTAATAAAAAAATCTTCAGCCAATAAATGTATTATAAAATTTATATTAATTTAAATTTTATATCAAGTTATGTAATTGTTATAATTCAATTTCATATATAAGTAAATAACATTGGTTTATACTTTCATGTTAAACTAAACAATTGTCTAATTCAAAAATATCCAACAATCTCAAGACTTAAGATTTCAAAGTGAATAACAAGGTACTAGTGTTTAACTTAAGAAAAAAATATTTAGGATATTGTTAAATTATTAAATTAAAAAAAATAAAAGATATTGTGTTTTTGCTATATTTAAGATCTATTTATTTCAAATAAAATATTTTTTAGGTTTTCTAGTGTTTGTGTCCTAAAAATATTTTTTTATATTTGTCTCTCGCGATTTTACATGAAACTTAGTTTATTTACTGAAAAATATTTTTAATTTGTGAAGTTCTGTAAAATATTTTATAAATATTATTCTATTTACAATATCATCTAACTATTTCAACCATCACCTTTGTTCCTCCACCACCACCACTCTCTCCACCAACGCCTCTCTCACAACCACTTCCACCTCACCATCATCATTTCACCACCAACTCTTTCTTTACCACCATCACGACCACCTCCTACACAACCACCACCACAATCACTATTGAAAATATTTACATGTAAAATATTTCATATAAAATTATTTTTCAAGCCAAATATTAAAAAAAATTTGCATGTCATATATTTTACAAAAAAAATTTTACATGTAAAATATTTTCTAGAAAATATTTTACGCAAAACAAATAGACCATAAATCTTTAATGCTATCCACACGGTATAAAAGCTATTGTTATAAAAACATGGAATAATTACAAAAAGTCTCTTATAAATTATAAATTGATTGTGTTTTCACTTTTATTTTTTAAAAAATTACACTTTGTATTTTAGATAAAATATTTTTTTTAAAAAAATAAATCAAAAAATAAAATTACCCTCGTATATAGTACATGAGAAACAATAAATCCCCCCCCCCCCCCCCCCCCTGAATTCACAATTTCTCTCTTCTAAATCATAAAATTCTGAACGCTAAACACTAGAAATTATTTAATTGATTTGGCTTATGTGCATATCTTGTATGGAATCCTTCCCTTGTCGCATTTAGAACTCAACAACATTCACAAGGTGTATTACACTTGTTTTCTTTAATCGAGAACTGAAAAGTTGTTGTACTGCATCCGGGTGTTAAAAATATAGGGTTTTTTTAGCTACAAATGGTATTCATTTAATGGTTTTGATCTTTACTCATGTTAGCAATCACAATTCATAAATAATTTTTTTTATTCAGTTTGTTTTTTAGTTTTTAGATTCATTAGTGAGTGTTTTAGGGTTTTTAATGGAGTTTTTAAGTATTTTAATAAGATATTTTTAGATAAAAATAAGTTGAAATTTAAGGTTTTTCATGTCCAAATATCCCAAAAACTCAATTTTTTAACCATCTCCAATGACTAAAATTTGTTATAGCAGACAATATATTATTTACCTAGACAGACAATATATCATTTGTTTATTAAAAATGTTTGTCAATGTTTCGAGCTTACTAGTGTAGGCAATACCTGTATGGCCTCTCTTTGCTCTTGTTTTCTATTTTTTTTTATATAAAATCTTTATATCTTCAAATAAAATCTTCTTTAAACAAATACTTTTGCTCATGTTTCAAAAATTATTCAATAATGATATTTATAAATGAGTTTAGAAATTTTATGGTTATATTTATAATTTTTTTGATAATTATATATGAAACTAATATCCATAATAATGTAAAACAAACGCATAAATATTCTATAAAAATATATTTTATTATCAATTTTATTATATTGAATGAATTATTATTTTATTGATTTGCATAAAATTTTATTTCTTTGTTGAAAATCGACTTACATATCATTATAAATTTTTATATGAAAAACCAGGCTTTTGATAAAAAAAACTTTTCCACAAAAATAAAAATAAATAAATGAGTAAAAAAATGAAATTTTATCTAAAGAAATATATTTTTTCTTATAAATTTTAAAAAAATTAAATTCTTATCTATTTTAGTTTAATTTATTTAAATTCTTATTCAAAACATAATGTTATTGATAAAAAAATCATGAAATTATTAAATAAAATAAATAAATACATAAATAAGAAGAGATAATTTGATCTTTGTAAATATATTTTTTACTCTAAAATTTAAAATATTATTAATTTTTGTCTAGATTTTCTTTATTTCTACAAAACTAAATAAAAATTAATTTTCAAAATGACCTCGCTATATCGTGCAAAAAAAGAAACTTTATTTTCTAGATTAAATAAATGTTTCAATTGTTTTATAATAATAATAATAATAATAATAATAATAATAGTATTCTAACATATTTCTTAAATGCAATCAAATTATTTAAAAAAATATATTTATCAAAAAAATATTTCAACCCCAACTACCCCGCATTCAAATATTCCAATCCAT
The DNA here is from genome assembly GCA_007827005.2 of Populus simonii. Lineage (NCBI taxonomy): Eukaryota > Viridiplantae > Streptophyta > Magnoliopsida > Malpighiales > Salicaceae > Populus > Populus simonii. The sequence goes on along the minus strand of CM017482.2, from coordinate 5,369,728 downwards.
ATTTCCTATTTCATACCAACTTTTTAAAACATTGGGGGGACTGTTTAGAAAATTATTTCTTATTTCTATTTGTAACTTTATATTTATATAATAAAAGGGAATCTTTCATGAAAATTTGAATGCAATTCTACTGATATGTAGCCATTAGTTTATCTTGACTCTTTGAGGACAAAATAAAAATTCTTGAAAGTCAACTCCATATAAATATATAGTTTTTAAACATTAAAAGTAATAATATCTTTGAATTAGTTTTTTACATTGAGACTAAGTCCCTGCTTGAATTTGTTTTTTAAAATATTTCTTGCAATCCTTTTTAAAATTCAAATCTTGGATGATAATAGGCGGACCACATTAATTCACATACCAATTAGCACAAATTTCCAAGAGAAAAATATAAATTTCAAATGTACATGTGGGTTTATTTATTTATTTTTAGTAGGAAGAAGAGAACTTTTATATATATATATATAGCTAGTTGACTAAATAATGAAATAATTAGAAGAAAACATGTCAGATAACTTGTAAGAATTAAATGGGAAAATGACCAAATAATGTAAGCATGGAAATATATAACAAAGATAATAAAAGTGTGTAGTTGCTGAAGAATGGTTCATCATTTGAGACAAAATAAAATGATAAAAACGGAGAAGAAGATAACCATTGTAGACTTGGGTCCCTTGTAGAGATAGAGAATAATGCAGACTACTTCAATGAACGATTCACCATTAATATACTTGTTTCCCATTAAATAGTTTGTCATTATCACCTACCAACTCTCATATTTTCACCGATTTCTTTAATGCGCGCAGTTGTGTGGCGACTGGCGAGGCATTCAGCGCCCATTCCTGGTTAACTTACAAGTATCATGTTGAAGAAAATATTGGCACAGGATGGATATTCTCAAATGTTTTGAATCTTTTCTGCTTAACTAACGAAGTGTTTCGTCAATGGCTTTCGTTACAGATATGAATAATAAAGCAAACATTGAAGACTTGGGCAAAGTCGTCGTCGGCCTCAACTAGAGCTAACATAACATAGACTATTTCAATGCCTCCAGTCTATAAATAGGCTTGCATCGATCCATGCAAGATATCTCACCCCTCACCAAAGAAGAGAAAAATCAGTGTAGGATCTAATGAAAGGACTCAAGTTCGTAATGGATAATTATTTTCTTTGAGTCCTTCCATTAGATTCCGCAATGATTTTTGATAGTACCTCCTTCTATGCATCAGTTTTGTTCTCAATCTCTGGTGATTTTTTATATCTGTGTTTTGCAGATTTGTCTTTTATTTTATTTCGCTTTTATTAGACGTTGTTATGCTTTCTGCTTCTCAGAAAGAAAAAGGAGTTTCTTTTCTTAGAGTTCAGAAGGAATAACGTTAAGCATTGGACTACACTCCCTTTTTCTTAAACGATCTCCTGTTTACTGGGGTGAGTCTGATTTAAACTCAATTTATTTCTTGTTCACACAATTTACAGAAGAAAGTATAGAAAGTTAAACTTTGAGGGCCATGAAGAGCGCATGCCATCCAGAAATAGAAAATACAGGGAAAAAAAAGGAGGAAAGAACTAAGGCCAAGCGACTAAATCTGTGATGCTACATGACTCCATCAGATAGCTTTGCTCGTTGAGCAATCAGCCACATGATTGGCTCATCTCAAAACAAGCACAAACTTCATATCAGCAGAACAAGCACTAAGATTGATCTGCAGTTAGCATTAATTTCAAGAGAACCCGGTAGGAACTAGTTCCACTCTCTGAAATTTTCCTAGTCTGTTTATTCTATTTTTATTTTATTTTCTGTTAAATGAAAATCAGACCAAGTGATTTGACAGTGCCGGGTGGAAGAGCTGTCGCTCAACAGATAGAAGTTGCTCTAGGAAGAACAGATTGATCCTCCCTTCGGCACAGCGACATGAACGTAAAACGAAGAGAGAGGGATTGGCTCTCGCTTTCAGCATAGCAGGCCCTTGGCGGGAGTCCCATAATGAAAGCTCGAACCTGAGATCTCTAGGGGAAGAGGACAAGAGTGCCAATTACAAGCTTGTATATATCTGTAGGCACTCTTCTAATTGTTGTCGCACCATAATTGCTTCTGAAGATTGTTAAAAACATTCTTATCCTGTCAACGTTGTTCCAATTCCAGGACTCCACAGTACTCTTATCTTTGGCTCGCATTGATTATGCATCATTTTGTCACATCCAACCCGGAGAATCACCTGATCATGAAAGTCTTAAACCCTGAAGATGTTTTTGTTTTCCCAATTGAATTCATTCACTTCCAATTCAATGTGGGAAAAACCAACGCAGTTGTGTTTGCCGGTTTAAGCAGTCAAAATCCTGGTGTAATTAATTACCATTGCAAACGCAGTCTTTGGATCACAACTACCAATTAATCCTGATGTTCTCACCAAGGTCTTCCAAGTGGACAAGAGTGTTGTGAACTATCTTCAAAAGCAATTTGTTGAAAATAAAGTTAAACTAGGATTTCTTGCACATTAAGAGGAATTCAGACTTCCAGATTAAGTCGGCGTAATTAATTTCTAGTTAGAATAAATTTTTTCAGTTCAATTTCTTATTTTTCTAGAACTTTAAACGACTTTTAATTAGAGTTATAAGAAACAAATAATTGTAGAGACAAATTCAAAGAGAAAACTTTAATAAAGTATACCTTCTTTTCAATTTCTTTTTCTTCTTTAGTTTTGCACTTTGCCATTACTATCTAGAATAAGTTTCAACACTAATTGTTTTTTACAAGTGGTATCAGAGCAGCTCAAATTCCTTCCTTCAAGGTCCTCGTTTGATTGTATGTAATGGCCAACTCAAATTCCTTCCTTCAAGGTCCTCGTTTGACGAAGGACAATTTTGAAATATGGAGTGTTCGTGCAAAGGCTTGGTTAGGAGCTCAAGATCTATGGGAGATTGTTAAAACATGTTTTGATGGATCTGCTGAAGGAGTTGTGATGACACCTGACCAAAGGGAAGCTGTGCAAAAAGCACAAAAAAAAATCAACAAGCACTAACAATGATTCATCATTGTTTGGATGAAAGAAATATGTGTAGTAGAAAATATCCTGACATCAATGCCTAAAAGGTTCAACTCTATAGTAATCTTAATAGAGGAATCTCAAGATTGGGAGAATGTGACCATTGAGTTAACCATGAGAAACGTACAAGCCCTTGAAGAGAATAACGGATATAGAAGTTCTTAAGCACTATTTTCAAAGTTTTCTCTGTAAGAGAAACATGATATCCCAGGATCCAGCCGAGGGTATAGAGGTCATGGGCAAGGCAGAGGAAGAGAAGAAAAAGATAGATTTGAAAAAGGAAGTCGAGATAGCCTTAATATATCATTCGGTAGACCGAATGGAGCCAAATGAATTGTCGGATCCTCAAACAACAGTAGCAATCCAAGACTCAGTTTTGACAAATAAAAAATTAAGTGTTATAATTGTTAAAAAACAAATTATTATGTTAGGAATTACTGAAATTAAACAAAAAAGCTGAATAGAATGCCAATCTTCAATAAAAGAGGAGCAATAAGCCACTCTATTACTAGTCTATGATTATTAATTGAAGACCAAAGAAAACATGTGGTATTTTGATAATGGAGCTAGCAATAATATGTATGAAGATAAAGATAAATTTATGGAACTTAATGAATTAATTAGAGGTAATGTTACATTTGCAAGATCATTCAAATATTTTCATCAAAAAAAAAAGTACGATTTTGATTCTAATAAAAAATGGTAGTCATCAATTTATTGATAATGTTTATTATATCATAACTGTAAAAAACAATATATTAAGTTTAAGATAATTATTGAAGAAGGGTTATGAAATTAAGACGAAATATTTTGCCTTACATTATTTGATTCTAATGAAACAATTATTGCTAAAGTAACCATGCCAAAAACATAATGTTTTTACTAAATATTGAGACTAAAATTCTAAATGTCTATAGGTATGTGTATAAGATGATACTTAACTTTGGCATATGAGACTGCGGCATAGTTTGAAAATGATGGTACAAAAAAATTGTTGAAAAGCATACCATCCATTAATCATCCTAATCAATTATGTGAAAGATATTTAGTTGGCAAATAATTTCGTAAGAGCTTTTTAAAAAAGTCTACATCAAGAATACATCAACTCTTAAAGAGATATACACAGACATATGTGGTTCTATTCAACCACGTTGGATTGGTAAAAAATAATTTTTTCATTAATGATTATATTAGAAAAATATGGTTATATTTCTTAAAAGAAAAGAATGATGTATTTAATTATTTTAAAAAGTTTAGGATATTAATTTTTTTTAAAATTAATTATTCTATAAAATCACTCAAATAAATTCTAATAAATTTAACCAGCATTATTTAATTTAACTGACAAAGTGTTTCGTCACGGATATGAATAATAAAGCAAACATTGAAGACTTGGGCAAAGTCCTCATCGGCTTCAACTAGAGCTAACATAACATAGACTATTTCAATGACTCCAGTCTATATATAAATATAGCCTTGCATGCATCCATGCAAGATATCTCACCCCTCACCAAAGAAAAGAAAAATCAGTGCAGATCTAATGAAAGGACTCAAGTTCGTACTAGTTTTTGTCCTCTTCACTTGCCTTTGCCTCTGACCCTAGTCCTTTTCAGGACTTCTGCGTAGCCATCAATGAAACCGATGGTGGTATATGCTTTTACAGTGTTTCTTTTATTCGTTAACAGTCCCATGTAAAATCACACCAGAATTATAGCAATATTAGTCCTGGAGGGAAATGTCATGCACCCTGCATATACTTAATATGCCTTTATTTTCTGATACGTTCATTCTCTGTTACTGATTTCTTAATGAAATCTCTTCCTCATGCTGTGTTCTTGAATGGGAAATTCTGCAAGGACCCAAAGCTTGTCACTGAAAAGGATTTCTTCTTTTCTCGACTCGACATTCCACGAAACACTTCCAATCCTGTTGGGTCAAATGTCACTCTACTCAATGTCGATCAAATTCCAGGACTCAACACTCTCGGCATATCCTTTGTTCGCATTGATTATGCAAACCGTATGGCGGCCTAAACCTACCCGACACTCACTTTCAACTCAATGTGGGAAAAACCAACGCAGTTGCCTGTGCAAGTTTAAACAGTCAGAACCCTGGTGTAATTACAATTGCAAATGCAGTCTTTGGATCAGATCCACCCATTAATCCTGATGTTCTCGCCAAGGCCTTCCAATTGGACGAGAAGGGAGTGAACTATCTTCAGAACCAATTCTAGTGGGACAACAATCAGAAGAACACATTCATGGAGCCGACGTTAAGGTGTAGCGCTGCCCTTTCAGGTTATGTTTGGCATGTTCCCGTCGTTATTACCTTTATCATAGTTATTAACCTAAATGAAGAGGTTGGTGCGCACTTGTCTTTATGCTCGGTTTGGTAATACATAAAAGTTGTTTTTTTTTTTAAGAATTTATCTTCTTCTACCTCCTTTTGGTTTCCTCTCAAGGAGACAACATTGTCTGGATCATTTTCAACAACAACAACAATAATATTTACTAAGCTTTAGATGGTGTTATGGATTGGTTTTGTCTTACCTTAAAATAATAAATTAAATGTTAGACACCATGGTCATCTGTTGAAGTAGATTGCAAATTTATTATTCTAGTAATCCATAGAGGTTTATTTATAGATAGATTGAAATTGTATTTGTGCTGAATAATCGTAGATTTTTATTGTAGCAAAACTAAATTTGGATAATACATTTTAGAAAAGAATGGTTCCCATCTAAGCTTGTTGATACCAAGATCTTCTTTGTTGGATGATGAATATTAATATCTAGGCTATTAATATTTCTACTAGATTGAGTTGTACAAGGAAGAATTCTTATGAAATCTGAAAATTGGTCTAGAAGTTTCGGAAATAACTGTTCCAGAACTACTATAAATCAAGAAATTATACCCAATTGATTGAAATTGAAAATACAAATATTTAATAGGCTGAATTGATAAGAATGGAGCCTATTTAATGAACTGGTAAGAACACAAGTGTAAATGCTGAATCCAACCATGGCATTTCATTGTTCAAATTGCTCTATAAAAGGTTTCAGACACACCCACAACTGGAATGCGAAACAAGCACTTTATACTGTTCAAAATCGTTGTCAGCTTTTTTCAACAAAAGATTTGCCTTTACTTCTCTCTTATCTGAATTAGTCCTAACTCACTCGCTCAACCCCCATTGCAACAATTACAATAGTCTTTTCATGCCAAAGATAACCGCAATCGTTGGCAAGGATTCAAATCTTCTCAGAGGGTGCATAAAATCCTATCTCAGAAGTCTCTGTAAGAATTGAACAGACATATAAAGGCACCCAGATAGGATTCAAGTATGAACTTGATAGGTTCATGTCATTTCCCTTCCGCGCTCCTCTAGTTCCATCAAGTGGAAGGGCCGCCGCACAACTGATGCTCAACAGGTAAAAGTTACACTAGGGAACAGGAAGGTTTGGCACAGCGAGGGAGAAGGATTATAACGGTATGACTTGATCAAAACACTTGATATTTTATTTATTGTTGAAAACGAGTGCCTTGAGGTGTCTTGGAGGATACAAGCACTAAACCAGGTACCAGCTTCACTAATTTCAGAAATAAAGGTATTTCGCAAACAGGAAATTTAAAATAAACAACCAAAGAATTGATGATAATCTCTTGGTCTTCAAATATTGGACATAAATTATCCAGGCACCAAACAACAATACAAACCATCCATCATGCATAGGCCACGCCATTCCATTATACAACCTGACCAACTAGCAGCTTGCGAATCTGCAATAAGAAGCCATGACAGCATTAGGGTAACAAATTCAACAATACTTAGCAAAGCTGCAACGTCATGCATGTTATACAAATGAGTAGCTAAACAACATACGCAATCACAAAGCTTTCCTGAGATGTCAAGTTACACTGATGCAGGCCATTCGATTTGGCCTTTCCAAGGTAGCACTAAAATTTTCAGCAATTTGCAGACAAAAAAAGGTCATATAATGGGAAAAATACTAATATAACTTCTCACAGAACTCTGTTTGCAATAGCATGTATGGAAATAAGAATGAGGGAGGTTTTGTTAAAGAATCTCTAATTCTTAAAGAGATACCCGCATAAAACTGATAAAGAAAGTTGAGAAAAAAAGGAAAATCATAAGAAGTTAGTCAGACTAGTGAACAACTTTGACCCATAAATTATACTAAATAATTACGTCTTTAAAGGAACTTCCACCTCTTACACAGAACTCATACTAGAGGATTAGAAAAGGAAGTTTAAAGTCAAATAGCAGATGCCCGTGCTGCAAGTTTCATCTAAAAATCATTTCTGCACTCTTTCTTCAGTAAAAAATAACCTCCTAGCATTTCAGATCCAAGCAAACTGTCCTTATCCTCTTTGCAGGACTATTGATTGATGGCCAAAAAAAGAAAAAGTAAGGAAAGTGATGCAGGTGGAAGCTAAAGACAGTAGTAAACAAAAAAAAAACATGGGAATTTTAATGAGCGAAAGGGGTTGCACATATGAATTCCAAGCTCGCAAGTTTTATTTTCTTTAGAATAACAATCCTCAAGTCCACTTTAAGAGTTTTACAAAGCCTTAAATAGGCCAGAAATCCTATCTCAACTATGAAACAAAATAAAAATCCACAATTACAAAGGAAAGAAGCACGAAATCCAAAAATAACAAGGAAATCACAAAAACTGCTAAAACTGAAGCCCCGAGGTGAGATTTTCAAAATATAAAGATCCGACAGTAGAATCAAAAGTTATGACTGTTTTAAGCCGTTATTCTGATTTGACACAACCAGACCACCTCTTGGGCTTAGATCTGTCCCACTAGTCCATAAATGTATCTGCTAGGCTATCTATGTAATTTATCTAGGGTAGATCCTCATCTAGCTATGATAAACCTGCACTTAACTACTTAGAATCATCTGTTATCGCAAGTCCAACTACATTCTCCCTAGGTTGGAGGGAATTCATCCTCAAGTTTTGTTTATCCTCTAAATAAGAAGTCAAGTGCTGCATTGAAGACATCAGAAGTTTTCAGATGATGAGAAAGACAAATCTTGTAGGCATTATCATTTATCTTTTACAACACCTCATAATGACCTATCTTCCTTTCCTTAGGCTTGTTATACTCACACTGGAAACCTATCACGTGTAAGGATTGCCCATACCAAATCACCAACTTCAAACACTACTCTCTTATGATGAGTATCATCCAGGGCCTTATACATGGCATTGTTGTCACTAATTGTCTGCTTGACCTACTATGAATGCCAAATAAGTAATCTACCATGTCAGTAGCTTGGACGCTCATGCGTTCGATGCGAGGTATGTGAATTAACTCTAGTACTCCAGAAGGATTCTACCTATAGACAATCTTAAAGGGACTTAGTTAGGTGGTCCGATTTCGAGATCTATTATAAGCAAACTTCACCTATGACAATGTCTTATCTCACTGTTTTAGCTTATCTCCAACCAAGCTTCACAGTAAGTTGCCGAGACTACTATTAACTACCTTTGTCTGCCCATCTGTCTAAGGGTAATAAGCATTGCCAAAATTCAACTGAGTTCCCATCCTTCCCCACAAACTCTTCCAAAAATTACATATGAACTTGACATTCCTATTAGAAGCGATGAACCTAGGAATGCCATGCAAACAAACCACCTGATTGAAGTAAAGTTAGGCTACCCAAGATGCATCCATAGTCTTTCGGCAGGCTATAAAATAGATCATTTTCGAGAACCTGTCAATAACAAAAATAGAATCCATAGCCCGTTGTGTACAAGGTAAGCCCAATACAAAATCCATGCTTACGTCTAGCCATGGAGCATCAAGAACTAGTAACAGGGTGTACAACCCAACATTCAATAAGGCCCCTTTGGACCTCTGACAAACAATACACCTCTTGACAAAGTTAGAAGCCTGTCCTGGTAACTTAGGCCACTAATAACATGTGGATACTAGAGTCAATGTCCTATCCTGTCCAAAATACCCCTCACAATATAGTTCACGAATGATATGCTCTCGCAAAAAGCAAACTAGAACACAAAGCTGCTAACCATGAAAAAGATAACCGTTTAAAAACACATAGTTATCTTGTTTACCTCTCTACGTTAACTAAACATAAATTTGACTGATTGATGCATCCCCCGAATACAGCTCAGAAAGTATCAAATCCTAGCACATGGGTAAAGTCACACGTCGATTGAGAGCATCATCTACCTTATTCACACTGCTTGATTGGTGCCTCAATGAAAAAGTGAACTCTTGCAAAATCGATACCCATTTCGCATGTCGACGACTCAACTTATGCTACCCATTTATGTACTTCATAGCCTCATGGTCAGTAATTAAAATAAACTCCTTCAGCAAAAGGTAATGCCTCCAATGCTTTAAAGTCAAAACAATAGCGTAAAACTCCAGATCATAGGTGGAATAGTACTTTGAGTTAGACAATTTCTCACTAAAGAAGGCAATGGGGCGCCCACCCTGGCTAAGAGCTCCCCCAATGCCTACTCCAGAAGCATCACAATTTACTTCAAATAGTTTCTCAAAGACTAACACTAGTAGTTTGCAGCACCAACTAGGGACCCATGATCACTCTCTTAGTCCAGGTCACACTATCCCTGGTCTCGCAAGTCTCTCTCCTCTAACTTACTGGTTAATTATGTGATCAGCCTTTGCATGTCTTCGATAGCGAGCTTCTGGATGTTCCCTTGTCAATGGGGGAGCTCCCCATCCCCTTCTTGGCCACACTCTGCTCCACGACCTTTTCCCACCATGGTTTGTTAGCGCACACAACAACAAATAAATTCTCTTCTATGGGATTGCAACACACAACAACAAATAAACCTAGGATCGTTGGGCTTTGATACCAACTGATACAGGCAGAAGCTAAAGACAACAACAAACAAAGAAAGAACACGAGAATTTTAATGAGCAAAATGAACTGCAAATGTGAGCCCCAAGTTTGGAGGTTTTATTTTCTCTATAATATCAATCCTCAAGCCCTCTCTTTAGGAGGTTTACGAAGCCTTAAATAGGCCAAAAACCCTACCTCACCTAGGAAACAAAATAAAAATCCAAAATTATAAAGGAAAGAAGCATAAATCCAAAAACAACAAGAAAAATCACAGAAATTGTCAAAACCAGGGCCCTAGGGCGAGATTTGTAAAATCTAAAGATCTGATTACCAAAGTAGCGATTCCAACAGTCAAATAAAAAGTTATAGCCTTTTTTAGTCATTATTTTGGTTTGGCGCGACCAGACCTCCTCTTGAGCTTGGATCTGTTTCACTAGTCTATAAATATATTTGTCAGGCCATTTATGTAATATGTCTAGGACAAATCCTTATCTAGTTGTGGCAAACTTGCACCTGACTGCTTAGAATCACTTATTATAGCACGCCTAACTACATTAGAAAGCCCCCATCCTCTTCACATTATCCCATGTGTTTCAACAAAAACTAAAATTTATTCAAGTTGGGACTAAACATCTTTTTGAAGATTAGTTATAAATTTCAATGTGCTAAAACAATAATAAGAAGAAATACTCAATTAGAATGAGTTAACACAAATCTAAGAACTAACATTATTCTTACTCTTAATGATTATTGAGTGTAGTGGTGATTTAGAAGATGTAGATCCACCAACAAGATCACCAAACAACACAAACAGAGTAAGTTTTTTAATTCAATAATAATACCTTAAAGTTGATGTCCGCGGAGGGTGTAATAAAATAAGAAGTCCTAATGAAAATAGAAAACATAGGGAAACTAAAATATTAAAATTAGACCCTGTGTTTCTTTCTAAAATAAGCAGCCTAAAAAATCTAAAATGTTGTTCCACTTTTTGTAGGCTACCTCACAACCCATTTTTTCAAAATAATAATAATTGGGCACTTCATAATCATTCTTGATTGTTCCTTTTCTAAGAACAAGTTCAATTCTCTTTCATTCATTCTATTGATATGAGTATCCTATTAAAGAATTAGAGTGTATGGAGAGGTCAGGAAAAAAATAGTAACATCAATAACGATAATTTATTGAACATACCTCAGGAAGTTTTTTACGAAATACAACGTCCAACCGCGCATCAAGAGAATTTTCAAACACAATCTTCCCATCTCGAGATGCCAACACCACACCTCCAGAGCTTCACAACAAAATATACCAAAGTCAACTTTGTTTTTCTATCTCCAGTATCTTAGATACCAAAGAGTGACTTTTTAAGATAAGTCATTTGAAACCTTACACTCATTGGTTACATATTATGCAATTTGGAAACCCTAAGTTATATGATACAATTAGCAACGTGAATTATGCAACTAGAAAATTTTGGAAATCAACAGCAGGTATAAATTTACTAGGGCGACCACAATAAGAACAAACTACGACACACACTTGATAAGACCCACAGAAGCCCCACACAAACAGCTATTGATTAATGAATAAGTATATGCACTCAGGTTAGTTTCTTGGATTTTCATGAACAATTTACCAGAAAGGACCATGAGCATTATGATGGCTAGGAGCAGGTGGAAGATAGACATCGTGGTCTACAATGACTTCTGGGGGGTAAACATTTGCTTTCTCAGCATATTCTTCCTTTGCTGAATGCAGGACAGACTCCACCAAATGATGGTCATCTTTCCGGCAACGTAGCAAGACAGCAGGCTCCTTCAATCTGAGTAAACTCTGGGAAAAAAAATGAAGAAAGAATATCCAGATTATGAGCACAATACTTTATTCATGTATATAACACCGCATTCCTGTTAAATATGAAATCATAATGGTCATTTCTGAGCATTCCCTGGTAATACAATTTTTCATTTCTTCATCTAATTTACAAACAACCAATCATCCTCTAAAATGTATCTGCAAGTTAAAAAGTTTCATCAGATGATTCCCTCAAAGCTCAAGCCATCATCAGAGTGTTAGTAGATTAAAATTCACTTCATTTTATCAAAAAAACAAAAATGCTCAGTAGGGAACATCAAGGGCATGTATCTAACAACTGAAATGTAGGCATCATGTGCATGTATCAAGAGTTTATACAGATACAGACGAACACAAGTGAAAAAGCCCCATCAACCAAAACTTCATGAACTACACATGGCAAAGCAATTCCACAATTTTCTTCAATTTAAAAGCAACTGAAAAGCAAATGGGCATGCTGGTTATTCAATAATGACCTGAACAATGAGATCTTTGAGAAGATGCTTGTACCGATGGTGATGTTGGCTGACATTCAGAAGATCCTTTCCCGCTACATCTTTCATGGAATTAACTACATCATCTTGAGCTTGAAGCACTTTGATCCGAGAAGCATTAAGCTGCATCGAATACTCACTGCCCATAAAAACCAACAAAACAAAAGTCACTTCATCACCACCACTCCTGATCAGAACTGAGTAAAATAATCTCATTCTCTACCTACACAAATCAACGTAAAATTATTTCAAAATCCAATCCTGATCTCCTTTCAATAAAATCAAACTAGTAATCTATCCTATCCTACACAGTTTCAAACCGGACCATATTTTTATAATTTCCCTTCATAAATAAAGAAAGTGTTTGAAACATAACAAAACAAAAATAATAAAATTCAATTTCAACACTAACAAATTCCATGATTAGCATCACTTCACTTAACTGTTCACAAGATAACAACTACAAGCAATCAAATTTAACAGCACAACACAGCCCCACCAATCAATAAACAGCATCATTACCAAAAAGTTAACCAATAAAAAATGGGAGAGAATTACATCTTCTTACGAACTTGAACTTGCTTCTCTTTACGCTCATACTCTTGCCTGATCTTCTTCTTCTCAGCCTCAACCAGTTGTAACTTCTCAATATTGAATTCCTTGAAGAAAACATTTTCTCAATAAGATCAAAACTGAAAAACCCATCAAACAATTCAGCAAAAACAAGCAAAGAGGGAAGAATTACTTCTTCAGCAGAAACTAAGATCTCGTTGGCCTTTTCCTCTGCTTCTTGGCGGATGAATCGGACCATCTGCTGGATCTGCTTGGAGACATCTGCGTCGTTCATTTCGGATGACTTTGGTGGAAAAATCACACGAGAAGAGAAGATCCAAATGGTTTGGACAGATTTGCGATTCAATAATTTCTACCAGAAGAAGATGCAAGAGCGTGTGTGTGTCTATATATATATATAACGGAGGATATACTTGTACTACTAGACAGCACGTTAGGCTGGTCAGTGATTATTCACGTTTTCACGAAGCAGTCCCCTTGTATTTTTTTTCTTTTTTCAATTTATTATTTATTTATTTATTTATGTATGCATGTTTACAAGTTTTCTCTCTGTTTGAAAGGTAACAGGGGTATACAGTACAAAGTTATTAGCTAAGTTCAAGCACTAACAAAGGTTGGGTGGCTAAATTTAAAAATGGCTTTGATTTAATATTATTTCAAGTTATATTATTTTGAGAACAATTAAAAAAAAATCTCATTTGGATTTTGATAAAGATAATCGAGATAATCAATTGCCCAAGTCAACTAAATTTTATTAAATCTACTTTCTTCTTATTTAATATTAAATTATATCATTAGCATGTACGGGCTACAGATCAAATTATTTTTTTAACATAAAAAAATATTCAAGCTTTACTAACATGTTTTATAATAAAAAAAAATCATGAACTTAAAACGTAATATATATTGCATGACATTTTTTTTTCAATATTGATATGGTGATATATTTGATAAATATTATTTTTTAAAATATTGAGCTAGTGACTTATTAGATCGATTTGAGTTAACCTATCAAATCCATGACCTGAGTCATGAGATCGTAATAACCTTATAAAAAGCAAATTAAAATAAATTACGGAAGTCAATTCCTAATCATCTTAATGTTCAAGAATGAAATTAAAAAAAAAACATCAAATTAAAAAATGGACAATAAAAACTATCTGAGCCAACCCTGATCATAAGATTAGGAAAACTCCATAGAAAAAAAATCATGAAACTCAATTTTCAACTAATCCAATGTTGAAGGAAAAAAGAACAAAAAAAAAAACTCAAGTCAACTCGGGCTAACTTGTTAAGCTCGTGACATGGATCATGAGAACATGATGACCTCATAAAAAGAAAATAAAAAAAAATATAAAACTCTATTTCCAACACATCCACTATTAAAAATTGAAATTGAGTAAAAAAATTAAAGTCATGAGATCAAGATAACTACATATAAAGTAAATTGAAAAAAAATCAAGAAGCCCAATTTCTAAATAACCTAATATTGAAGGATAAAATTGAAGAAAAAATAAATAAAAAGGAAAAAGATTGAGTTGTTGGAGGGTGAAATTGAAAGAAATATTCAATTACAAAAAGATTTAAAAAAATAAATTAAGTCAACCCAAGTCAACCTACCAAAATCATCAAGATAACTCCATATAAAGCAAATTGAAAAAAAAAATACAAAATTCAATTAAAAAAATAAAAATGAATAGAGTCAACTCAAGGATTAACCTGCTAAACTCGCGATTTAGGTCATGAAATCAGGATAACCTTATAGAAAGAAAATAAAAAAAATTATGAAACTCAATTTCTAACCAACTCAATATTGAAGGATGAAATTGAAACAAAAATTAATTAAAAAAAGCAGTAAAAAAAAAAAACTTAAGTTAACCCTAGTTAATTTATTAAACTTGTGACTTGATTCATGAGATTAGGGTAAATTCATATAGCAAATCAAAAGAAATTATAAAGCTCACTTCCAACAGATCCAATAATGATAATTGATATAGAAGGATGAAAAACTAAATTCATGAGATTGTAATATAACCCAACAAAAAGAAAATAAGAAAAGATTATAAATCATAATTAAAAAAACTAATATTAAAAAATAAAATTAAAAAAAATCTAAAAAAACACAAAATACTATTATATCAAATAATATTTTACAAGTATAACTATAATGATTTAACATATCTTTAGTATTTTGTTAATTTCATGCGAGCAAAGTTTTAGGCTGTGTTTGTTTCCTGGAAAGTGATTTTCGGAAAACCACTTTTCCAAACTTTTCTGTGTTTGTTAGCCATTAGAAAAGTTGGTCAATGGAAAACACTTTCCGGTCAACGGAAAACACTTTCCAGTCAAAGGAAAATTTGGCTTGATTTCCAGGAAAGTGTTTTTCTTTTATTTTGGGCGAAACACATTTTCCGGAAGTTGTGAAAAATTTAGAAATGTCATATTATTTGCTGATTATATCAAATTTGGTTCTCAAACTTTTGATTACTATATATATTTTGTTTTGAATATTTGTTTTTCAATTTCATCATTTAGAATTTAATTTTTATATTAATTTTGGTTCTTATTTTTATAATTATTATTTGCTTTTCTCTTATCATTTTTTAATTGAAAATTTTTATCTATCAAATTTGGTCCTTATTCTTTTGATTGTTACTTATTTTATTTGAAATAATTTATGAAATATTTATTATTATTTTAATTTCTTCATCTTTCATTTTTTTTTATTTTTTAGATTTGATCTCTATTATTTTGATTATTATTTATTTTATTTGAGATAATTTATGAAATTTTATTTTTTTCAATTTCATTCTCATTCAACTTTTTAATTTGTAAGATTTATTCCTTATTATTTTAATAAACTTGAAAAAATAAAACATCAATAAGTTATTTTCCAGCTCATTTTCCATGATATAACCAAACACTGGAAAGTGTTTTCCAACTTATTTTCCATTACATTACCAAACATCAGAAAATAATTCATTTTTCTGGAATTCACTTTTTAAAAGAAAACTAATTTCCAGCAAATAAATAGAATCTTAATTTCAATATGAAAAGAAGCTTATGAGTACATTTAGTAAAATAAAACGAGATTTATATATGCCAACAAATGTTTAAAAATCTTTAATGATAATCAAAGAATGAGTTGGAAAGTTAGGATGAATTTGCATATTAAAATATTAGATCTCATGACAAGGTGAGTTTTTTTATTTTTTAATTATACAACAATAAAAGTGTTTTTTTTTAATTTAATAATTTAAACTCAATAAAAAAAATGGTTTTGTAGTATAATTCCTCGTTTCCTTATTAATATATTTTTCTTCGAACATGCAGGCTTGAATGTATTCTCTTTAGAATCTGATTGTAACACATTATTGGTTTAAATTATTTTTTAATCTTGATTTTAAAATTTGATAAAACTGAAAGCAATTGGAATAAATATAAAAAATCTAGATAATTTAAAATAAAAATACATCTCTCAAATTAAAAAATAATAATTTTATCATGAGAATATAATTAAAAGACATTGTCACACATAACTTTTTGTAATTCTTTTTGAAGATATGCAAAGAAAAGAAAAGAAAACAATTTTTTTTTAAATAATTAAAAAGGAATCATGAAAGGCTATAACAAAGAGCAATAGCTAATATTATATAAAAAGGTGAACTATATTTTAAAAAAGAATTTTGTAAATATATTGTAAATGAGTTAATTTAAATAAATTTAAATTAAAACATAAAAAAATCAAAGACCCTTACAAAGAGAGCCCAGTCGACTGGGGTGATTATTTTTTCATTTTCTTTTTCTCTAACTCTGTGACTTCTTCTACTTATATTATTTTGAAATGTGTTGCGATGCATGGGGTGATTAAAATTTGACTGTCTCATTGTATGCAAACGAATAAGTTTTTCACCATGTTATTATTTTTGTGTTAATTGATAATGATGCAGCCCAGATCGGGGTAGCATGCAGCAACCCCTGACAGAGCCTTTTCGGCCCAGACTGGGGTTATCTGCAACAGCAAGGTTGGGTCTGGCTAGCTAGAAAGGGGTTGCTGCCATCTTGACAGCCCGATCTAGACTATCACCTTAGCGGCAGTTGAATTACTCTTTTTTTTTTCTCTCTCTCTTACACCCCCTTTTGTCTTCCCCTTTTTCCTTCTTCTCCCCCTTTCTCTCCTTTTTTCCCTCTTCCCATCACACACCACATCACCTTCTCTCATCAATAAACAATCTCTTATTAATTTCTTAGGCCAATCTTTCCGATCTATATCTGACTTTGCACCAATTTTCCTGGCCGGCCACTCTTACCAATAATGATTTACTTTAAAGGACCAATCTATTCACGTAAGTCTAGCACGTCAATCAAGTAGTCAACTTTCTGTGAAACCAGATATTCCTTATCATTTTTCCCTCTCTACCATATAATCTCCCCACAAGATAAGCTATGTTCCTCTGGTATCTATAAATTTCACAAGACACCATGTAAGAAAATAGGTCTCGAAGACAACTCATTCAAGCTCATATATGTTAACTCAAGTTAACTTAAGCATATTTGCATCATTCATTACATATATTTTTTACACACACATTCCTATTATATTTGTTAACTTAAACATCAAAAGATCACCTATCCTGACAGGAAACTTGTTTTGTAGGTTAGTCACCAACATAGTACTTAGCCAAGAAAAGCCTAATCTGTTTGAAGTTTTTCATGACTTCATTAATGGAGTCGCATGTGGGAATCTCAATAAAAAATCTAGTTCATTCCCCTTTGTTGTTCATAAAAAATATTGTCCATGACTGATGAAACTCCAGGACAAAGAAGAGTAATTGATCTCCTTACCATAAGGATTTTAATACTTTTAGGTCTCTAATGACTCGCCCAACAAGTTCAAGTGCCCAACAACATTATTCTAGCCATATAAAAACAACTTTACACGCTTCCATTCCATCAATAAAAAAAGTTAAAATACCAAGAGAGCATGACCTAGATGATTTCTCCATTGTGTTGAGTAAAGTTTTTAGGCATTCAATCTCCTTCTTATTGAACCCCAACCTCTAAGGTGTTGGACTCACGGGCTGGCTCTTCTGAATTTGTTAAGTGTGCATGTCCTCCTGACTGATTCCATATGTATCCTCCATTATGCCCTATCCTTGGTGGTTTTCCATGGATTTTCCAGTAGGTCTCCTTTGTATGACCTGTCTTATTGCAATAGTTACAAAATAGATCATCTTTAGGGAATTTTTCCCTTCAGTGTTCACCACTTCTGCACCATTCATGGCATCACTCAGGTTTCTACTATTAGTTATCATCCCCTTCAATATTAGGGACATCAAGCATCACAATTCTCTTTCCTTCTTCAGCCCTTATCAATGAGAACACCTCATTGAGTGAGGGCAGAGATTCCTTTCCAAGTATTTGGACTCGCACTTGATCAAATTCTATATTGAGTCCTGCAAGAAATTCAAAGATCCTTTACAACATCATCACTACACTGCATCTTAAAATCTTGATAATAGTCCAATTCCAACCAGAAACTTTTCATAGTATTGTAATATTCAATAACCATCATATTACCTTGTTTGGTCATTGAAAGCTTCGTCTTAATCTCATAGATTAACGCAACATCCTTTACTTTAGAATATGTCTGTCTCATTGCATCCCATATGTTCTTTGCTGTAATCAGAAACATGTAAGGCCCACAGACTTCTAGCATTATAGAGTTCCATAGCCATGATATAATCATGAAGTCTTCTTCATTTCAAAGTGTAAATTTTGGGTCTTCTGGACTAGGAGGGTTGTCCATCAAATGACTGATCTTTCCCTTTCCTTTGAGAAACGTTTTCACTATTTGTGACTACTTCAGATAGTTTCGTCCATTCAGTCGGTAGGATGACTGTAAACTCTGCAACCCCCTTGATATTTAGGTTTCTTTTGTAGTGTTTTTAGACATGTTTTCAGATTTGGACAGGTTTGCTAGATCATGTGACTAGGGTTGTCAGGACAGATGAGAAGAGAATAGAAGGAATTCCAAGTTCAGAGAGAAGGTAGGTTCAGAAAAAAGAAAAGAAAGATAGGCTTGGTTTAAAGATCTAATACCATGTGAAGAATTCTTAAATTCTGATTTCTCATCTTATTTCAGAATAGATTCTTGAATATATACAACATCTACAAATTTATATTAGGACAACTATTAACTACATATAAATAGGTATTATTATTTGAATATGATTTATGGGAAAGAAATCTGACTTTCTGTTTTTATTTCCTATAAATCAAGTTCAAATCAACCTTAATTACTTTAGAATCTTCAACACTTTCCAGTTTCTTTCAATCTATAATTGTTGTTAGGGTCTAGAATAAAAGCAAAGGAGTTAACTTGATTGCTGCAACTATCACTTTAATTTATTAGGGAGGAATAAACTAAGTTAAATTGCTGAATTTTTTGAATGGTTGCTTAGAATAAATTTTACAGACTATGCTCATAAGGCTACTGAATTAAAATTGGTTTTCAATGTTAATTTCGTTTGATGGTAAGAAATTGATTAGAAAGTTTTATCTAATTAATTTAGTCAAAATCTCCTCGATTCCCTTTAACTTTAAGAGATATCGAATTTATTTGCTTGAATTGTAAGAATATTTGTTTTACTTTGATGATCAACAGATTTATAGGAATGAATGTCTGGACCTTTGAACTGAGTTAATAACATATCAATTTATTATTTTTATTTTCAAAATTTTGTTTTTTTAATTTTTTATTCAAATCCCCAATTATTTTTTTATTTTAATATTTTATAGGAAGATTAAACAAAATTTTCCTTAGATTCAATCTAGTTTTCAAAATCATACTACGAATTTATTTTGTTTGTGATAAGTAAAGTCAGAATTATATTTTGAAGGTTTCGATGACTGACTAACTAGCCTCATCTGAGGACATACATTGGATTTATGCCCTTTCTAATTGCATCGATAACACTTTATTAAAGGTGGCTTGGCACGAGGATTATCTTTTTTTCTGGTTATCTTCGCTAGGAATTGTTTGAGGCCTATTTTTATCATAACTAGAGCCAACATTAGCTTGTTTGGATTGATTATTTATTTATAGCTGCTTACTCTTCTCAACTGGTGTAAGTCGAGGCTATGTGGTAGCAACCCTCCTTTGTAGCCCAATTCTATCTCTAATGGCAGGTTTCAATCCCTTTACTTATCAAGCAATTTATTGTCCATCAGTTTTGTTGTAATTCAATTTTTTACTTCAATTTTTGTATGTACCTTGAAAAAAAATAGAAAAATAAAAAAATATCTTTTAAGTAGTGTTAGTTATGGTCTTCATTTTTTTATTTAATTTTTGTGTAAAAAAAAAATACAAAAATAGTTAAGGTTTGAAATTGGACCGAATAATAGAGTATCACAAATAAAAACAAATTGAGTTTGAGAGTTTTTTTTGTCATAATCAAGGTTTCAATTGAAGAGAATATTTAAAAAATGGTTTAATTTGATTTAATTTGGAGTGAAAAAAATTTGAAGTTCAAGAATAATTTGGAAATAAATAGTAAAGTTAGAAGTCAATTAAATTAAAGGCCTAATTAAAAAGATAATTTGAAATTAGGAGTCCATTTGGTTTGAAAATGAAAATTGGAAGAACCAATAATAATTTTGCACCAAGTGATTAAATTGGAGGTCTAAATTAATCCAATTAAGGATGCAATTTGGTTGAAATCACAAGAAATTGAGAAACAAGGATTAATTTAAAGAGACTAAATTGGAAAGATTTTATTTAGGGATTAAATTTAGAGAGAATTCAAGATTTAAAGCTCTAAGTCATGACTGTAATGACAAGAGGAAAATATTCCGGGCACCAATTAACTATTTATATAACTTCATTTCAGTCCTAGTTGTTTCTTTACAATCATTGCAGTCCAATTAAATACTAATTAATTCAATCTTGTCCACTGATTTTATCCAAATTAATTCGATTTAGTCTAGAATCCATTCAAATCAAGGAATAAATTTCGGATCTTTCAGTCAGAATCCCAGAAATTAAAACCAAATTTCTATCTCTGTAATCTCTCTCAAATCCCAGAGTTTTAGACCAAAATCCAGCAATTAAAGTCCCAAATTGATTTTTTCAAATCTATCACCTTCACCACGTTCTAGAACCCAGACAGCCTTGGATTCATTCACCAACTATCAAGAGTTCACAACCTCTTTTCCTCCACCATCAACACTGGAAATTTTCCAGTTTCCTTCCCTGCCCAGACCAACAGCTCACGACCCCCTTCTCAACCACAACTCAGCCTTTTCCATTTCAATTCAAAACTGCCCATAAAAACTTCCACTAAAAAATAAAGAAGCTCAAATCACAGACCCCAGGACTATCCGCTCTCAACCCACCAAGACCGAACCAGCCATCTCACATACCCGCAGCCAAAAACACAAACCAATCTACTCCCTTCATCTTCTCCAATAAAATAGCCACAACCCCAGATTAACCCAGTAACACCTTTGAGTCATACCCAAAACCATAGACCACCACCTCTCTTCCACATCCCCTCACTGTCAGAACCACCGAACCAGCCTCTCACTAGCCACCGTTGGTCAGACTTTCAAAAAACATCATCAACAACCAAAGGACCCATCATCCCTTTCCTTCAATAAGACTGCCCAAATCTCAAACCATCAGTAACGCCCACCACACACGGTCGAGCCACCTCCAGGAGTAACCGACCCCGTAGTTGTCTTTCATCAACCCGAAACCCACAAACCCGAAGTCAAGCAGACCCACTAAAAGCCCAGTTCAAACATCACAGTGACTCTCAGTCTCCAAATCCCACAGCCCTGAGCCACCATATGCATTCTACAGCTATCAACCACCATGAAAACCGACCTCTCACAAACCTTAGGATCCACTGTCGAAACCAGAAGGCAGGTCCCCCTTCACGCGAACAATCCAGTAGACCCCACTCCTTGAAACTGAACCAATCAAACCCAACCCAACTATCTCGGCAACAAACCAGCTGAAAAGAGAAGAAACACCGAGAGACAAAAAAAGAAAGAAAGAAAACACCGAGAACAGGAGAAGAAAAGGAGCTGGTGTCTTGATTTGGCCAAATTAATTCACTCCCTTCGCAGGTTATAAATGGTGAGTGAAGGCACGTGGGCGTAATCCTAAGATTGGTGAAATAGCCAGCGTGTGGGTGCACGCGCACCACGTGGCCCAGTGGTATTTTTTAACATTTTTGGTGTTTTTCCAACTCAAGCCCAATTTCAACCCAAATACATATTTTATCGTTATTTATATGTTTAAATTTTGCACATGTTTTTTTATGTGAAAGTCTAATTTTTTTATTATTATTGTTGATGTGACATTCTCATAAAAAAGTACAAAAACAAAATGCAAAAGAAAAATTATAATAAACGCTTCCCCATATTTTCCAAGTATTCGAAACTAGGGTTATGTCAATATGGTTTTATTAAAGCTCATAGAATAATAATAATGATTTTCAAGTTTGTTTTGCAATTTACCATAGTAAACGGGCTAAATTCCAATTCAATTTTTATCATTAATATGGACCAATGCAAATTTTAAAAATGGCTTAGTTGACTCGTCTCTTTTTAAAAGGATTGATGTTAAATGTGAAAATCAAATACAGATTACACTTATTTTTTAGTAATTTCGATGAAGATTCCTTTTAGAAAGTTATGTCTACATCTTAATGCATTTGAAGACTAATGTCAAAATTTTTATGAAATTAGAAATAATAAAAACAATTAAGATAATTGATGACAATAAAAAAAATAAATTTAAGTGAACATATAGTAAATATAACCTTTCATAAAATATGATGCTTTATGGGTGACATCATTCTTATCTTAAACATAGCTAACCTCTTACCTGAATCTTTAGAACCAGTGCTTATTTTTTTAAAGATCCCTAATTTCCTCTAATTACTAGGTAGGGACTCTAATTTTTAATAATATGTGTATTTTGGCTTCGACATGCGACAAGTTTCATGTAGATTATTTCACTCAGCTAGGAGCAAAAATTTCGTTGTATATTCATACAAGTTTTGAGAATCTTAGAAACGTCTTTGATACTTAAGGAAGAGGTCTTTTAAATCAAGAGGTAAAAAGCTACCTCTCAACAACTGCTTCATCTGCTCCTAAGTCTTAATAGGTCTTTTACCTTCTTGCCTCCTAGTTTCCAATAGCCTATCTCATCAGACTAAGGTCCCATGCTTCAATTTAAACCCTGTAGTTTTTATCATCCTTGAATATGAAACTCTTGTATGCTTATAAAATCGATGACATTTAACTAGCCAATCAAGGAAATCCTCTACTCCTAAATCACCACCAAAACAAGAAATCTCAACTTTTATATGATAATCTTAATCATATGTATTATTTCTAGCAACCTTACCTCAATCTTCTTTATCAGAAGAATACCATTGTCATACTGGCAATAAGGATTTGCATGAACTAGTTCAGGGATAGGTTTATCACTGGTGTTATTCCAGACGCATGCCTCTGTTATTTCCTAGTTCGTGTTTGTGTGCAACACTAAAGCTTTAAGCCTGGTTGTAAGGTCATCGACTCTAGTATTGATGTCACCAAACCCAGTTTGCATTTGTCCCTCTAAACTACTATCGCTAATGATGATTTAGCTGATCTCAAATTGCTTGCATCCCCTGATCACTGTCACAGAGATGATTATCACCAAATGCTCCACGATTCTCTTCACAATTTTCCATTGATTTGAATGTTGACCTACTCTAATACCACTTAATGAATGATTACACTTTTTTTTTTCATTTTATAATTTTAATTTGATGAATGATTGTAGGAAATAAATTTTTATAAATGCACTATTTAGATTCAAATGACTTGTTTAAAACATGAATAAAAGAGATTTAGTTTGCAAATAAGATATATGGTCAATGAAACATATGCAAGGAAACATTGTTAAAAATAATAGTACTACATTATCATTATTATTAACACTAATATTACTAATGACCTTTGGTTTCTTTATTAACCTTGATTGTTATTACATTGATTGACATGTGCACAAAAAAATAATCATGAAACTGCACACACTTTCCATGACATGTTAGAGCTGATGGAAAACATCACAGTTTTTTAGGACATGTCAGAAATGTTAGTTGGGGAGATGTCTGCATCCCAAGAAAAAAAAAACATGCTCACATGACAGAGACGTTACTTGAACTTAATGAATGATTACTCCTTTTTTATTTTATAATTTTAATTTGATGAATGATTGACCTTGATTGGCACGTGCACCAAAAAGATAATCATGAAATCGCACAACTTTCTATGATTGTCAGAAAGAATGAAAAACTGCATAGTTTTAAGAAATGTCAAAAATGTTCGTGGGGGAGATGTTGTCCGCATCCCAAGAAAAAACAAACAAACACTCTCACATGACATAGAGGTTGTTGGAACTTGATCAATGATTACTCCTTTTTTTGTTTTATAATTCTAATTTGATAAATGATTGCAAGAAATAAATTTCTATAAATGCACGATTTAGATATAAATGGCTTGTTTAAAATCTAATAAACAAGATTTAGTTTGAAAATAAGATATATAATCCATGAAACATATGCAAGGAAACATTAATAATAATAATAGTACTACTATTATCATTATTATTATCAGTAATATTACTAATGACCTTTGGTTTCTTTATTAACCTTGATTGTTATTGACTTTGATTGGCAAGTGCACCAAAAATATAATCATGAAATCATACAGTAGTCGATGACATGTCAAAGAGGATGGAAAACTGCATAGTTTTTAGGACATGGTGAAATGTTAGTAGGGGAGATGTTGTCTGCATCCCAGAAAAAAAAACAAACACCCTCACATGACAGAGAGGTTACAAGAACTTGATGAATGATTACTCATTTTTTTATTTTATAATTTAAATTTGACGAATGATTACAGGAAATAATTTTTTTATAAAAGCACGATTTAGATATAAATAGCTTGTTTAAAGTATGAATCAAAGAGATTTAGTTTTAATATAAGATATAATGTCCATGAAAGATATGCAAGGATACATTGTTAATAATAATTGTACTACTATTATTATTATTAATAATAATATTACAAATGACCTTTGGTTTCTTTATTAACCTCGATTGTTATTGGTCTTGATTGGCATGTGCACAAAAATAATAATCATGAAACCAAACAACTTTCCATGACATGTCATAAATGTTAGTGGGGCAGATGTTGTCTGTATCCCAAGAAAAACAAAACACGGTCCCATAACAAAGAGGTTACTAGAACTTGATGAATGATTACTCTTTTTTTATATATAATTTTAATTTGATGAATGATTGACCTGGATTGACATATGCACCAAAAAATAATCATGAAACCGCACAACTTTTCATGACATATCAGAGCGGATGGAAAACTACATAGTTTTTTAGGACATGCCAAAAATGTTAGTGGGGGATATGTTGTCTACATCCAAAGAAAAACAAATTAACAGGTTCACATGACAGAGAGGTTACTTGAACTTGATGAATGATTACTTCTATTTTAATTTTTTAATTTTATTTTGATGAATGTTTGACCTTGATTGGCATGTGCACCAAAAAGTTAATCATAAAACCGCACAGCTTTTCCATGACATGTCAGAGAGGATGGAAAACTGCACAGTCTTTTAAGACATGCCAGAAATGTTAGTGGGGGAGATGTTGTCTGCATCCCAAGAAAAAAAACAAACACGCTCACTTGATAGAGAGGTTACTAGAACTTGATGAGTGATTACTCTTTTTATTTTTATTTAATTTTAATTTCATGAATGATTGCAGGAAATAAAATTCTATAAACGCACGATTTAGATATAATTGGCTTGTTTAAAACATGAATAAAAAAGATTTAGTTTGAAAATAAGATATAATGTCCATGAAAGATATGCAAGGATACGTTGTTAATAATAATAATTGTACTACTATTATCATTATTATTAACAATAATCTTACTAATGACTTTTGGTTTCTTTATTAACCTTGATTGTTATTGACCTTGATTGATATATGCACCAAAAAGATAATCATGAAACCGCACAACTTTTCATGTCATGTCAGAATGGATGGAAAACAACACAGTTTTTTAGGACATGTCAAAAATGTTAGTGGGGGAAATGTTGTCTGCATCCCAAGAAAAAAAAACAAAAGCGCTCAAATGATAGAGAGGTTTCTGGAACTTGATGAATGATTACTCTTTTTTTCTTTTTGTAATTTTAATTTCATGAATGATTGCAGGAAATAAATTTATATAAATAAAATAAATTTATATAAACGCACAATTTAGATATAATTGGCTTGTTTAAAATATGAATAAAAAAGATTTAGTTTAAAAATAAAATATAATGTTCATGAAAGATATGCAAGGATACATTGTTAATAATAATTGTACTACTATTATCATTATTATTAACACTAATATTACTAATGACCTTTGGTTTCTTTATTAACCTTGATTGTTTTTTCCCTTGATTGGTTTGCACACTAAAAAGATATTCATGAAACCGCACAACTTTCGATGGCATGTTAAAGAGGATGAAAAACTGCACACTTTTTTAGGACATGCCAGAAATGTTAGTGGGGGGATGTTGTCTACATCCCATGAAAAAAAACTAACACACTCACATGACAGAAAGGTTACTAGAACTTAATGAATGAGTACTCCTTTTAATTTTATAATTTTAATTTGATGAATGATTGCAGGAAATATGTTTTTATAAAATCATGATTTAGATAAAAATCGCTTGTTTAAAATATGAATCAAAGAGATTTAGAATGAACTTAAAATATATTGTTCATGAAACATATGCAAGGAAACATTGTTAATAATAATAGTACAACTATTATTATTGTTCATGAAACATATTACTAATGACCTTTGGTTTCTTTATTAACCTTGATTGTTATTTACCATGATTGACATATACACCAAAAGACAATCATGAAACCGCAACTTTTCCATGATATGTTAGAGAGGATGGAAAACTGCACACTTTTTTAGGACATGCCAGAAATGTTAGTAGGGGAGATGTTGTCTGCATCCCACGAAAAAAAACAAACACGCTCACATGACAGAGAAGTTACTGGAACTTGATGAATGATTACTCCTTTTTTTTATTCTATAATTTTAATTTGATGAATGATTGTAGGAAATAAATGTTTATAAATGCACGATTTAGATATAAATGACTTGTTTAAAAGATGAATCAAAGAGATTTAGATTGAATATAAGATATATTGTCCAAGAAACATATGCAAGGAAACATTGTTAATAATAATAGTACTACTATTATCATTATTATTAACAATAATATTACTAATGACCTTTGATTTCTTTATTAACCTTGATTGTTATTGACCTTGATTGATATGTGCACCAAAAACATAATCATGAAACCGCACCACTTTCCATGTAATGTCGGAATGGATGGAAAACAACACAGTTTTTTAGGACATGCCAAAAATTAATGGGGGAGATGTTGTTGCATCACAGAAAAAAAAACAAACACACTCACTTGAGAGAGAGGTTACTAGAACTTGATGAATGAATACTCAATTTTTTATTTTATAATTTTAATTTGATGAATGATTGCAGAAAATAAATTTTTATAAATGCACGATTTAGATATAAATCGCTTGTTTAAAATATGAATCAAAGAGATTAATATTGAACATAAGATATATTGTTCATGAAACATATGCAAGGAGACATTGTTAACAATAATAGTACTAATATTATCATTATTATTAATAGTCATATTACTGACATTTGGTTTTTTTTATTAACCTTGATTGTTATTAACCTTGATTGGCATGTGCATTAAAAAGATAATCATGCTACCCTATAACTTTTGATGACATGTTAGAGAGGATGGCAAACTGCTTAGTTTTTTAGGACATGCCAGAAAAGTTAGTGGGGGAGATGTTGTCTGCATCCCATGAAAAATAACAAACGCACTCACATGACAGAGATGTTACTAGAACTTGATAAATGATTGCTCCTTTTCTTATTTTATAATTTTAATTTGATGAATGATGTAGGAAATAAATTTATATAAATGCATGATTTAGATATAAATGGCTTGTTTAAAATTTGAATCAAAGAGATTTAGTTTGAAAATAAGATAAAATGTGCATGAAAGATATGCAAGGATACATTGTTAATAATAATTGTACTACTATTATCATTATTATTAACAATAATATTACTAATGACCTTTGGTTTCTTTATTAACCTTGATTGTTATATTGAGCTTGATTGGTATGTGCACAAAAAAGATAATCATGAAACCATATAGCTTTTGATGACATGTTAGAGAGGCTAGCAAACTGCACAGTTTTATTAGACATGCCAGAAAAGTTAGTGGGGGAGATGTTGTCTGCATCCCAGGAAAAAAAACAAATGCGCTTACATGACAGAGAGGTTAGTAGAACTTGATAAATGATTGCTCCTTTTCTTATTTTATAATTTTAATTTGATGAATGATTGTAGGAAATAAATTTATATAAATACACGATTTAGATATAAATGACTTGTTTAAAATATGAATTAAAGAGATATAGATTGAACATAATATATATAGTCCATGAAACATATGCAAGGAAACATTGTTAATAATAATAATATTGCTATTATCATTATTTTAACAATAATATTACTAATAACCTTTGGTTTCTTTATTAACCTTGATTGTTATTGACCTTGTTTGACAATGGCACCAAAAAGATAATCATGAAACCCCACAGCTTTGATGACATGTCAGAGAGGATGGCAAACTACATATTTTTTAGGACATGCTAGAAAATTTAGTGGGTGGAGATGTTGTTTGCATCCCAGAAAAAAATAAAAGCGCTCACATGATAGAGAGGTTACTAGAACTTGATGAATGATTGGTCATTTTCTTATTTTATAATTTTAATTTGATGAATTATTGCAGGAAATAAATTTTTATAAATGCTCGATTTCGATATAAATGGCATGTTTAAAATATGAACCATAAAGATTTAGTTTGAAAATAAGATAAAATGTCCAAGAAAGATTTGCAAGAATACATTGAATAACAATTGTACTACTATTATGATTATTATTAACAATAATATTACTAATGCCCTTTGGTTTCTTTATTAACCTTGATTCTTATTGACCTTGATTGGCATGTGCACCAAAAGATAATCATTAAACCGCACAGCTCTCGATGACATGTCAAAGAGAATGGAAAACTTTACAGTTTTTCAGGACATGCTAGAAAAGTTAGTGGGGGGGCATATCGTCCGCATCCCAAGAAAAAACAAACAAACGCGCTGACATGACAGAGGGGTTACTGGAACTTGATGAATGGTTACTCTTTTTTTTTTCATTTTATAATTTTAATTTGATGAATGATTGCAGAAAATAAATTTTTATAAATGCACGAATTAGATTTAAATGGCTTGTTTGAAATATGAATAAAAGAGATTTAGATTAAAAATAAGATATACTGTCCATGAAACATATGCAAGGAAACATTGTTAATAATAATAGTACTACTATTATCGCTATTATTAAAAATAATATTACTAATGACCTTTGGTTTCTTTATTAACCTTGATTGTTATTGACCATGATTGACATGTGCACCAGAAAGATAATCATGAAACCGCTCAGCTTTCGATGACATGTTGAGAGGATGGAAAACTGCACAGTTTTTTAGGACATGCCAGATGTAACATCCCCCATTCCGAGATAAAAACGACAATCTCATGCCAATCGAAAAACAAAGCAAATTATATATTATATATATATAATATATATATATATATATATATATATATATATATATATATATATATATTCATGGTCTTCGTATTAAAATCTACCAAAATTTCGACAAAGTCCCCCCTATGCCAGAAGGTCCCAAGTTATTGACATGGAAATCTGTTTATACTTCTAATAACTCGCATCTCATAACTTAATTCACAACCCAATCATCCTGGGTTTCAATTCCACACTTATACTCACACCTATTAACCACAATATTTATGACATGCATTATATAACAAATATCATTATGGATGGATAAAAATAAATAAATATAAATACATAGACATGAAATATGGTTATATGAACTACATGGTTAAATTCATTCAATCAAGTTTAAACATTCATTATACAAATTAAGTTATACTAACATTTTTATGTTTATAAAATATAAGGGTATACTCCCTAGAACCTAGATTACAAGAAGGGAACATAAGCTAGGGTCTACTCCTGTCGTGCATGCGATGATCCTGAAACAAAATACATGTTATTGAAAGGTGAATGTTACATTAATTATAACAACATGAATATCTAACAATTTCAACAGGGTAAAAATGCATTCATAGTTCATTCGCTTCTCCCTTCTCGTTTTTATTTGAATCTCTTCCTTATTCAACTATTCCCTCTACCACTTTCAACCTTCATTCCAGACATTATGAGATCAACCGTGATTATTCTTGCTTATCACATTACCGATACCAATTTTACTGGTATCATCATCATCATCACCCCATATGAGTCGATGCAAGGTGATCCCCTTACTCTAGATCCTAACATACACTAAATGTATGCTAGCCAATACATGGTGATCCCCTTACCCGGGATCCTAACATACACTAAATGTATGCTAGTCCATACATGGTGATCCCCTTACCCGGGATCCTAACATACACTAAATATATGCTAGTTTACGCCTCAAATCGCACTTCTCATATTTCTTTTGTCAGTGATAATTTCATCAATTGGCAAATTCACATAACAAGTTTTCACCTTGAATACACATACATTCAGTAATTCACATTTCACATTGGTAATATAAATAAATCATGAATTAACTAGGAAGTATAGGTGCGATTCACCTACCTGCAATAGAAGCTCTACTCGTGCTCCCTGCTGCTGTTGCACCACGCCTGTGGTCCCTCCTGCAATTCACAGGTTTATCTCATAAATTTTCTCCACTCAAGGATATGTTTTATTATAACCATATCAACAACCAATAAGTCTTTCTTTCAGTCATTTCTTAATATTTTACGTTTTTCTCATTTCATCCATTAATATTGTCATTCTTTGTCCAACCTCAGTTATCATTCCTTATATATATATATATATATATATATATATATATATATATATATATATATATTTTAACCGTTTCTGTTTAAATCCCAAACTGTCACTATCTAGACATTGAACTGTTACTGTCTCGTTTTTGAACTGTTACTGTCTGACATCTCCCAGATTTTTAACTATATCTAGAGTTATAGAACTCCGATTCAAGCGAGATTAGTTTTGTTGGAAAGCTAAGATATGAGGCTACAAGTTCTCTGAGGAAGGAGAACCCAGTTCTACCTCTAAGACAGTCAAAATTTCTCATCAACGAACCAGAACTACTACCCTATAGGGTCTGTCATGACCCAGTCTTGGTTGGTGACCCATAGCTGGAGTTCTATAACTCCAAATTGAGCAAGACCAATTTCATTAGTTAGCCATCATCAAAACCTACAATTTCTATGAGAAACCTGATCCTAATTCCTTCATCCTTCTACCCGAAATCTCTCTAAAAGTCAAGAGACGAAACTGTCCAGATTCGTCAATCTTTCCATTTATATACAACACATGAAGTTCTTTAATTTAGCAACTCTTACTTTTTCCTCAATTCAAGTCTAAGAACTCAAATCTATAAATTAACATTCAGGCATCAATTCATAATCGACTTGAAATGACTCATAAGAGCAGGTTTAGAATACCTTACCCGGTACGAATCAAGGTTTCGATCCCCCCTTTTCTTTCTAATGACAGCTGGCCCTCCCCTCTTCTCTCCTTGTTCAATTTCTCTTGTTAGTCCCTTTCCCACCAGTGTTTATTCTACCTATAACCCTTAATCTTGGATGGGTTTCTAAAATTTTAGTGTTTCTCTCTTGATTTGTAAAAATAAATATAAAAACTCCCTCTTTTCTTTCTTTACATTATCCGCAGATCTGTTTTTGGTAAGAAGAGGAGTACTTATGCTCTATAATTATTCTTATTTGCATCTAGGCCCCATTTTCTTTAAGTGTATTCGTTTTGTCCCCACTTCTTTTTAGTTTAGTTTATTTCCTTTAATTTAATACAACCTTTTTATATATATTTTTTTTTCTCGGGATTTACATTCTCCCCTCCTAATAAAATTTCATCCTCGAAATTCAAGTTACGTACCTATGTCGGAGAATAAGTACGGAAACTTCTCCCTCATCTCGGATTCTCTTTCCCATGTTTGTTCTTCTATTCGAGAGCTTCTCCATAATACTCTTACTAAGGGAACTCTCTTATTCCTCAACAACTTCTCATCTCGATCTGAGATCTTGATGGGCTTAGTTTTCATGGTTAGATCCCCTTCAATCTTCATGGGAACTTGTGGCAATACCCGTGAGGGGTCTATTTTGGCCTTTCTCAGCAATGACACATGGAATACATTGTGAATCTTATCCAAATATACAGGCAATTCTAATCGATATGCAATTGGCCCGATTCTTTCTTTAATCACAAAAGGGCCAATATATCTCGGGGCTAATTTCCCTTTCACTCCAAATCGAATGATGCCTTTCCAAGGAGCCACCTTTAGAAATACTTTATCCCCCACTTGTTATTCCAAGGGCCTTCTTCGGCTATCAGCGTAACTTTTTTGTCTATCTTGGGCTTCCTTCATCCTCCTTTTGATCACCCTCACCTTGTCAGTTGTCAGTTGCACCATTAAAGGTCCCAAAAGCTTCCTTTCTCCTACTTCCTCCCAACAAATTAGGGTACAACATTTCCTCCCATATAATGCTTCATAAGGAGCCATACCAATAGTAGTTTGATGGCTATTATTATAAATAAACTCCACCAATGGCAGGAGATCCTCCCAATTCCCTCCAAACTCCAACACACAGGACCTCAGGATATCCTCAAGAGTTTGAATGGTCCTTTCAGATTGACCATCCGTCTGAGGATGAAATGCCGTGCTCAGATTCAACTTTGTCCCCATTGCCCGTTGTAAGCTAAGCCACAATCTCGATGTGAACCTTGGATCCCTATCCGATATAATTGAAATTGGCACTCCGTGAAGTCTGATTACTTCATTGACATACAATTTTGCCAGTTTATCCACCGAATCAGTCATCTTCATAGGCAAAAACAAAGCAGATTTTGTTAGTCGATCCACGACCACCCATATGGCATCATTCCCCTTCTTTCCCTTAGGTAGTCCCGTCACAAAATCCATAGAAATATCCTCCCATATCCATTCCAGAATTGATAATAACTGTAATTCCCCTGCAGGTTTTTGGTGTTCTATCTTTACTTGTTGGCAGATCCTACAGTTCGACACAAATTCTGCTATTTCCCTCTTCATATTTGGCCACCAGTAGTATTCCTTTAAATCTCTATACATCTTTGTATTCCTAGGATGAGTAGCAAATCGAGATTCATGAGCTTCTCTTAATATTTCATCTTTCAAAATCTTATCCTCAGGCAAATAAATTCGTCTACCCATAACTATTGGCCCATCGGATAACATTTGAAATGTTGTCTCTATACCCTTGTTTACCCTCTCCTTGATCTCTCTTACTTTCCCATCTGCCTGTTGAGCCACCAAGACCTTGTCTCGAAGCACAGATCGGATCTTTAACTGAGCTAACAGTGATCCCTCGGGCCTTACACTTAGCCGCAAGCCCATTTTCCTTAACTCCACTATACTTTCCTGTTCCTTATGCTCCACATCATTAATCACTATTTTTCCCTTTCTACTTAAGGCATCGGCTACTACATTAGCCTTACCAGCATGGTAGTCAATAACACAATCATAATCTTTTATTAACTCTACCCATCTTCTCTGCCGCATGTTCAACTCCTTCTGTGACATCAAATACTTCAAACTTTTATGGTCTTTAAAGATTTGAACTTGTGTCCCATACAAATAATGTCTCCATACTCTTAAGGCAAACACCACCGCTGCAAGTTCTAGGTCATGAACCAGGTAATTCACCTCAAGCGACTTTAACTGTCTTGATGCATAAGCAATAACACGCCCGTGTTGCATCAATACACATCCCAGACCCCTTTTTGAGGCATCACTATATACCACAAACCCTTCTATCCCCGATGGAAGGGCTAGCACAGGAGTAGAAGTGAGCTTCTCCTTCAGTTCTCGAAAGCTTGCTTCACATTCTTCTGACCAAACAAACCTGACTTCCTTGCGGGTCAACTTCGTTAAAGGTGATGCTATGGTGGAGAACCCCTCAATAAACCTCCGGTAATATCCAGCAAGACCTAAGAAACTCCGGATTTCTGTCACATTGGTAGGCCTTTCCCATTTTAACACGGCCTCAACCTTTCTTGGATCCACAATTATTCCTTCTACGGATATTACATGGCCTAAAAATACTACTTCCTTGAGCCAGAACTCACACTTATCCAACTTTGCATATAATTGATTCTCCCTTAAATTCTGTAGCACAACCCTTAGATGTTGTTCATGCTCCAAGTGAGAGTTTGAATATACCAAAATATCATCAATAAATACAACCACATATTGGTCCAGGTAAGGCCGAAACACCCGATTCATCAAGTTCATAAACATGGCCGGAGCATTGGTTAATCCGAAAGGCATCATCGAAAACTCGTAATGCCCATAACGAGTTCGGAAGGCAGTCTTTTGTATGTCTTGTTCCTTGATTCTCAACTGGTGGTATCCAGATCTCAGATCTATCTTAGAGAACACTCTAGCACCCTTCAACTGATCAAATAAGTCATCTATTCATGGGAGTGGGTATCTGTTCTTCACCGTCACTTTATTCAATTGATGATAATCAATGCACAAACGAAGGGTGCCATCCTTCTTTTTTACAAACAATACCGGAGCTCCCCAGGGTGAGTTACTAGGCCGGATGAAGCCTTTATCTAACAATTCCTGAAGCTGAACCTTCAGTTCCGCCAATTCCATAGGTGCCATCCTATAAGGAGACTGGGCTATAGGAGAAACTCCTGGAATAGTTTCTATGGAAACTTCAATTTCTCTAACTGGAGGTAATCCAGGCAACTCTTTTGGGAATACATCTCGAAACTCCCTCACAACAGGAATACTAGCCAAATCTATGCTACCCTTCTCCAGCTCTCTTATATGGGCTAACCAAGCAAAACAATCTTTCCTCAGTAATTTTCTAGCCACCAAGACTGAGATTACACAACTTGGAATTACTTTTCTTTCCCCTTTAAACACTACTCTTTTATCACCTATTCCTTGGATTGTCACCGTTTTGGTGAAACAACCCACTCGTGCCTTATGTTTACTTAGCCAATCCATGCCTAGAATCACATCAAAATCATATAACTCTAATGGCATAAGATCTAACCTTAACTCTTGTTGTTACTCAATTTTGGACCCCACGTGCTAGAGATAGTGTATACCCATTTTGAATCGAGTGTAGGAGTGTAGCTCATGTTTACTAGAAAATTGACAAAAGCGGAGGAGAAAGAAATATTTTTTTCAAACCCTGTTTGAGCTATTTTCTGCTATTTTTTTTGTCCTTCCCCTTTACTACCAAAATCATCAGGTTTTCTTAGGTGGATCAGGAGTCTTCATAATGCTAAATTCGTTTCTTTTTTATCTGGTCTTTAAGGTTAGATAAATCCCTGATTTTGCTGCTATCGTAATTTTTTGTTCCAAATTAGGCTCTGATTCTGACTTGGTTTCATACGATATCTGACCATCCTAGCTATGTTCTGTCACTCATGACATGTTGAAAAATTGACGTACACCTTTATTAGGTCCTAGGGATCAGGTTCTTAGGGCAGATTCTCAGTCAGATTTGGATGCTCAGCATTGTCAGATGAAGAACCTTTTTGACCAACTAGATTACTGCCAGATTCTGTTCTCTAAAACGATTTTATCTCACTTCGACTCCTTCATCAAAGTTGTAGTCCTAGACGCGTATACGATTTTGGGCTTTTGAATTGCTTGATTTCGATATCAGAAGCTCAAGATATTCCTGTTCGAATATCTAACGTGAAGGCAGAGAATTCTGCCGCGAGAAGGATATTGACCCGAGTCTGCACTAAAATTTTTTTTCTATTTTTGGCCTAGTTTTTGTGATTTTTGTTCTTAGTTCATACTCTCAATCATATCAAGATTCTCGGCATTCGTCAGTTTTTGAGTTAGACCCGGAAATCGCTTTTGACCAACTAGATTACTGCCAGTTTCTGTTCTATAAAAAGATTTTATCTCATTTTGACTCCTTCATCAAAGTTGTAGTCCTAGACACGTAGATAAATTTGGGCTTTTGATTCGCTTGATTTCGATATCAGAAGCTCAAGATATTCCCGTTTGAATATCTAGTGTAAAAGCAGGGATTCCTGCCGCAAGAATGATTTTTTGCCCAAGTTCGCGGGACTGATCCGAAGGATTTTTTTTGACCAAGGACTGAATCGAAAAGTGCTAAAATGAGGGATTGAATTGAAGAAGGATATTGAAAGCTGGAGAGGGGGGTTGGATCATCAAAAATGACGGGATTTCTATCACACCGAATAAGGAAAATAACGTTTTTGTGCAGGTATAATTCATAGGAAACAGCAGCTTTTGACAGCTGCAAAATGCCTTGAAGAGAAGAACCTCACCATCATCTAATGGCTGGGATTTTATCCCTAGCATAGATGGCTGGGATGATGAGTTAATGTTGGAAAGAAATCACTAGAATCAACACGTAATAAATAAGAATATTGTAGTTTCCTCATTTGCATTATTTGGCTGCAAATCAGCTGGGATTTGTATCCAAGATTAATGCATTGAATCTTTCCTAATAAAGAGATGTGATTAGGCTATATAAACCCTCTACTGACCTAGCGAAAGAGGGGAGAAAAAGAAAGAGAGCAGAAAAATAGAAAAGAGAGGGCAGAAAAATAAGTGAAAAAACGCAGAAAAAAGAGAGCATAAAAGAGGAAAAAAACGCAAGAGAGGCAGAGTAAAAAAACCCAGTAAATAGAGGGAGTTCCTTTCTCGTATTCTGGTGTTATTGTGAGGAAAGAGGAGAGAAAAAAGACAAGATGGAGAGGGAGATTTGCTGTTAAACCTTGACAGCAACGTTCGCTTGGTTTTCCATTTCATCTTCTGCAAAAAAAAACGTTGAGACCTGCAGGTATAAGTCTTAACTTTCTCCTCCTTTGTTGCCTTTAAATCTGTTGTGTTGACATTTTAAAAACCTGTTTTGTCTTGCTTTGCACATTCGTTTTCATTTTTAGACTACAATGAACGCTTGCCTTTTGTTGTTCCTGACGTTTTAAAAACCTGTTTCTTTTTTCTTCTTTTCTTTCTTTCGCTGGTTCATAAGGAACCGTGGGAGGGGGGGCTGTTGTTTCTTCATCATCAGCTCCCTTTTCTGTTCGTTTTTTTTCTGCTTCTTGAGAGATTAGCCGGCCATGGTTTTGTTTTTCCTATATATATGAATAAAGCATGCTTTCCCGGTTTCTGTTTTGTTTCTCTCTGTTGGCGTTGGGAAATGAATGAGGCAGTCTGTTTTTAAGGTGAGGAAATAATGGGGTTGTGAGGCACGGACATAGGGGTTGATTTCAAAATTTCAGTTTTAAAATTGTGGCTCCCTCATGCATACGGTTTTATTCCTTTCTAGTTATAAAATATTAAAGTTGATTTGGCTTTAAAGGTTTTTTTGTTACGAATTGTTTCAAGCTTCTTGTAATTCTTATAATATGTATGATGGCTTGCTACTTTCTATTTTGATGTTTACGTCTAATTGTGATGTTGGCGTTTTCGACAAAAATAAAAAAATGTTTTCTTGTGTGTTGCATACAGCCAATACCCTAACATGTTTTGAATGTTTCTTTTTTTATATGAAAAAAATATATTGGAAGTTTTTTTGAAAATGTGTTTTGCATGGATTTCTTAAACACAACAAAATTATTTTATTGCATTTCCGGATTTTACAACATGTTTGTAAAACTCCAAAGGGTATTGGCCAATATTAAAAAAAAATACAAAAATCTTATTTTTTGGGGGGAATTCATCTATTATTCACCGTTAATGTTTGGATAAAGAAATCTCAAAATGATGAATATCCAAAATATTAGTGGGAATAACTTGTTATTATTCACCATTAATGTTGTTGTTACTCAATTTTGGACCCCACGTGCTGGAGACGGTGTATACCTCTTTTGAACAGAGTATAGGAGTTTAGCTCATATTCGCTAGAAGATTGACAAAAGCACAGAAAGAAATATTTTGTTTTTTAACCTTGTTTGAGCTGTTTTTCTGTTTTTTTTATCCTTCCCCTTTACTACCAAAATCATCAGGTTTTCTTAGGTTGATCAGGAGTCTTCATAATGCTAAATTCGTTCTTTTTTATCTGGTCTTTAAGGTTGTAGATCCCTCAGAATTTGCACTAAAAATAGTTCTGCTGCTGTCGTAATTTTTTGGTTCCAACTTAGGCTCCGATTCTGACTCAGTTTTCATATGATATCTGACCATCCTAGGTATATTCTGTCACTCATTACATGTTGAAAAATTGACATACACCTTTATTAGGTCCTAGGGATCATTGTTCTTAGGGCAGTTTCTCAATCAGATTTGGATGCTTAGCACTATCAGATCAAGAACCTTTTTGACCAACTAGATTACTGCCAGATTCTGTTCTCTAAAATGATTTTATCTCACTTCGACTCCTTCATCAAAGTTGTAGTCCTAGACGTGTAGATGATTTTGGGCTTTTGAATCGCTTGATTTCGATATCAGAAGCTCAAGATATTCCTGTTTGAATATCTAACGTGAAGGCAGAGAATTCTGCCGCGAGAAGGATATTGACCCGAGTCTGCACTAAAAAATTTCTATTTTTGGCCTAGTTTTTGTGATTTTTGTTCTTAGTTCATGCTCTCAGTCATATCAGGATTCTCGGCATTCGTCAGTTTTTGAGTTAGACCCGGAAATCCCTTTTGACCAACTAGATTACTGCCAGTTTCTGTTCTATAAAACGATTTTATCTCACTTCGACTCCTTCATCAAAGTTGTATTCCTAGACGTGTAGATGATTTTGGGCTTTTGAATCGCTTGATTTCGATATCAGAAGCTCAAGATATTCCTGTTTGAATATCTAACGTGAAGGTAGAGAATTCTGCCGCGAGAAGGATATTGACCCGAGTCTGCACTAAAAAAATTCTATTTTTGGCTTAGTTTTTGTGATTTTTGTTCTTAGTCCATACTCTCAGTCATATCAGGATTCTCGGCATTCGTCAGTTTTTGAGTTAGACCCGGAAATCCCTTTTGACCAACTAGATTACTGCCAGTTTCTGTTCTATAAAACGATTTTATCTCACTTCGACTCCTTCATCAAAGTTGTAGTCCTAGACGCGTAGATGAATTTGGGCTTTTGAATCACTTGATTTCAATATCAGAAGCTCAAGATATTCTCATTTGAATATCTGGTGTTGAAAGCAGGGATTCCTGACCGCGAGAAGGATTTTTTTTGCCCAAGTTCGCGGGACTGATTCGAAGGATTTTTTTTGGACCAAGGACTGAATCAAAATGTGCTAAATTGAGGGATTGAATTGAAGAAGGACATTGAAAGCTGGAGAGGGGGGCTGGATCATCATAAATGACAGGATTTTTACCACACCGAATAAGGAAAATAAGACCTTGCAGCTGCACCCTCCAGCTGATTTCTTTCCTTTTTTCTCTGATGTTTTCCTTTCTCATCACGCCTGATTTTTGGAGCTCAAGACCACGTTTTTGTTGCCTCATTTCAAAGGGAGCAGCTGGCCCTATGGAAGGAAGGAAAAGAGCCACACCCTCCTCTAAAACTGGAAAGAAATCAGACGTAAAGGACCACACAAAATCAGAATATGGCAGCTTCCTTTTGCGTTTTTTTTACTACAAATCAGTAGGGATTTACGTCCTAGAATTAATGCATTAAATCTTTCCTAAATAGAGACATGTTAGACTATATATAAACCCCTCTAATGACCTAGCCAGTGGCGGCAGAAAAGAGAGCAGAAACAGAGGAGAAAAACAGAGAGTAAGGGACAGAAAAACACAGCAAAGAGAGACAAAAAAAAAAAAAAAACAAGAGAGACAGAGTAAAAAACACAGTAAATAGAGGGAGTTTTCTGTCTTGCATTCTGGTGTTATTGGCAGAGAAGAGAGGAGAATAGAGAAAACAAACGTTCGCTTAGTTTCATTTCATCTTCTGCAGAAAATAAAACAGTGAGACCTGCAGGTAAGTCTTAACTATCTTCTCCTTTGTTGCCTTTAAATCTGTTGCACCCGTTGTTTCCTTGCTTTCTAGTTTCGGTTTATTTTTACTATACAATGAACGCTCGCTTTGTTTTGTTCCTGCTGTGGCTTTTGAGTTTTAGATGAGTGACTATGTTAAGAGGGCTAGCCTTTGGTGTTCCGTTTTTTTCTTTCTTTCTTTCGCTGTTTCAGAACTGAGGAACCGGGAAGGGGGCTGTTGTTTCTTCATCATCAGCCCCCCTTTTCTGTTCGTATCCCTCCATGCTTTTAAATTAAAATAGCCGGCCAGGTTTTCTTTAGTTTTTAGTTCATGATATAATTGTGTTATAAAAGCATGCCGTCCCAAGCTTTTCTTTTGTATGAAACTAGTATGCCAGTTTCTCCCGGATTGGTAAAAAGAAAATAGGTCATGATTCATGGACACATGCAGTAGGATTTGGATTCCAAAATTTCAGTTTCAAAACTTTGGCTCCCTCATGCATATGGGCTTAGTCCTTTCCAGTGTACAGAATTTTAAGCTGATTTGGCTTTGAACGATTTTTGTTACGAATTGTTTCAAGTTTCTTGTAATAGAATGATGGCTTGCTACTTTCCATTTTGGTGTTTATGCCTAATTGTGATGTGTGCGTTTTGACAAAAAAATATATATATATATATAAAATATTTTCTTGTGTTGCATACGGCCAATATCCTTACATGTTTTAGAACGTTTTTTTACGTACAAAAATATTGGAAGTTTTAAAAATGTGTTTTCGCATGGATTTCTTAAACACCAAAAAAATTGTTTTCTTGCATTTCTGGATTTTACAACATGTTTGTAAAACTCCAAAGGGTATTGGCCAATATTCCAAAAAATACAAAAATCTTATTTTGGGGGGAATTCATCTATTATTCACCGCTAATGTTTGGATAAAGAAATCCTTAAAGGACGAATATCCAAAATATTATTGGGAGTAATAAATCCGCACAAATCCTTGAAAGAAGCCTTGATTATAATCGAGGACATTTCAATTTTTTACTCCACGGTTTACAACATTAAGACAAAAAAAATAGGTTTTTAAAGCACCCCAGATTTCTAAATTTTTGTCCCTCCTCCTCGCGATTTACGAGTCGCAAACTCTTGAAAACTAAGGGGAAAATGAGCTTTTAAAGCACATGGAACTTCCTTGGATTTCTATCCTGATGATTTTAGTTTGAATCAAAACCTAGAAAACTGATGGGATTAGAAAAACACCAACACCATAGCAATTATAAGACAAACCAAACACCAAGCAGCTTACCTTAGGTAGGGCGTACTAGGGGTGCTAATACCTTCCCTTTACGCAACCAGTCCCTTGCCTTAGAATCTCTGAAAGACCAGTTAGGTTTCCTAGTGACCATAATACTAGGTGGCGACTCCCTTTTACACAAATAAAACAAAAGACCCCGAAACCAATCGAGGGTCGCCGCGACGCCGCGCTCCGCGAGGGAGGGTGCATGTTTTCCTTTCTCATCACGCCTGATTTTTGGAACTCAAGACCACGTTTTTATTGCCTCATTTCAAAGGGAGAAGCTGGCCCTATGGAAGGAAGGAAAAGAGCCACACCCTCCTCTAAAACTGGAAAGAAATCAGACGTAAAGGACCAGCACAAAATCAGAATATGGCAGCTTCCTTTTGCGTTTTTTTTACTACAAATCAGTAGGGATTTACGTCCTAGAATTAATGCATTAAATCTTTCCTAAATAGAGACATGTTAGACTATATATAAACCCCTCTAATGACCTAGCCAAGGGCGGCAGAGAGAGAGCAGAAAAATAGAAAAGAGAGAGCAGAAACAGAGGAGAAAAACAGAGAGTAAGGGACAGAAAAACACAGCAAAGAGAGACAAAAAAAAAACAACAAGAGAGACAGAGTAAAAAACACAGTAAATAGAGGGAGTTTTCTGTCTTGCATTTTAGGAGTTGTACCAGGAGCTGGGCATCAGGCAGGAGGAGCTGGGCCATCACGAGCAGACGGTAAGTGATTCATCACTTTCTTTTAAAATTCAAAGTTTCATTATTAGTTATGAGTTGTTTATAACATGTTGATATGAAAGAAGTAGATGAAGAAATTGTTGGTATTATAATTGAATTACCGGTTAGTTGGTATGAATTACCGGTTAGTATAGAAGTACCGGTTGGTTAGTATGGCATTACCGGTTGTGTATGGAATTACCGGTTAGTTAATATAGAATTACATGTTGGTTAGTATGAATTACCAGTTAGTTGGTATGAATTACCGGTTAGTATGAATTACCAGTTGGCTAGTATGAATTACTGGTTAGTATGGAAGTACCAGTTGGTTAGTATGGAATTACCGGTTGGTTAGTAGGAATTACCGGTTGGTTAATATAGAATTACCGGTTAGTTGGTATGAATTACCGGTTAGTATAGAAGTACCGGTTGGTTAGTATAGAATTACCGGTTGGTATGGAATTACCGATTGTATTGGCTATTGATAGAGAATAGCCGGATGTTGGGTAATTCATAAGGAATTACCGGGTATATTGGCTATTGATAGAGAATAGCCGGATGTTGGGTAATTCGTATGGAATTACCGGTTGTATTGGCTATTGATGGAGAATAGGCGGATGTTGGGTAATTCGTATGGAAATGGGTAATTCATATGGAATTACCAGGTATATTGGATATTGATAGAGAATAGCCGAATGTTGGGTAATTCGTATGGAATTACCGGTTGTATTGGCTATTGATGGAGAATAGTCGGATGTTGGGTAATTCGTATGGAATTACCGGGTATATTGGCTATTGGTAGAGAATAACAGGATGTTGGGTAATTCGTATGGAATTACTGGTTTGATAGTTGGCTATTTAAGAGGGTTAGCCGGGTTTGAGGTAAAATTTATGAATTACCAAATTAAAAATTAAGCAATGAGTGTTGGTCACAGAGGTCCTATAATTATAGGATTAATAAATTATGAATGGGTTATTAATGTTGATATATAGTAAGTTGGTGATGAAAGATAATTTGATATAATTTTGAAGACTTGTGAACATAATATCTTTATCATCTTTAATGTGTTATCTTCCTTATTTCTTATTAATGTTATGTATACAGGTTTTTCACAAGGTGATGCGGAGCTTTAAATAAGGGCTTGTGATTTAATCTGTTTATTTTGTGGAATGTAATATATTTGCTTTATATGTAATTTGTATTATATGTAGATTGTAATATATGTATCCTGAATATGTTTTGCTTTTGGTACTTATACATTTAAAATATATGAGTAAGGAACTAATATTATAAACTATTCAAAAAGAAAATTAGTAATTATAATCTTGCATGTGTAGAAGATGAATGCATGTTAATGTAATAATTAGTTCAATATGAATCTTTTGAGTTTATAATTGTTTGTAGTTAATGTGTTATTTGTTGATGATATAAAGTTGAGAAAATACAATGAAGTATAGTTATGCGAAATATTATTTGATGAGATGGGATATGATCCAGGATGGTTGGATCAAAGTGGAAGTTTTGAGTATTGTGATTGAATGAAGTCTAGTCGATAACTTGGTAACATCAGAAAACAAAGGAAACTCTGCCGAAATTTCAAAAAAAAATCCCATAATCTTAGACATATAGTAAAGAAATGTTTGAGATTTCATGGCATTATAATTTGAGGGTGTTACACTAGTGACCTGTGTCATGAGACCAGGATTAAACCTTAGAAGACAAAATCTA
This sequence comes from Populus simonii, assembly GCA_007827005.2. Taxonomy (NCBI): domain Eukaryota; kingdom Viridiplantae; phylum Streptophyta; class Magnoliopsida; order Malpighiales; family Salicaceae; genus Populus; species Populus simonii. The sequence goes on along the minus strand of CM017482.2, from coordinate 5,325,841 downwards.
AAAAAATACTAAGTAAAATTCATAATCATAAAAAATTAGAAAAACAAAAAACAAATAGTAATAAAGAAAAAAAAAAAGAGTTCTTGCTGTAAAAAAAGGATTTCTAATCTACCAAGATTTTAGATTTTTTTTGTGCATGGATAAATGACATCAAACTTTACATAATATTTATATTTATATAACTAAACTAATAATTTTCAATTAATCTAATTTTGCACTTTTATTCATTATGAATATGTCAAACTTACTTTTAGATTCCAATTGACCCCCCCCCCCCCCTAAATTTCTCTTTTAAGTGAAAAAAATAAAAATGCTTAAAGCCCAATAATTTAATATCAAAAGATAAAACTTGAAAAAAACACGAGTCAACCCAAGCTCACCCAACTAGCCGCTACCCTCGATATGAGATCAGAATAAAAACATAAATTAAAAAAAAAACTTAAAAAAAAAGATCAAAGTTAATGTCAAGAAAACAATTGAGTCCACCCAGGTTAATTTGATTAACTCGTAACTTGGGCCAACCTCATATGAAGGAAAGTGGAAAAAATCACTAAGATCATGACCCGACAATCTAATGTCAAAGAATTAAATTGAAATAAAAAATCATTTAAAAAAAAACAATGTAAAAAAAATTGAGATAGCTAAAATTCACTCAACTAACTCGCGATGCACAGAATGTGATCGGGATAAAAAATTATTTAAAATAAAAAGGACCTAGATAAAAAGATCAAATAAAAATAAAAGGAATATCGAAAAAACCCGAAGTCAACCTAGGTTAACTTAACAAACCTGCAACTCAGGATAACCCACAAAAAGAAAAATGAAAAAAAATCACAAAGCTTAAGGCATAATAATGTACTTTCAAATGATAAAATTAAAAAAAACCATAAAACGTCTAAGACCTGTGATATGAGATCGAGATAAACTTACATAAAAGAATGAGGAATAAACTATGAAGCTCACGATCCAATAACTTAATGTCGAATTATAAAATAAAAAATTAAATAAAAACCATGAAACTCAAGACTAAATAAAAATTAAAACTCGAATGAATCTGGGTTCACTTAGCAAAATTATGATCTAGGATAAAATAGAAAAAGAAAAGTGAAAAAAAACCATGAAACTCAAGATCCAATAACCTAAAATGAAATGATAAAATTGAAAATAATCAATTTTAAGAAAACGGCATAAAAAATATCGAAGTTAAATCGAGCTAATTCTCGAAACTAGTGACCTGAGTCATGAGATCAAGATTAAACCATAGAAGGCAAACTCTAAAAAATACCAATCAAAATCCTTAATCATCCAAAATTAGATAAGCAAAACAAATAGCAAGAAAAAAATAAGGACAAAATCTGGCATAAAAATTAAATGAAAGAAAACAATGAGGGACTAAATTAAAATTTAAAATAAATTAAGAAAATGATATAAAAAAAATTGCAATTAAAGAATGAGGACCAAAATTGGACATAAAAATTAAAGGAAATAAAATGATGAGGAATATAATAAAAAAAAATAGCAATCAAAAGAATAAGGATCAAACTGGATTAAATAATTAAATAAATAAAATGTTTAGTTACAAAATTGAAAAAAATAAAGTTCAAAAAGCATTAAAAGCAAAAATAAATAGCAATAAAAAAATGATAACCAAATTGATACAAATATAACCTGGAGGACACAATTAATTTTTGAAAAGGCTGGTGCAAATTTTGAGGCCAGGAGAGAGAAAAGAAATAAAGAAGAAAAGGTTAATCAGAGATTAACCTCACCTCCATAAATAGATGTTTACAAGACTTATAAATAGAAAAAAAAAAAAAAAAAACCCTACATCTATTAGGAAATAACTAGAAATCCAAAAGCACAAAGGAAATTAAAATAAAAAATCAAATTAATAATAAATCCCAAAAAAACCTAGGAAAAATAACAAAATTGACCTAAACAACAACATCTAGGCTTGATTTCTAATTACAAGAGATCCAACAGTCTAATAAGAGAGGCAGTCTTAATGTGTTAACCCAATCTGAATTGACAAAACCTTCTCTTAGATCTAAACATGTATTACCAGTTCATAAAAGCATATGTTAGATTATCCACGTTGTCTTTATAGATTAGATTTCTATCTAATTGTATAAAATTTTCATTTAATTGTATAATATCTTTATCTCAATACTCAGAACCTTTAATTACTATAAGCTCAACTACATTAATAGTTTGAATCATTCTTTGCATATTCATGATAAATCTCCTTTTCTATGTATATCTCTTTTTTACCACTCCTAGCAAAAAAAAAAGTGATTTCTAATCTTTACCAGAATTTTAAATTTTTTGTTGTGTGGATAAATGACATCAAACTTGAGTAATATTTATATAACTAAACTAATTATATTTAAATTAATCTAATTTTGTACTTTTATTCATCATGAATATGTCTTCAATGAACTCTCTCTCTCTCTCTCTCTCTCTCTCTCTCTCTCTCTCTCTCTATATATATATATATATATATATATATATTATGTGTGTGTGTGTGTGTGTTGAAAAATAAAAGAATTTGGTCCCATGATGAAACCTAAATTAAGTCAGGTTAACTTGACTAACCGTGATCCATCATAACAGATCAGGATAATCTTATAGAAAAGAAAGAGAATATATGTGTGTGTGTGTGTGTGTGTGTTGTGAAAAATAAAAGAATTTGGTCTCATGATGATAACCTAAATTAAGTCAGGCTAACTTGACTAACCCGTGATCCATCATAAAAGATCAGGCTAACTTATAGAAAAGAAAGAGAAAAAAAAACTCAAAACTAAATAACCTAATGTTAAAAGATAAAACTAAAAAAATAAAATTCAAAAGTAGAAACATCAAAGAAAAAACATGAGTCAGCTCGGGCTCACCCAACTATCCGTTACCTTTGATATAAGATTGGAATAAAAAATAGTTTTTTTTAAACACTTAAAAAAATATTGAAGTTAAATCAATAAATAAAAAGTCAAGAAAACAATTAAGTCCACCTGGTTTAACTTGACTAACTCATGACTCGAGTCAACCTCATATAAAGGAAAGTGGAAAAAATCATTAAGATCATGGTCCAACAATCTAATGTTAAAGAATTAAATTGAAACAAAAAATCATTTAAAGAAATTAGTGTGAAAACAATTGAGTTAGCTGAAGTTCGCTTAGCTAACTCGCAACCTACAAAATGTGATCTGGATAAAAAATTATTTAAAATAAAAGAACTAGAAAAAAAACTGAAGTAGAATAAAAGGGATATTGAAAAACTCAAAGTCAATTTAAGTTAACTTGACAAACCAGTGACTCCGGATAATCCAATAAAAAATGAAAAAAATCACAAAACTTAAGGCCCAATAATGTAATTTCAAATGATGAAATAAAAAATAAAATTAAAAAAACCATAAAAAATCTAAGACCTGTGATATGAGATCGAAATAAACCCACATAAAAGAATGTAGAAAAAATCATGAAGCTCAAGACCCATTGACTTAATATCAAATAATGAAATAAAAAAATTAAATAAAAAACTTGAATGAACCTAGGTTTACCCAACAAACTATGACCTAGGATAAGACAAAAAAAAAAAAGTGAAAAAAATCATGAAACTCAAGGCCTAATAACCTAAAGTTAAATGATAAAATTGAAAAATAATCAATTTTAAGAAAAGAAAATAAAAATCAAAATTAAATTGGCTTAATCCTCGAAACTAGTGATCTGTGTAATGAGACCAGGATTAAACCATAGAAGACAAACTCTAAAAAAAATACTAAGCAAAATTCCTAATCATAAAAATTAGATAAACAAAACAAATAGTAATAAAGAAAATGAGGACCAAATTTGACATAAAAATTAAATGAAAAAAATAACAAGGGACTAAATTGAAAATTAAAATAAAAAGAAAATGATGAAAAAAACAATCAAAGAATGAAGACCAAAATTGCATATAAAAATTAAATAAAATCAAATGATGATGGATAAAATTAAAAAAAAAATAATTAAAAGAATGAGTACCAAATTGATTTAAAAAATTAAATGAAATAAAATGTTTAGGATCAAAATTGAAAACAAATGAAACTCAAAAATATTAATAAAAAAATAAATAGCAATAAAAATTTAATAACTAGAATGAATAGAAATACAACCTGATATGAGAATGAATATTGTTGATGGTTTAGGAATAACTCTTGATAATAGGAAGTGATGTGTAGAAATAGCTTTATTGATGATACGAGAATAAATATTGTTGATGGTTTCAAATAGAAGTATATATTGTTATTACTTCTATTCAACCTGATTCTAAAAAAAATTGTAAATATTGAAACTTTAAGAGTGGTCTGGTTAATACGGAAAAAAAAAATAATTTAAAATAAAAAAAATTATTATTTTTCAAAAAAACCTCTTAAAGCTAGTATCATCAGACTGCCTCTCCCCTGACGTCCCAGCTGTGCATATGCTTGAAGCGCAGATTGAAGACGTCTTTGGTCATGTACCTCATGCGCCAAATAACATATTTAAAAGGTTTTCAACTCAATTGATATGATCTTTATGTGCATTATATGCATAAAAGATGATTTATTAAGGCTAATACGGGATATGGAATATTTTATTAGTTTTTTAGTTATTTTCATTGTAAATTATTATTATTATTATTATTATTATTATGGGGTTAAGAATGACAAATATACTAATAGTATCATAATTTATTTTCATATAAAAAGCCATAAGGAACCGATTTGGTCAATAATGAAGCTAGCTCTAAGTTAACCATTTTGTGTGCATAGAAATATAAACAAGCCAGCAAATAAAAGGCCAATGGCTATGAGGAAACCGGGTGGCTATTTTAACTTATAGGTGTCATATCTCTTGCATGCTATTTGCTTATAATTTGTAGTTTTATATTTTGTTTGGTATTGTAAGTATTAGGTTTCGGATCTTAAACCAATGATAGGTTTTTCTATTATTTTTTATTTTTTTTATTATTAATTATTTTTTCTATTTTATTTTGTTTGTGCCACTAAAAAATTTCCCGTGTATACTATTTCCAATTGATGTTAATTTTAATGGAAGTATACTATCATTTGTAATAAAATAAATATTCATGTGCATCGAATGAATAATTATAGATAATAAGAACTGTACCAAATATTAGCATAAAAAATAAAGAATTTCATCTTTTAATAATAATAAAAATATTAAAGTACAAGTTGGAATAAAACTAAACATGGTCTAGGATTAATTAACACTCCCAAACACCCGTACAAGTCATTCTTCCCTTCCTTAATAATGTCCACCTTCCTCTTTCTTGCATTTTCTTCATCAAACCTCTTGCATGTCCCTTAAAAATGATGCTTGAATGAGTAATAAATGAGTGTGAGGATGGAACCACCATTTAGAGGTGTAGAGATAGAGAGAAGTTCGGTTAGAAACTGGAAGAGAACCAAGTTAACAAGAGTAAGAAGAAGAACAAATCGTTAAAGAACATCCTTAAATTTTGTTCAAATTCAAGGGTAAGAAAATCTTTCTTGTTTTCATCTTTGTTTTGATTGAATATTGTTGGAAGGGATGAAACCCCCTTAAATGTGAAGAACTAGGGTTTTTTTGTATATGCTGATTTTTGAAACCTAATGAAACAAATAGAAGTATTAGCAAAGAAGGAACAAAAACTCAAGTGAATAACAAAGAAAATTAAAGTATATCAAGAGGAAACCTAAACATAGGGTCGGCCACCTTTGAGCATGAAGGAGGGATAGAAATTGAATTGTAACCTTCAATGTTTAGAGCTTGAACTAGCACTCTCAAGAGAAATAAATTATTAAAAAGAATTTTCCAAGGTGTTATGTATTCTTGGATCTTGAGCTTACAAATTTTAAACGTGAGATTATGGTGAGAAAATGAAGTGCTTGGAATGAAAGAACTTGGAAGAGATTGAACTTGGTGGTTCGGCCATAGGGTAGATTCCAAAGGAAAATTTCTTGATTTAGGAATAACTCTTGATAAATGGAAGTGATGATGTAGAAATAGCTTACTGATGATATATATGAGAATAAATATTGTTGATGGTTTCAAATAGAAGTATGTATGCATATGAATATGTGTATTTGCTTGGAAGAAGAATTTATTAATTGTGAATAGAGGGAAGAGATTGAGAAAAACCTTAGTGTTTTACCTTAGACATGTTTCGGTCAAAATGAAGTTAAGGAAGATGAGATTTAAAGAATTGGACAGGTATAGTAACCATAGTATTAATTAAAGAAACTAATTAAGGGTAAAGAGAATGCATTGTTGTATGGGTAGATGATGTGAAATAAGACAAGTCATTTTCAACCAAATAAGGGCTTTGTTTTGGATTAGACTAATCAAATGAGTAGACCTATGCCATGTTATTGATACAATGAGAGACAAGTAAATTGATGAGAAAAGAAAACGAGCACCCTCTTTTTTATAAGATGAGGTTCGGCCAAATGAACACCAAAAGGAGGATGAAGACCGAATTTAAGTGATGTATGATTTTGTATAAGGAAATGTATTATTGTGATTGTTAAGAATAAATTATGGAAAAAAAATCCAATGGCATAATTGGTATGTTGGTGGTTATGAAATAACATGAGAATATTGAACATGAAAAGAATTGCTGTGTTTCTTACCATGGTTTGGAATTTATGTTTGGATTGAGAGTTGAATAATATTTTTATAAAAAATCAAATTATATGTGATGAGTTACTCCTATGACATAGGAGAGGTTGCGAGTTCATACAACAATAAAGAGTTTCCGCTCGAGTACAGACTTCAGTTAGATGCATTGCATCTTTGTTAATTAATCATGTCAAATTCTTGATAATGCGCTATTATAATTTCTTTGATTTCATTAAGTTCTTAATAGATCGATTGTGAAAAACTAAAATAGATGTGTAATTGACTAGTTTCCATAATAGAGATCAGCGATGCGATCGGAAACTAAATTGACTAGTTTCTGAAATGAAAATTAATGGCATCAATATATTTGATGATCAAGAAAAATTAAATTAACTAATTCCAATAATAGAAAACGAGTAGTTATTGTTAAATAGGAAAATTAAATTGAATTGACGAATGACTCGGATCAAACCAAGATTGGAAGCAAGTAGTGTTAATATGTTTGACGATCAACAAAATTAAAGACAATTGGGAATAAAAAATTAATGAATTAATCAAGATTAAATAGTTCTTATAAAATCATTGAGGATTACTATGTGAAAGGATTTGTATCCTTAATCTTAAATAACATACAAAATTGTTGAAAGGATTTGTATTCTCATGAAATACATGAGAATATTGAACATGAAAAGAATTGCTGTGTTTCTTACCATGGTTTGGAATTTAAGTTTGGATTGAGAGTTGAATAATATTTCATAAAAAAATCAAATTATGTGTGATGAGTTACTCCTATGACATAGGAGAGGTTGCGAGTTCATACAACAATAAAGAGTTTCCGCTCGGGTACAGACTTCAGGTAGGTGCATTGTATCTTTGTTAATTAATCATGTCAAATTCTTGAAAATGTGCTTTTATAATTTCTTTGATTTCATTATAGTTCTTAATAGATTGATTGTGAAAAAGTAAAAAAGATGCCAGTATAATTGACTATCGAAAAACTAAAATGACTAGTTTCTAAAATGAAAATTAATAGCATTAATATATTTGATGATCGAGAAAAATTAAATTAACTAGTTCCAATAATGAAAACGAGTAGTTATTATAAATAGGAAAATTAAATTGAATTGACGATCAACAAAATTAAAGACAATTGGGATAAAAATTTAATGAATTAATCAAGATTAAATAGTTCTTATGAAATCACTGAGAATTACGATGTTTAAAGGATTTTTATCCTTGTATAATCTTGAATAACATACAAAATTGTTGGATTCATTATTCTATAATCTAATTACATCTTGTCTAGTAAATATGTTTTCAGGCTCATCTTTTGTTTATGTAATATAATGACATTAGAATAGTTTGTGCATGTACGTAACTGAATTTCTAGTAGTTCTTAATATACGATAATATTAGGAACCTTATCCTTGTCCTGTAAAACGTTGGATGTTCTCTTTAATGTACATGTGAACTTAATCTTCTAAATTATTGTAATTTTTGTCTGCTATGACATGTGTTATATACGTTAAGTAGATGATTTATTTGTTTGTCAAAGTGACATAATTATTGTGTAGTTGATAACTTGATATGAAATATATTCAAAAGAAACCCTATTAAATTTTCAATAATATATATATATATATATATATATATATATATATATATATATATATATATATATCGAACAAATAATAGGATTATAGGAGAGCTTTCATGTATGAGACGTTGTCGTGTTGGTCTTGGTCTTGAGTTTTCAATTTGTAATTAAATATATTGATGGGAGAGCTTATATTGGTGTTGACCAAAGAAAAAGAAAATGAAAACAATAATGATAATAGATAAGTGATTAAAAAACAATAATGATATAGATGAGTGATTAAGAGAAAAATTAGAATCAGTCAACTCTACTTAAATTTACACCTCTCAGCATATAATTAAAAGGAGCTTCTCCTCTTGATTTCTTCATCTCTCCTCCTCTGGCCAAAAACAAAATGAGTAGCAGCAGCAGCAGCAAATATCTGTCACTCACAAACTCATCTTTATTCACACCTCTGCACCTCTCCTTCCTGTTCCTCCATCTCACCATCCTTGCTGTAACCGGGGATTTACCACCACCTTACGTCCCTCTCGATAGCATAGCGCTTGATTGTGGTTCATCCGCCGATAGTGTTGGAAACGTTGGGCGATGGACTGCAGACATCAACTCAAGAGTGGCCCTTCTAGATCAAAACAGCCTCTCAACACGTACACATCCCACAGAAAATGTAGCCTCCACTAGCTTTGTACCTTTTTATACTGCTCTCGTCTCTCCCTCCCAATTCACCTACACGTTTCGTGTCAACAAAAAGGACCTAAGTTTGTTCGCCTCCATTTTAATCCTGCTTCCTACACTGGTTTCGACAGGTCTAAAGCATCTTTTTCTGTCACATCCGGTCGCTATACCTTTCTTAGCAACTTCAGTGGCTTCGATTACACTGACCCTCGTGGTGAACGAGGTTACGCCAGAGAATTCATCTTAAATGTTGAAGATGAGCAGAAAAATCTGAGCATAACGTTCACGCCAAGCCCTCATGTAGCTGATGCATATGCTTTCATCAACGGGATTGAAATCGTATCTATGCCCATGATATGTTCTGTTTCGCCACTTCACATGCACGTAATGGCACACATTAACAGACCACGACATGCAGACATTACAGAGATGCCGAGCCACGATGTGCAGTTGTGAAGGGCATGCAAAACCACGATGTGCAGTTGTGTGATGGCAACAGGATTAGCAGAGACCACGACCAGTAGTGGCAAAGTGAAAGACTTAGTCTAATTCCTTTATTTAGTCAATTGTCTGTTGAGTCAGTTATTCTGTTCTAATTTTCAGCATTCCTATTCGGTAGCTATAATTGTTATTTCCTTCCTATCTGTAATGCTATATCTATATATAGCCTCAAGAATTCAATAAAAGATATACAGTTTATTCTTCTTCAATATTCTTCTCTTCATCCTATCTTCTTCTTGATTCTTAAATTAAACATATCAGTGGTATCAGAGCAGGTTTCAACCATGGACACTCGTGGTAAAACCAATGCAGAATTCCGCAGTGATGTCAATGACATCTTGGCACGACATGAGAACAGTTTCGATAAGGTGAACGCAGCCTTACAAGCAGTGCTGACGGAACTCCAAGCTCTTCGAGCCTCTCGCAACCAAATAATAACTCCTCTGAAACAAACCCCTTTGCTCGTGACGAATCCTCACAACCACATACTTCTCGTTCAAACACCACAAAAGACTACTCTCATCACAACCTCAAGTTGTCTTTCCCAAAATTTAATGGTGATGATCCAACGATGGATTTACAAGGCAGAGCAATATTTTGAATTTCAAAATATTGCGTTGGATCAACAAGTTCAACTGGCATCATTCCATTTGGAAGGCATTGCCTTACAATGGCACCGGTGGTTGACAAAATTTCATGGACCACTATCGTGGGAGGAGTTTACTAATGCTATACAACTCCGATTTGGTCCAACCGACTACGAGGATCCCTCAGAGGCTCTGACACGCCTTAAGCAAACCACCACCCATTGCAGCTTATCAGGAAGCTTTTGAAAGGCTTTCTCATAGAGTGGACAACTTGCCCGAGAAATTCTTAGTAGATTGTTTTATTGCAGGACCCAGGGATGACATTCGCATCGATGTGAAAATCAAGCAGCCAGTAACCTTGGCTGATACCATAGGGGTAGCCCGACTAATTGAGGAATGCAACCAGCTACAAAGGAGACCAACTCAACCATTACGTTTCCAACCAACTTATGCAGCAGCAAAAACCTCCTCCAATCCAGTGGCTGGGGTGCTAGGACCTCCACCAAGTCAGCGCCATAACCAAGGTTCCAATAATCCACTAGCAAACTTCCGTAGAATCACTAACCAAGAGGCACGAGAGCGACGAGAGAAAGGATTATGTTATTACTGTGATGAGAAGTTCGTTCCAGGACATCGTTGTGCCAGACCACAATTGTTTATGATTGAAGATTCACTCAACGTATTGAAGACGTGGAGATCAACCAACCTGATCAGGAACCCTCTGAATTTCTACCTGAAATTTCTTTTCATGCAATTACAGGAACCGAACATCCACAGACCCTACGCATCCTTGGCAAGTTAAAAAGCAAGAATGTAACAGTGCTGATAGATGGAGGTAGCACTCACAATTTTATTGATCAAGCCTTGGTCTCCAGATTCGGATTACCAGTAACGCAGGGAAAGCAATTACATGTTATGGTGGCGAATAGAGAAAAGATAGAATGTGCGGGGCAATGTCAGGCACTCACTCTCATCATTAAAGGCCATCCTGTCACCACCGATTACTACATCCTTCCAGTTGCAGCATGCCAGTTGGTATTGGGAGTGCAATGGCTTGCAACTCTCGGTCCAGTCAAGACTGATTACAAACAACTTACCATGAATTTCAACATTGCAGGAATTTCTCACACATTTCAGGGATTAGGGAGAAACACATTGAAGCCTTGACAGATAAGGAGCTAAATGGATTGCAAGGTTTGGGATTATTCTTCCAAATAATTCCTTCCAACAGCAACAGCGAACCACAGTCCTATCCACCTGAGATCAGCCAACTTCTAGCTCAATTTTCTCAGGTGTTTGAAAACCCGACTAGCTTACCTCCACAACGGTCACATGACCATCACATTCCATTGCTTCCTACATCGGGACCAGTCACTGTGAGGCCATATCGATATCCTTATTATCAGAAGACTGAAATAGAGAAAATGGTTAAGGAGCTTCTGCAATCTGGTTTGATCAGACCCAGCCACAGTCCGTTTTCCTCCCCAGTTCTATTAGTGAAGAAGGCTGATGGTGCATGGCGATTTTGTGTAGATTATCGGGCACTCAATGACATCACGGTGAAAGATAAGTATCCAATTCCAATAATTGATGAATTATTAGATGAGCTGCATGGCGCCAAATTTTATTCTAAATTGGATTTGCGTTCGGGATATCATCAAATCCGCGTGCATGATGCGGACATTCATAAAACAGCCTTCAGAACTCATGAAGGGCATTATGAATTTATTGTGATGCCATTTGGTCTCACTAATGCGCCCGCAACATTTCAAAGTCTCATGAATGATCTCTTTCGACCCTACCTTCGACACTTTATCTTGGTATTTTTTGATGACATTCTAGTATATTCAAGATCATGGACGGATCATCTCACTCATCTGCAAACTGTTCTACAGATTTTATCAGTTAACAGTTTATTTGCCAAAATGTCCAAGTGCCAATTCGGGGTTTTACGTGTCAGTTACTTGGGCCACATCATTTCTGAGCAAGGAGTAGCGGTTGATCCCGCCAAATCCAAGCTGTCGTCAACTGGCCACCACCAACAACAGCAAAAGGGGTGCGTGGATTTCTTGGTTTGGCAGGTTACTACTGCAAATTTATCCGTCATTTTAGGGGTATAGCAGCACCTCTAAATCGTCTCTTGGGCAAGGATGGTTTTCAGTGGAACAATGCAGCGAGAAGGCCTTCCAACAGTTGAAGGAAGCACTGACATCCCCGCCAGTCCTACGCCTTCCTGATTTTACTCAGCAATTCGTCATTGAGTGCGATGCTAGTGGCATAGGACTTGGTGCCATTTTGCTTCAACAAAACCAACCGATTGCCTATTTTAGTGAAGCATTGAAAGGGTCAGCCTTATTATTGTCCACATACGAAAAAGAAATGTTGGCGATCGTTAAGGCAATCAAGAAGTGGCGTCCATACTTGTTAGGGAAACCTTTTATAGTTCGCACGGATCACAAAAGCCTCAAATACCTCCTGGAGCAACGAATTAGTACACCTGCACAGACATGTTGGCTACCAAAACTGCTGGGTTACGATTACAAAATTGAGTATAAACGTGGACCTGAAAATCAAGGTGCTGATTCATTATCACGTGTAATTGAATTCCAGTTTATATCCATTTCTCAACCACATGCAGATTGGTGGCCACTGCTTCAGAATGAAGTCCAGCAAGACTCTTTTTATGCGGACTTAATGCACAAACATCAACCATCTCAAACCGGCCATCAGTTGCTCCTTCGCGATGGCGTTTGGTTCAAGCGGGACAAAATTTATTTGAGCCCCAGCTCTCCTTTGATTCCACAATTCTAGATGATTGTCATTCGTCACCTGTGGGAGGACACTTTGGGTTTCATAAGACTCTATCTCGCATCAGACATAGTTTTTTTTGGTCTAATATGAGGCAGCATGTGAAAGAATTCTTGCAACAGTGTGATATCTGCCAGCGGTATAAACAGATTGCATGCAGCCGGCAGGATTGCTTCAGCCTCTTCCCATTCCTGCTCAAATCTGGACTGATGTCTCCATGGACTTTATTGAAGGGTTACCATCTTCTACGGGTTATATTGTTATCATGGTCATAGTTGACAGATTAACCAAATATGCTCACTTTGTTGCCTTGAAACACCCATTTTCTGCTGTCAGTGTGGCCAAGGAATTCGTTGCTAATGTGGTTCGTCTGCATGGGATACCAAATTCCATAGTCAGCGATCGGGACAAGGTGTTTATCAGTGCTTTTTGGCGCACACTATTCAATCTGCAGGGGACCAAATTATGTATGAGTTCAAGTTACCATCCTCAAACGGATGGCCAAACCGAAGTTGTCAATCACATGTTGGAACAGTATCTACGTTGTTTTGCAGGAGACCAGCCACGCAAATGGGTTGAATGGATTCCCTGGGCTGAATTCAGTTATAATACTTCAATTCATTCCTCCACAAAGATGACCCCCTTTGAAGCTGTTTATGGCATTCCTCCTCCCAACTTACTGACTTATATTCCTGGCACTTCTCGCGTTCAAGCTGTTGATGAATATCTACGTGACAGGGATACCATTCTGCTGATTTGCGCCATAATCTTCAAATGGCCCAAAATAGGATGAAATGCCAAGCAGACCAACACCGGCGTGAGGTAACCTTCAATGTTGGAGATTATGTGTATTTAAAACTTCAGCCCTATCGGCAGACTTCTGTGGCTTTTCGAGCTTCTCTTAAACTCGCCCCGTTTTTTTGGTCCATACAAAGTGTTGGAAAAGGTCGGGTTGGTGGCTTATAAATTAGCATTACCTCCGGGTTCTCAAATCCATGATGTATTTCATGTCAGTTTATTACGGAAGCATCTGGGTCCAGTTACTCCTACCTCTCCAGACCTTCCCCCTGTCTCGGTTACATCAGTGGTTCTTCCCCAACCTGAAGTTATCTTAGATCGGCGTGTGATACACAAAGGTAACTATCGTCCTAAATCTGAAATTTTGGTGAAATGAGTTGGTGCACCAGTAGAAGACGCTACTTGGGAAAATGAGTGGCGTTTTTCCAAGTCCTATCCCGACTTTTCCCTTATGGACAAGGTTCTTTAAGGGGTAGGGAATGATATGTTCTGTTTCGCCACTTCACA